>JAPWTK010000111.1:0-600000 GCA_029963805.1 Aromia moschata
TGGGTTTTGGCGTAGAAAACCAAAAATTGTATTGTAGATACTGTGTTTTGCCGAAATATATGTGCGTAACTATGAAATATATTCGTTTTCTAGGTAGTGCAATAGATGCGGAATAAGCATTGTATCTGCTCGGAGTAAAAAATGAATTTTTGAGACAAATGTTGGATACTGTGTTTTGAAATGTGGCAGCCGAAATGGTGCAAGTGATTTTAAATACATTTATCGACATATATTGCGTAGTAGAAAAATCTGGTAAACGAAAGTACAGATTTTGTTGGCATAAAAAGGATACAAATGCAATTGTACCCTTTTTTATTCCAACCCACAATATACTAAACAATTACTGAGTTTCAACCGATCCAATAATATCTATTTATTCTTTTTCTGTTTTGTGCTATATAAACACGTTGGACAAGTGACACACAATGGAAAGTGATGAAGAAATAGAAAGTGCAGAAGGTAAGTTGCTGTGTCATATATATTATTATGTTATAATAAATACCAACAAAATCTGATGAACGCTAAATTTAAAAAAAAAAGTTACTAAACTCGAAGAAATACACTATAAATTTTTGGAGCCGGGCCACACATACATGGAGTATAACAGGTCATTTGGACTAATAGAAAAATGTAAAAGGAAATTTCCGCAAGTATTTACACCACAAGATTGGCGTAATGTAATAGGATCAGCTTTTAAACGCTTCAAGATACGAGAAAATAAGATGATACGAGAAAAGAAGATTTTTATTCATTTGCTCATCTCAATGCCACAATAGGCGATCCAAGAAAGGACATAGAGAAACAAAACTTAAGAGAAACTTCCGAGACATATGCTTCCAGTTTAAGATTACTATTGATGATGATTTTCCTTTTACAACATGCGAGTGCCCTTTTTTGGGTAATGGCCGACCACCAAGAGATTTGCAGAACATATTTTGCTCAAAGTTGAATGAAAATCCTATTAATAGTTCAGTAGAAATATGGAAAAATTTGCACACTTCTAGAATATATACCACCTGTATATCATAGCTTTTATAAAGATCTGAAGCATGGAAGTAAGAAAACTAAAACCAAAGGCAAGAAAAAAAGAAATCAAACATCCAAAACCACTGCTTCTACGTCAAAAAATACGGATTCTGATACGGATTCTGAGTTTGACGACGACGTGGATGATATACCTATACTGAACTCTGATTCTGACAGTAGGGAATAGATTTGTTTTCTTAATTTTGGGAATAAAGTTTGTTTTTGCACATATTCTTGTTTTATTTTTAATTTATTAAAAAAATGTTTGGAATAAAAATGGTGTGTGCTTTTTTTTTAAAATATGAGTATTATCCTAAACAACTTTTGAGCTAAAAATTCTGCCATTTTTTAATTAATCAAAATAAAATTAGATTTTACTTAAATGTTTTCCTTACTTTTATATAGTTACTTAACTTTAAGCTCAAATATCTTCAAACAATGAAAATGTTACTTATACCCTTTTTATTCTAACCCCTTCAATTCTAAGTCGTTCCTCAGAATTGTTTTTGTGGGGCTACGTAAAATCTCGTACGTAAAATTTCCGTCCTACAGGTCAACATCACTCGCGTCCTTGATGATACTGAGCACTGTTTATGAGAAAATGTCTTAAACAATTGGATGTTTAAGACATTAGACAGAAGTTTCGAATCGACCAGCGGAACCGCGATGCTTATTTGGCTATCATTTTTAAAACCTAATATTATAATATACTACTTCACATAAACAGTAAAAGTATCGAGCTTTGAAAATGAAAAGCCCTTTTATGGTACCAGAACTGGATTTAAATGGGATGTTCATAACGGCTTAGTAGTGTTTTTTCGATGTCACAGCTCAATAACCTTCAAAAAGTTTTGGACATTGCATCCTGGGCGCCTAGGCTTTTTTCAGTAAAAATTAATTTTAACTATCAGTAAGGAAACACGTTCTACTATGACATATGTAGATAGTTGAACAGAGAATTTTATACTTAATAATATAAATTAAAAATATAAAGAAGGTTCTATTTAATATAGATATTTTGTAATAGATAAGAAATTTTGGTCGACTGCCGGTTAAACCGGAAGTTGTAAATAATGTAATATGTTAATAACAGTTACATTGAGTCCAATAAATTATACAACTTTGTAATAATAAATATATAAATTAGTTGTTTTAGACTATATTGTTGACTCTTCAAAATCCTCAGATGCAAAATTTGAACAAAAAATATACAAGGTGTGATATATAATCTCAAAATTGAGCAAAATATCGAGTTTGAGAGCGGCTAGACAAGTCAAGTATGCCATGGAATTATGTCAAAACAGTTGAATGTTACTTAGAATCACAAACTTAATTTTGATCTAACTGTAGCAGACAAGAAATTATTTTTTTGTTTAATACCGTTTTCTTTTTTCTTGTAGATGCATATCACTATTAATAAACACCTACACAAAGTAGACCAAAACTCTTTTTGTCTGCGACAGTTATGTCAAAATTAAGTTTAAGTGATTCTTGATAATATTCAACTGTCTTGACAATTCCATGGCACACTTGACTCGTCTAGCGGTTCTCAAACTCAATATTTTGTTCAACTTTGAGATAATATAGAAAAAAACATCTGTGGGGAATTTGGCGACCTTCTTCTCTATTAGTTTTTTGGTTAGTTGAACTAGGTCCGGGAATAAATAAAATACCTCCATCATCCAACTAACCGAAACACTAATAGAAAAAGTATATTTTTTGTTCAAATTTCGCACCTGAGGGTTTTGAGGAGTCCTGGTTTATTACATTATGGATTCGGATTTTAAATAAAAAAGTCGCTAAATGGTTCTATTGAATTTCGGGAGTATAAACAAAATCGTAGCAGGCCATGCGGTTGAATCTTAAAAGAAGGAGCAGTTCGATGCTCTTTCAATAAAATAGTTGAGGATTTTATGGATTTGAACATAAATAAAAGTAGACACTGTATGTCTAGGAAGAGGATAAAAAAAGCGAAAGGATATGATGCCTCTCGTTTTCTACAGTAAGTAGGTAGTGTAGGATATAGCGCGTCAAAAAATCCATGAATCCTAACTTTCTGCCGTGTGGTAAATAAGCTGCCGATTCGATGTGGAGCATTTTTTCTCATACCACATATATATGGCAAAGCAGCCATTTTCAAGATTGAGGGGGGGTGGAAATCTGGGAAAAAAAGTGAACCCTAACCGTCTGGAAGCAACGGTAAGTCAAAGTATTATTTTTTTATAAACCGGGAAAATAGTGGCAGACAAAACTTTATGGCGGTTTCGGAGGGGGGTAGGGTTGACGAAAACCGGAAAAAAAGTGGATCCTAACCGGAACTACCAAAGTGCAATGTTCTTGTTCCAACATGCACTTTTATAGAAAAAATAGTGGCAGGCACCGCAGACTGGCAGTATGACGGTAATTCGCAATCCAGAATGGAAGAATTCCTGAAAACTGCTGTAAAATAGTATAAAATGAGTAAAAATGGAAAAAAACTTCTGTCGCTTCCCAAGTATGTTCCCTAACTACCGCACAAACGTTAACAAAATTACCCAAAACTACCACAAAAGGGGTAACATGGAAAATGATTAAAGCATATTAAAGTCGATAAACTTTATTTCTATGGATTTTAATGATGAAGTGAAATGTGAAAATTGATTATTTAAACCGATAGAAATAAAGTTTATCGACTTTAATATACTTTAATCATTTTTCATGTTACCACTTTTGGGTGACATGATTTGGGTTAGGGAACATACTTGGCAAGCGACAAAAGTTTTTTCAATTTTTACTCATTTTATACTATTTTACAGCAGTTTTGAGAAATTCTTCCATGCTGGATTGTGAATTACCGTCATACAGCCAGCCTGCGGTGTATGCCACTATTTTTCCATAAAAGTGCATGTTGGAACAAGTGTAGTTGTTCAAGTTTGACCCTCTATTTTGAGCACCCTGTATATTTTGCCGTATATCTATAATTTTTAACAGTAATCTGAACCTTTCATACTTCTATAGTAACATATGTAATTAACAATAAGTTTTACCAAAGCGGAAGTTACCTATTAGGTAATATTTTTTTAGAAAAGTGAAATATCTCGAAATTCGTCATTTTAGAGATAGACAATAATAGTTATTAGAGTTACTTATAAAAAATGTATTGTACTGAAGCCAATTAGATAGAGCATTTAACAATGTTGGTATTGACTTCCGGTATATCCGGAAATGCCAGAAAATCGCCATTATTTTACATGTATACAGAATCCCTGAAAACTTTAAAAAAAATAACCATTTTCAGCTCCATATTTTTAGTTCTTCAAAAATATTTAACAGGTCACTCACCATGAAGCATCCTGTATGTATGTATGTATGTATGTACTGTATGTACATGTATATACTTACAGCTTGCCACATGACTTAATCCACATGCATTTTTTTTCTTATAATGAACATTGGTAAATAAATAAATTAGTACTTTAATATTTGGCATAAAACTGTATGTAGGTATAAAACAAGTTAACACCTACCCTTGCATTTTTAATTAAATTATCGCTAGCTGCCTACGCTTACAAGTTATTGTTATTTTATTATTGTTATTATTCATCATCAGCGAACAACCGTTATTCTTAATAACTTTACAAGGATTGATACTACTTGCTACTTTCTCCAAGTTTCATATTTGCATCGTTATGCATAGACAGTTCTGTTACAAAAATAGCTTTCTTACACATCAAACGAATTAAGGTAAATGAACCTCACGTTAAACGTTGAATGTTGACAGCCCAACGAAAACACGAAACACATGGAAAGGAATAGCCGACGCGCTTGCGCAAACGGTCCGATCAGCTGACTGCGCGATTGCGCTTCCTGCTGTCTCGGCCTAGGCAAGTGCGTACGATATCTTTGTGTATGTTTATATCAGCTGTTTATCTGAAAGGTAGCTCGGAATAATGCCCTTCATTTCAAAGGACTGGAGATCACCGGGAGAGGCCTGGGTCAAGACCCAGGAGGGATGGGAAAAGAAGAAAGTACTCGAGAACTGCAAATCTCTTAAGTGAGTACATGCATTTTGTGTTACATTTAACGATCGATCCGCGATGTCGATGTGGTTTCTTTGTTCTCGGTTTATTGCAATGGTATGTCGATTTTACTTGTCTTATTTATTACATATGCGCCTAATAGAACATTTTCATATGTAATTTAAAATGCCTATTCGATGGTAGGGTCTACTACAGCTTTAGCTCGGTACTTTTTTAAAATAAACTGTTGGACTATTTAATTTTTTTTTTGTTTACAAATGTTTCCTGTTTTCATAAATTTGCATTCATATGTATGTATGTAGTATTCTTTTCAATATTACATTAATATTATGTCTTCTTGATGTAGACCGCAACTACTGCCTATTAGTTTACTAAAACTATTGGTTCAAAATAAAATAAGCTGCCATGCAAACTTCATGTTGCATGTACTTTTACATGCTTTTAAATTATGTATGTACACAGTGTGTAAAATTATATACTTACCTACTGTATGTTCCTACGTATGTAAGTATTGTTTGTAGTAGAAATTAATTAATAGTATTTTATTGTGTGGTATATCTATACTTCTTTTATTATTAATTTCGAAATTAAGACCTTAAATTTAAAACAATATCGTTAATGTCCTGATTCATTTCAGTCATTTATGTACCTACTTACTTTTAATACCTAACATCGAAAATGTGCAAAAAAAAGAATTTTTCCTATTTTAAAAAATCTGTCACTATATGTATATACGATTTAATCCGTATACGAGTATTTTCTATTTTCATCCTACACTATTATCGGCTCTTGGAATTTAGGGTATCGCCAAATATCTAAAGTGGAACATGAGAACTTGTATTGCGATTTAAAAAGTGCTAAAAAAATATTGGAGAGCTATTCATTTTAAAGATATTTTGAAAACCAATTTACAATTTTTAATTTAAAATTCGCCAATTCAATTTGTGTTTCAATAGTTTGATTTGTAAGTCGCACCTACTTTTCACAATAAGATTAATTTTAAGTACTGCTATCAATTGGATACTGTCAATATCTACAGTGGCATACATAAATTCCGCGTCATATGGAAAAAAGTATTGATGATTTTTGTGATTTTTGATTTTGACATTAAGAATTTTTTAGAATTAAGAATTTTGTTTCCGAAATGGAGGTAAACAAACAAATAACAGGCACTTACATAACTTTTGGTACCTGTCAAACTAGATTTTATTTTCCAAAAATTACCTAACGAAAAATATCAAAGAAAAAACTAAATGTTCTACTCACGTTCATACCTAAGTTTGATACGACTTTTATTCGATTCTGTTCTGTTTATATACATATATTAGTATAAGTTGACGTAAACATTTTTTAAAGAAAAAATACACCATTGAATCATTAAACCTGATGCTTTGATTTAATTTGTCAGATAAGTGAGATAAATAGATGACATAGAGCATACTTTATTTATTTTTTATTAAGTAGTTAGGTAAATATCTTACTTGTAAATCTCCATAATTGCACTTTTTAATAAAAATCATTTTAATGTAGCATTAATGACCTGATTGTATATAACTATAGTTAACTAGTGGCATGAGGTCATAAATACTTCGAAAAAAAACTATTTTTTCATTTAGTCGACGTTTCATAAAATTTATTTGCATCGTCAGGACTAATTGAATAAGCCATTTGATGTCATTGGTATAAATAAGTTTAGTATAAATGAAACATTGATATATGTAGGATAAAAATAATAAACTACAACGTCCTGGAACCAGAAGTGCATCGGCTATCAATTATGCACGTCTGGTTCCAGTACGTTGTGGTTATTATACAATTATATTATTTTTGTACATATATCAACATTTCATTTATATTTATTTATACCAATAACATCAAAAGGCTTATTCAATTAGCCCTGAGGAGGCAAATAAATTTTGAGAAACGTCAACTAAAATGAAAAATAGTTTTTTTGGGAGTGTTTATGACTTCATGCCACTAGTTAACTATAGTTATATACAGGTATATATAGTTTATTTGATTGGTTGCCATAGCAACAAACTTGTTTACGTTAAGAAAATTCAAATGCCGCCAATTTACGGCAAATTAACGTTAAAATAATTTAGTTAATGCCTTGTTATTATAATGTTTGCATGAGTTCCGAACTTGTGTATAATGAAAATTGAATGTGAAATTTGACGTGTTTGAAATAGTTCAGATTTCAGTTTCAGTTTGAAATAGTTCAGATTTCGCAAGGCACAAGTTACTCAAAAACTTTATTTCTCTTCTTGTCTCTAAAGAAATTATAAAAGAGTAACACCAAATCTGAACGCGATAGCCATACTCTGTTTTGACGATTATAAGTGTCACAAAAAAGTAATCTTGGATATTAGGATCTATTATCACTAGGAAAAGAATATGATTGCTGTGTCAGATTTTTTATATATCTTTTATATTATATATTTTTTATATACTTTCCAAGATATCCTATAAAAACATCTAAAATGGTCCACCCGACACGTCTAATTTCGGCTAGACGCCAAAAAAAAGTTTATCAATAACACTAATTATTATCTTAAGTACTAACCTCTATTTACATGTGCAAATAAACAAAATCTTGATAACGCAGAATAACAAAAAATGAGACCTATTTTCTTATTATTACGGTTGGCAGAAACAGAACACGTCACGTGCAAGTATAATGCATGAAAATAACTTTAGTATCCTTTCGCACATTTACCATAATTTATAATGAAATTATATCACACTACTCAGCGTACCTATTGCGTATAACGGAGGTTGTACAACAGCTCCAGCTGTCACAGGACTCCTGCATCCATATATCTAATACTCCTATATTGCTGGTTCCCGTAAGTAGAGGTGTCACGGGGTAAGTGCGACAGCAAATAACTACTTGACCTGTTGTGCGCAAGCGTCACGAGTAATTGGCTGTGTGTGACTGGATGTTCAATTCTCGGGCATGCGCGTAAGACTCGAAGTAGTTTCGAGAGAGAGACAGACGCATATATATGTCTGCACCGTGGTGATTTCGCCAATCTCCAGACCCTTCTAGCAATATAGGAGTATTAGATATATGCCTGCATCAAATCAAATTGAGGCAACCCCCATCACAGGCTACACGGGTTGTCGTATGCCAACTTTGCTTACACTAGGCGCAGAAATTAAGGGATATAAAAAAATACCAAATTTTTAGATGATTTTCAAAGAGCTGTAACGTTGGTAAAATGGTCGTAGGGAAAAGAAAAAAAGGAAATTGAAGCTCCAAGTTTCTAGTTTTTGGATCTTGAGTTTAATTTTTTTAGCATCAGCAGTTTTTGAGTAATCATAAGAAAACCATCGAAAAACATTTTTCGAAATTATTGCTTCTCTTTTAAATGGTCGGTCCACTGACCTCAATAATTATTTTTTCTATATGTTCATCATAAAGGTATTTTAGATAATTTAATGTTCTTTAATTTGACTTACTCTCGAGTCCTGTACGATGATTTTTCGCTGACTTATCGCCGTTCATAGCAAAAATGTCATTGTTGACTTTGATAAATCAATTACCCAGCAAAATAATGAACGTACAGAAAATCAAAGTAGGGTTCTGAAAACTGCAAAGTATTCTTTACAAGTAGTAAACGAAATTGTTGATTGAGAAAGGTAAAAAGTTACCTACTTAGGGATATTTGCATAACTTGGCATAACTTTGCAAATAATGGATATACTAAGGATATTGACTGCAACTGGTTAAGGCTATGGATTCAGAATTTAAATAAAAAAATCGACAAATTGTTATACCTACTGAATTTCGGGGGTATAAAAAAATCATAGCAGGCCATGGGGATGAACCTTAAAAGCGACGGTAGTTTTCGATGCCCTTTGAATAAAGAAAAAAGTATTTATCTGATTATCTTGAAAAATGAGGATTTTATGAATTTGTACATACCTAAATAAAAGTAGACACCCTGTATGTATATTGTGACTGATTACTTGTATTGACTGTATTGTGGAAAACATGTTTACAGCGATGAAACCTACGTAGATAATTTTACACTATACAGTGTCACACCTAAAGTCCGCATCATATGTGATTTTTTTTCCTAATCGGTTAAAACATTTTGTTCTAAAAATAGTTTTTGTTTAAAAAAAGATACCAAATGATATACGAGTACACGTGAGTAATCACGTAAATTTTTTAACTATTAAATTGACAAAAAACAATTTTTTTCTCAAAAAATTACAAAATACAGCATTGTTTTTTAAAATTTTAAAAAATATCAAAGGGATAAGTTGTTTCTTTCTTTATTTTCTACCCATGTACCAATTTTCAAGCGAAAGTAACTAGTGGCCTTCCGCACGTTTGTCATAGTTTATTATGAAATTACATATATCAACCTATTCAACGTATTGCGTACAGCGGAGTTTGTACAACAGCACCATCTGACACGGGACTACTGAAATCAAATCAAATTGAGGCAACCCCCATCACATGCTACGCGAGTCGTATATGTGTCGCGTCGCCGTATGCCAACTTTATTCTAGGGCTGTTTTTTTTTAATTAGGGTTATATATCTAGCTACTTAGTAAAAATGTTTAGTTATTTGTACAAATTATATCAATTTTACATCAAATTTTTACATAGTTTTTGCTGTCGTGTTTTTATTTTTTGTTTAAAGTATGTAGAACAACTGGCGATAAAAAATACAATTAAAAGATAAGTTAGGTTTGAGGAATAATTTTGTACTAGTTTGATGAAATTTTAAATATGTACCCAGAAATGTCTAGTACAAAAAAAATGGAAAAATGGAATTTGTATTAGACACTTGAAAATGGATATATGGGTAGAAAATAAAAAAAATGAACAACTTCTTCACGTGTCATTTTTAAAAAAATTTATAAATAATACCATACGTCATAATTTTTTGAGAAAATGTTAAATTTGGTAGTTAAAAAAGTCACGTGCGTATCATTTGGCATCATTTTTTAAGCAAAAACTAACAACAAAATCATAATTTTTCTAAACCAATTAGGGAAAAAAATCCCAATGATGTGGACTTCATGTGTGACACTGTTGACACTTTATATTGCAAATAATCGAGGATCAGCAAGACAATAACATAATATGTAGTAAGGACCACCTATAAACGGAAATAGAAAAGAATGATTTGATGCTAGTCACGTCACGGCACACTTAAAATTTTGGTGGTAGAAAAATATAATTTTTAGGTCAAACTGATACCTACCTGTATAACTTAAAAACTAGACAAAGAAAAAAATAGTATAATTTAATACTTCCTTTAATACAAAGTGTTCTGTGTCAAATATTTATGCAGTTTTATCTACGTGCCCTTAGTTTACTTTTATATTGTACCTTATGTTTTATCCTATTTTGGAAATAAATGTAGATGTAGAAATAGGAATATTTTGACATTCATTTGACCTTGAGTCAGACGTGCTGGGGTGATGTGAACACCGAATTCATGATCAGCGACTCAAAAAATATATCGGTTAACTGATCCGAGATATGATATCTCGTTTCATAGACGAAATATATGTAAGCCTATAAATAATTTGAATAACGGAATTCATTTGACCTTGATCCAGACGTGCTGGGGTCCTATGGATACCAGATTCGTTATCTACGACCCCAGAACCATGAAGGTCAACTGGGCTGGGAGAAGTTACATTTCGATTTCATTTTGTGGCACTGTGTTATTATTTTACTAGCGACCCGCCCCGGCTTCGCACGGTTTACGACATCACATTAGAAACCTCTAAAATTATCATTGTTTCTCTACTATATTATGCATGTATTATTATATACATATAAACCTTCCTCTTGAATCACTCTATCCATTAAAAAAAAACGCAGGCCTTCGACGCGCTATTTATATGCAGCGCCGCCGCCGCGTGCGTATTTTTATTAGTGACAATTTTTTAGTATATTTGGCTATATGGGGTTAAAATAACTCGTTTATGTTCAAAAACCTTAATGTTTTTGAATATAGTGCAATTTTCGTTAAAATAATAATTACTTATCTGACAAAAAAAGGCACACTTTACTTCACCGAGAATATTTGGTCTTTGTCTATGATAAAAGTGCAAATTTCCCATGAACGGAAACTATTCAGGCCCAGGACCAACTGCGCATGTGCCTCTTGAAAATTATGAATTAAGAAATCCATTCATAAAAGTCGTTCAAGATTAAAACCACTAAAGCCCGAAGCCTGGTTATTAATATGATATTCGAATTCTTCTACTTCAAAAATCTATAAAACGACACGCCCCATAAACAGTTTTATTAATACACATTAAGATAAACTAAACAACCGCCCCTTTCCCCACTTCTGTGCAACAAAAATATCATCAACCAAATGAACGTAAATTGAAGATTAAAGATATACACATATTATTGAAAACATATTGAGATAATTTGGTAAAGTTACAGATACGTGTATCGATGCTTATATCGGTACCAATATCACAATGAACTTATCAATGGACTTATCATCTATGCAACATCGCGAGTTGTTAATGATAAAAATTTTAAAAACAAAATATTATAAACTTTTAATAAATAATCTACACCTAAATTAGTGCAAGTATTTGTTTGCGCTTTTAAGACATTTATATACATAAGATATAAGATTACGCTTGTATATGATTTGTTTTTTATTTTTTGTTGACTAAAGTGTTCTGAAACGTCGAATTTTAAAGTTAAGCGAAAACATTGTTTGACTATCTGTTAACCTTTTTACCATATTTCACGTCAATGTTTGAAGCTGATTAAAATTCGAGCTTAATCGGTTAAAGGGTTGGATGATAATTGGGGGTATACGAGTAGGTACAATTTTTCCTTGATTAAGATTAATTTGCAAATGATACACGATATGTACTTCAAATTTGAAACACACATTAAGGCCTCCCCAATAAGTTCTGTGCATTTAGTCGCTGTCCCATCTCTTCAACCCATTTCCAGACCTCCCTAAGCCACCCCTTTGTATTTACGCAGAGTTTTGTGTGGTTTGACCTATGTTGGGCGAATCCATTGATCCTGATGCTGCCTAATAAATTGGTGTGAGGTGCCTCAATAGGCCAGGCCCGTTGTCAAAAATACTTCGTTTTTTTGCCAAAATTAGTAACGGCACGAAAATATACATACAAAATCGGAAAAAATCCGTAGAATTGAATAAACTACTTTCCACAGCTGAATTTCGCCGCGTCATATTCAAAATAGCGTCCAAAGTTGGCCAAAAACCATTTTTTTCATTTAAAAAGAAAAAGTATGCGTCCTACAAAAAAAAAAAAGTCTCAAATAAGAGTTGTAGAACTTATTAAAACAAACAATATAAGCCTAATCCGACTTTAATAAATAAATAAATGATTTTTTTTATTGCAAAAAAAAAAACAGCTAAAAATCGCGATTTTTTTCAATTGCTTATATCTTTGAAAAATATATAATATTTTTTCATGAAACTTTGGGAATGTATAGTCCTTGATAAGTAGAATAAGCTGATATTTTGAACATTGCAAAATTCCGGATAGTTTTTGCAAAAATCGCATTTTTCGCAAAAAAATGCTTTTTTTAAACTCCAATAATTCATATAGTCTAAGAGCCAGTAAACAGATGGCAACACATATTTGATAAAAGCCTCAAATTTGCTCAGTTACTCAGTTGAACCTACCGTTCATGAGATGGGGGCTAGTTAAGCCCAGTCGCGGTTGGATCAGCGTTTTGAAAAAAAATTTTTCAAAAGTATTTTATGAAACTTGAAATTTATATATGTTATTCTTGATAGTATTAGAAGCATATACTTTTCAAGGCAGTCGGGTATGTCGGTTGCTTTGATCTGGCAGACAGTAAAATATTTTCTCCTGCGCGAGCACACAAATATATAGAACTTCCTTTCAATATATGGAATCTGCTGACTATTTCATGAACTAGGTACTATGAATATAAGAAATAATATGAATCATATAAATGATCATACTTACTGTCGTTATATGGATTATGGGGAAAATGGGCCATTACAAACCTATGTTCAATGGTAGAGGATAATAATGATATTATGAATATACAGTCTGTGTAAAACCGACATCGGCCAGTTATAAAAAAAGGACAAACAGAAGTGAGACGACAGATGTGAAGCAACCGCATACGCATCGAAGGTAGTGAGGGAATAAGACCGACCCTCTCACCACTTTAGGAAGAGAAGTGTAGACTGTCCTTTTTCACAACCGGCCGATGTCGGTTTTACACATCCTGTATAAATGACATTGTTATTTTTATTTTTTTAATTAAACATAAATTAAGAATGAAAATATTAATTGTAAACAATATTAAAATGAAAATTTTGAATCTGTATATTCGAAGAATTCAGATCCTTATATTCTCTCTTCATACTTCAGTGTCATCTTCTGAATCATCGTCTTCGTCATGTGAAAGAATGTCATCACTGGCTCCATCGGTTACTGTAAAGTGAAATTAAAATTTGCAAATCGAGTGTTTTTTATTCAAATTTAATTCTATAACTATATAATTACCTGGAGAATCAGCTATTTTGAGGACCTTGATAAATCGCACTACAGAGATGGTTTAATTAAATTAAACCGAAAAATAAATTTAAAAAAATGTTTAAATGTTGTTTTCATTGAGAGGCCCGGGACTTATCAGCCGACCCTTAAATATCATAGAAAAGAAAGAGAAAACTAAAATCTCTATTCCGTATACAACGTATCTACTACACATAGGTATGCTTACGCAGGAGAAAATATTTTACTGTCTGCCAGATCAAAGCAACCGACATACCCGACTGCCTTGAAAAGTATATACTTCTAATACTATCAAGAATAACATATATAAATTTCAAGTTTCATAAAATACTTTTGAAAAAAAATATTTTTTGAAATTTAGAATTTGTCTGCCATGACATTTTATTTTTAAGTAGCTATAATAGTATATTTTGACATACCAAAACGGCAGCTTTTATCAAATACATTTTTAGTTTGCCAAATTAACACACCTGTCGCCCCTGTGTGACGTTAAACCCATATATCTAATACTCCTATATTGCTGGTTCCCATAGGTAGAGGTGTCACGGGGTAAGTGAGACAGCACATGACTACTTGACCTGTTGTGCGCAAGCGTCACGAGTAATTGGCTGTGTGTGATTGGATGTTCAATTCTCGGGCATGCGCGTAAGACTCGAAGTAGTTACGAGAGAGAGACAGACGCATATATGTCTGCACCGTGGTGATTTCGCCAATCTCCAGACCCTTCTAGCAATATAGGAGTATTAGATATATGGTTGAACCTACCGCGACTGGGCTTAACTAGCCCCCATCTCATGAACGGTAGGTACAACTGAGTAACTGAGCAAATTTGAGGCTTTTTATCAAACATATGTTGCCATCTGTTTACTGGCTCTTAGACTAATACACAAATGCACTTAGAGAGTTCAGTTAGGACTTAAAGGTTAGGGTTTTCCGTCCACTCTTTTAACACCTAGTTCGGCGGTCCACGCGCCCCATTAAGCGCGGGGCTAACGTTCGAAAAGTGGCGAAAAGTGACGTTCGCCGGGCGATTTGACAGTAGTCACGGGTGACAGCGAGACATCGGCGATGACATTAGCGAAACCGGGTGTCCCAACCCGGAATTTCGTCTCGCGTGGCGGAGAACGATATTTTTAATACGGCAAGTAGAACCTTGAGCGACCCATTGAAAAATTCGGAAAAATACCGAGAATTAGACGCCGTCGAAAAAACCCGGATCGAGACAGAGCCGCGGCCGCTATCCGTGGCCTTCCGAAGAACCGGCCGTTTTGCTGTTTGGCTCACCGCCATAAAACGTCTTGCATCTCTATGCATTTTTTCGATAAAAAAAAATGGGGATTTTTGCGCGGTTATTTTAGCATATTAACAATCATATGATTCGCGCTTTATTTATACACGAAAGTACAAGTCTTGAAGAACATTTTAAGCCCTAGGTGTAAAAAATGCGATTTTTGCAAAAACTGTCCGGAATTTTGCAATGTTCAAAATATCAGCTTATTCTACTTATCGAGGACTATACCATTCCCCAAGTTTCATGAAAAAATATATTTTTTTCATGAAACATATATATATATATATATATATATATATATATATATATATATATATATATATATATATATATATATATATATATATATATATATATATACAGTGCGTCCATAAAGTGACGCATAAATTCATTATTATTATTAGCTAAATGAACAATATTATTGAAAATTCCCGAGACAGGTCAATTTTTGATTGCGATTTACTATTTTGTCACATACTAATTTAATATACAGGGTGTCCCACCTTCGAGTAATGACGCCACCACCGATTTTTTTAAATGGAACACTACATTTTTTTTCAATTTTCGGATGACCCTGGCCGAGCTGAGTCCAAAAATGTATCACAAGTTGCTTCTATCTATTACAGGGTGGACAACAGTACAAAAATTACAAATTATGTATTGCTGATTAAACGCACTAAAAAAAATTAAATTAACGTTATTGTGATACAAAAATACAACTACTTTAATAAACACCAGTTTGGACAAGACGCGCGAATGACGCGAGGCGCGATACGTGGTTCGTTATTTTTTTGTCATTTGTTTTTTGATTGTCATTGTCATTTTTTGCCATATTAAAAACGGCTATTTAGAGTTCACTTTTGTATTGTTAACGCTTCAAAGTAGGTACTTTAAGTGAAACCTAAATCTAATTTATTTAAAACGTTTTGTTGAAAATGCCTTTAAATGAAAGGGATAGGATTGAAATTCTAATGATGATTGGTGTTGGCGACAGAATGCGGACTCAACAAGAGGTGTGTAGATTATTCCATGAAATGCACCCAGATCGTGAACCTGTTTCACAATCTACAGTAAGCAGAATAGAGCGAAAATACAGAGAATTAGGACACGTGAGGGATGCACCAAGGCAAGGTAGACCTAAAATTAATGAATATGTTCAACAAGACGTAATTTTGTCGGCACTAGAAAATCCACATTGTACAGTACGGCAAGTATCTAGGGATTTGAATATTGGAAAGTCTTCAGTATCGAATATTTTTAAAAAGGTAAAATACCATCCCTATAGAGTACGCCTCATCCATGAATTGGCTGAAGACGACTTTGACCGAAGAACTGAATTCTGCGAGTACATGATGGACCACAATAATCAAAATAACGGTTTCATTGCTAATATTTTATTTTCTGACGAGGCAACGTTTTTTTTGAACGGGCATGTTAATCGGCAAAACACCCGCTACTGGTCTCAGGAAAATCCACACTGGATGCAAGAATACCATACGCAACATCCACAAAAGGTCAATGTGTGGGCTGGTATTGTGAGAAATAGAATTGTTGGTCCATACTTTTTTGATGAAAATTTGACAGGAGCATTGTATCTGAATTTTTTTACAATATACATTAATTCCTGACTTGACCCGGCTATTTCCTGATATTGAAATAGCCAATACTTTAGACGGCAGAATTTGGTTTCAACAGGATGGTGCACCACCACATTTTGCTATAGCTGTGCGCGAGTTTTTACACAGAACCTTTCCAGATCGGTGGATAGGAAGAAGAGGATCAGTGGAATGGCCCCCTAGATCACCTGATCTTACTCCACTAGATTTCTTTTTATGGGGTTATTTGAAATCTAAAGTTTATACTAATAGACCCGAGAACATCCGTGAGCTCAAAGATCGAATCAGGCAAGAAACGTTAAACATAACACCTGCTATGTTACAAAATGTCAGAAGCGAATGTATTGCCCGATTCGGTCATTGTTTAGCAGTCAACGGAGAACAATTTGAGCATTTATTGTGACTTTTCTAAAAATACAGAAACGTATAACTTTCTAATGAAATTTTTCATAAACACTTTATGTATTGTTGTCCACCCTGTAATAGATAGAAGCAACTTGTGATACATTTTTGGACTCAGCTCGGCCAGGGTCATCCGAAACTTGAAAAAAAAATGTAGTATTCCATTTAAAAAAATCGGTGGTGGCGTCATTACTCGAAGGTGGGACACCCTGTATATTAAATTATTATGTGACAAAATAGTAAATCGCAATCAAAAAATTGACCTGTCTCGGGAATTTTCAATAATATTGTTCATTTAGCTAATAATGAATTTATGCGTCACTTTATGGACGCACTGTATATATATATATAAGATATAAACAATTGAAAAAATCGCGATTTTTTAGCTGTTTTTTTGCAGTTAAAAAATATTTTATTTATTTATTAAATTCGGGTTAGGTTTATATTGTTTGTTTTAATAAGTTCTACAACTTTTATTTGAAACTTTTTTTGTAGGACGCACACTTTTTTTAAACGAAAAAAAGGGTTTTTGGCCAACTTTGGACGCCATTTTGAAAATGACGAGGCGGAATTCAGCTGTGGAAAAGTAGTTTATTCAATGATACGGAGTTTTTCCGATTTTTCCTGTATATTTTTGTGCTGTTACTAATTTTGGCACGTAAAAATGTATTGGGCTTGGTCTACAACTCACTTTCACCCTTTGACAACTCAAGCGTCCCCTCCAGGCCACACCCACGCCGACCTCCCACTCACCCCCTGTAGAAGGCTGCGTGGGATGTCGTTTTGTCTCAAATTCATGTCATGGCATTACTTAAAGGCTCTCGAAGTTGGCGGAACACACTGCGGACCGCCAATCGAGTGCCAAAAGTGATATTCCAACCCAACCCCTGAAAATTTGCTGCCCTAAGGGATTGTAAGCAGGTCTTGATGCGTGGAATGACTCAGAAAGCTTTCCTAAGGGTGCATGATCTTTTTTTGGCACACCCCGAGTCGTCCGTCTCTTTCAAATCCTCTTTTGCGTCCACCACCCTCTTTTTTTGATCACCTCAAAAAATTTTGAGTGGATGAAAATTCCTCACTCTCTTAACAGCCTTCGCAGAGAACGGACGTGCTTTCCGTTCTCTAGTTTTAATCAATTTTAATCTGTGTTCTATTTATTATTTTAAAACCATTTTATAGCATATGACATATATGCTATAAAATGGTAAAAGTAGTGTCCGTCCTGCGGTGAAAGTTTCGTGTCGTTCGGTATTTTTATGTGTTAGTTATGTGCAGTTAAAAATCTGCATTCCAGTACGAATGTGGACAAAATACCGAACAATAAAGCCTGGACTCCAGTGGCGGATTTACCAGCAGGCTGAGTAGGCTGGAGCCTAGGGCGACAGATTTTAAGGGGCGGCAAAGGCCCAAACATTTTTGTCTTACAGAAATAAAAAAAACACTATTATATACTTGTACATAGAGAAAACGAGTCTCAAAAATTTAACAAAAATATCAATATTTTAGTACTGTAAAGTATACTGAACATTCTAACGCCTGTATACGAAAAATTATTAAACGCTGTGTGAAATATACTTTTGTGATCATGAATTTTTAAAATATTCCAATATTCCATTTTTTTTATTAATCATTACTATAATTGTTTTCTCCATGTACCTAAATGTTACTAGGTCCACTCACACAATTCAATAAATTATAACACAGGTCTACAAAAAAAAAAGTTCTGTCTTTGCGATCAGACCCATCATTTCCTGTGTATTTTGATGAACTGAAACCAAATTTGGCAAAAAAAAATTTTCTACCGCATCAATTTTTCTCCACCCCCATATAACCCCCATAAACTCAAAAATTATTTTGATTTTTTTTGGGTCGCTGATCACGAATCTGAAGTCAAGAATAAATTTCGACTTAATGACAGCTGTCAACAAGCTGTCAAATTTCACTAAAAAGTAAAAAAGTTGATATTAAATGCATATTATTAAGTTTTTTGGGTTGCTGATTACGATTCTGTGGTGAAAAATGATTTTTGACATAATTCATTTTTAATTTCAGAATCGTAATCAGCAGCCCAAAAAAATTTAATAATATGCATTTAATATCAACTTTTTACTTTTTAGTGAAATTTGACAGCTTGTTGACAGCTGTCATTAAGTCGACTTCAGATTCGTCTTCAATTTTTAAAAAAAAAATTCTCTAAGAGTTTATGATGCGGTAGAAATTTTTTTTTTCAAATTTGGTTTCAGTGCATCAAAATACATAGGAAATGATGGATCTGATCGCAAAGACAAAACTTTTTTTTGTAGACCTGTGTAAAAGAATAAATGTAATTAATACGATTGCGAACTAGGGTATCGAATTTCAGAAGTCGGTAGGGGCGGCAAAATTGAATAGCCTACTGGCGGCAAATTTGTAAATCCGTCACTGCTGGACTCGTTGGGTAGGCGGAACCTTTGCACTTATGTGAATCTACAATCGCCAAATTCGCGAGAGACGCTTGGTACGCGCTACAAGTGTTCACTGTGATCACACTGAGACCACCCAAACAGCATTTTTTCCACTATTTTACGAGTGCGAACTTGTTTGGGTGGCCTACCTCGCAGGCGCTAACCCAGTCGAGCCTTCATTAGCCCAAGTCACAGTGAACACTTGCCGCGCGTACCAAGCATCTCGCGAATTTCTCGATTATCGAAGTGCAAAGGAAGGTTCTGCCTACCCAACGAGCTGTCAGTCAAGAATTTTCACCTTCTCAACATTTTTTTGGAGGGGAGTCAAAAAAAGACGACGATGGAACGTAAAAAAGGACTTGAAGGAGACCGAAAGGATTCAAGCATCCTCAGGAAGGTTTTTAGAGTCACCTAACGCATCAAGACCTGCTTACAACCCCTCAGGGCGGAAAATTTTCAGAGGGGTGGGTTAGAGATGGAATATCACATTTGGCGCTCAATCGGTCGTTCACAATGGCTCCTGTCAACTTCAAGAGCCTTCAAGTAATGCCATGACATGAATTTGAGACAAATAGACATGCCACGCAGCCTTCTACAGGGGCGGAACCAAAAGGGGTAGGTGGGAGGTTGGTGTGGATGTGGCCTGGAGGGGTGCTTGAGTTGTCAAAGGGTGAAAGTGAGTTATGGCACCCCACACCAATTTATTAGGCAGCATTAAGATCAATGGATTCGCCCAACAGAGGTCAAACCACGCAAAACCCTGCGTAAATGCAAAGGAGTGGCTTAGGGGGTCTGGAAATGGGTTGAAGAAGTGTTACTTAAGACTATACAGGTGGAGGTTACATTTGTTTTGTTGTTTCCAATCGCCCCTTCAAATTTAGTTGAACATCATATTTTTGTGTGCATGTTCAAAAGATTTTATGGTCCCTTTAAAACATGTACCTAACAAATAAAAATTGAGATAATTTGCACATAAACTTCCACAATCTGTATACAAGATATCTGTAAGATTGCGATGTATGGACAGTATGAGATGAATATATTAAGAAAATTATATACAAAACAAGAAGAAAAAAGAATGCATAACAACAAGAGAGATATTAAATGTGAAGGACAATAAACTTTGAACAGAAATCTGGCTTTAGCTACTTTAGAATGTATGATGCAGTTTTAAATAGTAACAGTCATGATATAATCCCTCGATTTGCAATGAAGATTTTCTTATTTTTTCGGTAAAGGGACTACTTCAATTTATTATAAGAATTACGGTTGCTGGTAACTTTCATTGCGATTTTTATCTTATTAGGTCGTTCATATGGGATGAGATAACTGGAATGATATGTACAGGGTGAGCGAAACTCGATGTCTCAGCTCGATTAAAAGAAAAGGAAAAACGATAGAAAAAATCTGAAAAAAGGTTCTTAAATGGGATTGAGTAAGGTCCATTTTAAACCTAATTAAAACTGAAGTAATGACGTCATCGATTTTTTTCCCAGAAACATACCTATATTTTGATATATTTAAAAAGAGCTAATTTTTCTGAACAAGTTTTGTAAACAAAAAAATTTGATGTCTTTTTCCGTTAAAAAAATTATAAGCAAATATGTAAAAAATTTGTGAAAGTATTATCAAAAATTCGCAATCGTCATGATTTAAACAGGTAGCGTCTGTAAGCAAATAGCAAAGTCGCATCTGTTAATAATTAAGCTAATGGTTGACAAATATTGTTTTGTTGTCATTTGACTTTGAAATATGCACACACAACGAAAATTCGACATGTTATTAGTTTATGGCTTTATGGGGAATCTCAAAAGAACCCTAGAAGAGCAGTTCCGTTATGCGCCCAGAGATACTCCGAACGTGTTATTCCAAGCTTAAAAATATTTGCAAGATTGGAACACAATTTACGTGCAAATAACGAGGTATTTTCTTCTCGAAAGGAAAGAAAAATTGTTAAAAGGGCAAATCTAACAATACTGTTGCCACTGTTTTGCAGTATTTTGAAGACCATCCAAGGAACTCGATTCGGCAAGTCTGTCGTTAGTTGAATTTGAAATATATGCAGACCCATCTTCCCTGAATAACAGAGTGGGCGGCGCGATTACCTGACTTGACATAATTGTCAATACAATAGCAGTTAGATATTTTTAGCGTCATTCAGAGCTTAGCGACTCTTTGAACGTATTGTGTAATTGAATAAATATTAAACACGGTTTGGAGAATCAATTATTATATTTATTCAATTACACAATACGTTCAAAGAGTCGCTAAGCTCTGAATGACGCTAAAAATATCTAACTGCTATTGTATTGACAATTATGTCAAGTCAGGTAATCGCGTCGTCCACTCTGTATTAGTAAAGCCTACATATGTATAGTTCGGTACGAAAAATTTTGAAAGAAAATGGTTATCACGATTATAAACTTCACAACTTAGAACACTTGTCAGATCCACATCAACAACGAAGAATTAATTATGTTGCCCAAGTGATGATAAACTTAGAGATCAATGACAATCGGTTTTTTCACCATGTGTTGTGAACGGACGAAAGCCGTTTTGTTACTAACGGTAAGCCCAATAGAAAAAATGAACATTTTTGGTCTACTGAAAATCCACATTTTGTCAATTTGATTGATAACCAAGGACACTTAACGTTTTACAAGGGAATTAACGTTTGGTGTGGTATTATTAATGGGCATTTGATTGGTCCATATTTTTACGAAGGAATTTTACATAGTGAGCGATATTTGCAATTTCTTCAAGAACAACTTCCTGTGCTTCTCGAAAATGTGCAATTACAGCTGCGAGCAAACATGTGTTTCCTGCATGACGGAGCTCCACCGCATAAAGCAGGAATTGTCCAACAGTATTTAAATGAAACTTACGGAGAAAATTGGATAGGTATAAATGAACCGATACCTTGGGCGCCTAAATCACCGGACTTGACCCCACTAGAGTTCTTGTGGGGAACTTTGAAAAATAAAGTTTACAGAACACCATCTGTTAACTTGGAACATTTAAAAGAAAAAAATCAGAAATGCTTGCAATGAACTATCTAGAGAAATGCTACGTAAGGCTTCAGTGAGATAAGTAAGGCGGAGATTGGATAAGTGTTTAGAAGTGGTCACATCGAAAATTTGTTGTAGTGATTGCTTGATACTTTGTTTCTTTCTGTGAATAGTACTAGGTAACATATTATGTGTTTTGTAATGTTAAATAAATAGATAATACTAATTAATAATGTTTAATTATTGACAGATGCGACGTTGCTATTTGCTTACTTGTTTAAATCGTTGGCTACTTGTTTAAATCGTGACGATTGCGAATTTTTTGATAATACTTTTTTGTTTACAAATTTGCTTATAATTTTTTAACGGAAAAAGATAGTAAATTTTTTTGTTTACAAAAATTTGTTCAGAAAAAATTAGCTCTTTTTAAATATTCCAAAATATAGGTATGTTTCTGGGGGAAAAAAATTCGATGACTTCAGTTTCCAAATATGGAAAAATATGTAAATTTGGTTTAAAATGGACCTAACTCAATCCCATTTAAGAACCTCTTTTCAGATTTTTTCTATCATCTTTCCTTTTCTTATAATATAGCTGAGACGTCGAGTTTCGCTCACCCTGTACATGTTTATTTAAAATTTTTGAGAGAAATATACTTTTTCTGTGTAACTGAAATTATTCTAGCGACCTATTCATCAGTCATCACTGACGATTACATTTAGTTACGAAGGTATTTAATTACCATCAATAAGTTTGACACTGAATATTTTCTTTCTCTACATAAAATATAAAATCTGTTTTCAAAAATGTATAGGTTTTAATCTTGGTAATATGACTACAACATACATATGTATATGGTTCATACCAAACATTCAAGTTGGGATATATTTTTAGTAACTGATTTAACAAAGAAAATTCACTTTATATATTTTTAGGTTAATTCCTGATGGAAATTCTCCAATTTCACTGACCTTGTTGCCGGGTTTTTGGCCTCCGTTATTTTTAAACTGCATAAATACATATGTATGTACCTATATACTTTCAAAACATGCCAGTTGCCAACAACTTAAAATTGGTTCTCTATACGGTAACATCAGAAAACAGGATATATGTATATATTTTTATATGTATTTTTTTTTAATATTATAAAACAATACTTGTGATTCTATTCCTTAATATATTATATTATGTACATATATACAATGCACTAACGTACACATTTTACTTAATTTATTTAAAATTTACACCGACACATACGAGTATATTTCAGATTGTTAACACTTATTTAAGAGTCAAAATTCCTGAAGTGGGCCACTTAAAATGGATGTGTTGAATTTTATATTCCTTTTTAGATATTGAAGGTTGATATTTCATAATTAATATCCTAAAATGTTTTTGCAAATTTTTTTATTTTGCAACAGTTATAAACAAATTACTTTTTTAGGTAAGGTTTTTTTGAACATGCGATTATTCAGCGAAGTATTTTATAAAACTTTACGAAATTTTAATGGAAGATACAAGAATAATAGGAGAATACGATAGTATATTCACTTTATGAAAAAAAAATTATTCATTTATAAAAAATTAATTTTTCAATAAACAAAGGTAAATTAAACAATGTTCTCGGCGAGGTAGGTTCTTTTTTTGCGGGGATCGTTAGCTTAAGGATAAAGGAATAAAAACTAAAAAAAATTATCCCACCTCGCCGAGAACATTATTTAATTTACCTTTGTTTATTAAAAAATTAACTTTTTATAAATAAATATTTTTTTCATAAAGTGAATATACATCGTATTCTCCTATTATTCTTGTATCTGCCGTTAAAATTTCGTAGTTTTATAAAATACTCGCTGAATAATCGCATTTTCAAAAAAACCTTACCTAAAAAAGTAATTTGTTTATAACTTTCTGCAAAATAAAAAATTTTGCAAAAAACATTTTAGGATATTACTTTTGAAATATAAACCTTCAATATCCCTAAAAAAGAAATATAAAATTCAACACATCGATTTTAAGTGGCCCACTTCAGGAATTTTGACTAGTAAGTAGCACACTACCTACGTCATAAAGTGCAAGTTAGGACTTGTAGAAATTATTGATTTTTGCAAGTTTGGACATAATCTAATACCTAATACGTCTATGGCCAACTCGATGAAAATATTTTCAAGATCACTGTACGGTTATACAGGAGGTTAACATCAACTTCGTTATTTTAAATGGAATGGAGCTATTCTACACATTGTTTCAGGTAGGTTTCTCTATTTTCCCCTATATTATCATCAGGTTTCCTTATACACTACTCCAAAAAATTAAGGGAACAAAAAAAATTTCCTAATTGTTGGCGATTTTTGACAGGCGTATATCTCACAATCAGTGAAAAATGGCCGTATATCAATTTAAAAAAAAAAAAAAAAACATTTTAATGCTTCAAGTTTCTAGTTTTGAGATCTTTGGCAAGAAAGTTTTGTGAGCTACAGTTATCACGCAGTCCTAATAACGCGAGAAAAAATTTTGGGTTTTTCTTTTTTTGTCCACGGACTTTTTTTTAATTAAATTCTAGGGCCGGATAGCTTCTTTCTCTTTATTCTCTTTACATCAGTTTGTCGCTGAGATATATGGCTTTCAATGAAAAAGAATCCTTTTCTCTTTTTTTTTTTCATTTTGTCAGTAACCGATGACCACACAGAGAGTGTAAGGGCAGTTTCAAAAACTAATAAAAATCTACAAAATCGTTTTACGATTATTTGAAAAAAAATGTTTTCCAATAATAAATTTAATATAATAATCGATTTAAAGAAAAAAATAAAAAGTAACTATTTTCGTTGTTTTAGTAAATCTACCGCGTATTCACAAATATTGATGGGGAGACTAATATTTCCAGATTTTTATGGCTTAATGTACCCTCAATAGCCCTGTAAATTTTTAAATCGATCCATCGAACTGTTTTCTCGAACCGATTGATCAGTTTTACAAAATAATTAAAGGAACAAGTTTATTATTTCTGAACATTGTATACTCCATCAAAAAAAAAAAAGTGTTACAATCGTCTTCAAAAATTAAAGAAATGTCTGCTACTTCTGGTATAACCGGAATATAAAGAGACCATCCAAAAAACGTCAACAAAGTTGGCTATGAACGATAGAGATACAAATTGCGGTCATGTCGAAGCTTTTCGGTTATGTCAAACTTTTAACAAGTGACTGTCACAATTGTAAAATAAATAATGGATGTCATATAATGCAACAGTTTTGACAATTAAAGTTACTTACGATTTGCACGAAATCCTCAGTTCCTCACCTCAGTTAACGTTTTCTCAGTTAGAGGTATGTACGTTCTATTTGAACATCCTGAAGAGTCCACTAGTGAAGTGAGGTAAGGTAACTCATTTCAGTCAAATTTTTCCTCAGTTCGTGTCAAATCGTAAGCCTTTTTTACACATTAAAGTAACATTTTTTTGGGGAAAATTCCTTTTAATTATTTCAGTTGAGAGGCTGAAAGGCAGTCGGAAGAGTCATTAGCTCATCCGTATATTATTATCGTACAAAAAGTAAATACATACATACATAAATACATAGTAACTTATACATAAATACAACATATTTGCAACATATTCATTTTAGTGCTAATCCGATGGGGTTTGCACGACTATGAGTAGGAATTCCTTATCGGGAGCCACCATGATCTCGTCCTTCTTAGATCTGATCCTTAAGAACGTGAGATCGTTGGACGGGTCTAAGTCGCGTACAACACTTCTAGCTTTGTCTGATAAAGAGCTGATTAATCCAGCGTATTGCACAGTTGTTGTATTATCCAAAGTAGTTTTTATAGCGATGCCTAAAAAAAATAATCAAAATGATGTGTGGTATTATTTGATTACACGAGTGGGTATGTGGCTAGCCCGAGCAGAAGTGTCTAACGACACCACCTGTGTCGTTTTCAGCCGGCCGTCAATCAGATGACAGAGCACGAAACTGATTATGATGATTAGTGTCCGGCAAGTGTGCCACAACGCAGGGTCGGTCTCGTAATCCGTCATGTCATTGACTGAAGAACATATGAGAGACCAAAAAACAGGAGTAAAAATGAGTTAATGATGTACAGACTTATCGCTTGTGTCATTCAGAAACACCTACTGTCTACATTGTTTGAGCGTACATTGCTATAACCAGTAGTCTTTCTACATTTATTCTCGTTAAACGTGAGCGATTTGGCCTGTACATGTGGCTGTAGAAGGAAAATTATCGTTCCACATCTACTAAAGTTGAAGGTGCAAATTCAAAATAGTTCACATAGACAGAGGATGACACACCACGCACATTATTTTCACGAATTTCGCACAGTTGTTGGTATCACTAACAGTTATTTGTGATCAATAACATCAGTACATATTATTTTTTACAACTACAGAGGACAATGCACGTGTTACTACTATTTCTATACTTTTGGCCGTTGTTTACAGAACCCGTTTACTAGCTATCAATATAGGGGGCGAAATATCTGAGATACCTAAAATTCGTATCAGAACGACCATATTACCGCAAAAATCTGTTGTTTCGTCCACTGTCAGCCACAGACATTTATTGCGTATGTCTTCTTTTGATATTTGACATATTTGGCAAAAAAACGTCTAAAGTGAATATTGTTGACCACATTCCACGAAACGCTACATGCGCAAAACATTATTCATAACTCAAACAAAAATTCCTCTTTCCTAATAGTACCAGTAAGTCTATGTGAATAAGTCTATTCACAAATGGCAACAACTATGCCATTATTGCAAAAATCCACACAAAATCAGATAATATATAAATACACTACACGAACTCACGAGTTAGCCACTCACGACACGTAAAATGATTTTGAACTCGGCGTTCTACCATTCACCCGCTCTCATCAAGGTAACGTAAAATACTGCGAAATCGGCGCACACACCATGGCGCGACTGCATTTACGTATCCTGTCTAACCGCAGGGAACTGAATCCAGCGTGCGTTACCAGGCACGATCAGTGGCGTACGTATGCACGGACAAGAAATAGACGTGTACATAATTTACAAGACGCTTAAAAAATACGGTTTATACTTTAATTATCATAGAGTATATTATAGTGCCGACCCAGCGTTGTGTCACACTTTCCGGACCCTAATGATAAGATGTATCACCAATACTGAGGCCACCCTGAATAAAAAGAAGGCCCTGGCGCTGAATTTTAAAATCCTGTGACGTAGCCGCTCGTAGTATAGAAGATCGTAACACCTAACGGTGTGCCCCATCTGCTTGTTTATTGAGCGCAGGTCTATATTATATCCACCTTTTTCGGGATAACGACCTGTGCTTACTTTGTACTTGTCGGTGTAACTAACTAAAAAATTCCCAATGTGTGCTGTGTCCTACGATGCAAAGCCAATTTGAAAGGTGAACCTAAAGTGCCTGTGTTAAAATTTCCGAATAACGTAGATTTGTGCAGAAATTAATGCTCTCTCGCAAGAATATTCAACCAACAAAACACCATAAGGTTTGTGAAATACATTTTCCTAAAGAAAATAAAATGTTTTCTTCAACTGCTTATGATTCAAAATCTGGCGAAAATATGATACTAGGTTTAAAAAATTCCCCAATTAGCGTTTGACGCCCTGTCCCATTGTTTCCCAATTCTCCGAAATATTTATCTTAAAATGTAAAATTTTTAAAAATGTTACAAAAGCAGAAATGCAAAATTATAAAAGTAACGTAGTTTCACCAACGCAATTATTATCAGTGAAAGGCATAATTATACGAAAAATCGTTTTATTATGAAAGTTAAGATGGTTTTATTTTTAAATGTCATCAGTCATCAAATGCCTGTGCAATGGAACAAAATTGTTATTGCTGAAAAAAGTATTATTATTTAAAACAAAATAGTTGCCAGGACCTGTTATTACCTATTCGATTGGAATTAATATATCCTTGAAATATTTTTGTATGGCCATAAGTTCCTACATCTATTATATTATAAACAGTAAAGACTCCATTCTCGTCAATTGACATATAGGGGAGACTGTTGTACCATGGAACACTTTTTTGGTTTTTATTTTTTTTTAAATCTGAATATGAATTTTAAAGGCTATATGAAGACAATATTTTGAAGAACATACTTTTAGATAACTAATCCAGTTATTTCAAAAATTTTAAGAAAATGTTTTGGATTTTACAGCCTACTTGAAATTGTAAAACAATATGTTCCAAGGTACATGATGGTGTTGTACCTTGGAACACCATCTCTTGTACCTTGAGAGGATGTTAAATAAATGAGTAAAATAAGTAGAGCAATTGCACTTAGTAAAAAAAGATGAAAGACTATTTTACATTTCAGGTAGACATTATTTTACATTATATTTGGAATGAGTGAAATTTACTTCAAAAACAAATTGCTCTTCTAGTCTTTTTGAACGGCCACATTTTTTAGGATTCGGAAGCTTTAATACTACGTGTGATTGTGCTACATCAAAGACTGTATGACACTCATAGCAAAACTTATTTGATTCATTAATTCGTTTGAGAAATTTAACCTGTAGATCAGTATCCTGCATAGTACATACAAGTATTTCTCCAATGTAATGTTCTGCGGGTCCTGTTTTCCTTAAAAATTGAACTAAACAAAATCACCAATCTGCAAATCCTCAACTTCAAACTTTTTATGATCTTCAATATCGACCAGATCACTTTCTAAATCGATCATGAAGCTCTATCTTCTTCATCATACTCATCAGACAATTTAGACAGAACCTCGTCGTCATCGGAATCGCTTTCCATTAATTTTCGGGTAACTTTCTGAACTGTATTATTATGTATTATTGCAATTTTCTGATATAAATTTGAAAAAACGTGAAACCTTTTGTACCTTGGAACAGTTCTAAGGTACAGGAGGTAATAATGTTTCAAGGTACACGACACTACATATATGGAAAAAATGCATCACAATATTTTTAGGTTATCTTTAAAATTGAAACAAATCATATCAAAATACTCACCAAATATACGTTTAGTTACTACACAAAACAAATTTCAAATAAATGACAAAGTATAATTGTAATAAACTCGAGAATTGGTTTTGAAAACTGTTATTTTTCAAAGCCAAAATATTATGCGACTCATAGTTCGAAGCGCGCACAACAGATTCGCTAAATCGGGTTACAGAGCCCTGGCTAAATATGGTATAAGTTATTTATACTTCTAGACAATAGATGTTAGCACAAGGAAAAATATTACAGAGTGTTCCAAGGTACACTGTACTCAAAGTACAACAGTCTCCCCCTATGAAATCAAAGACTTATTAAGTGAAGTAGATAAATGTGGCAGACTGGATAGAGCAAATTTGAGTGAGATAATCATTCTGTTTCAGAATTTAAGGAAGATTTTTCTTTAATTTGTAATAAATGGCAGTTCTTAAATCAATTTATTTTTAAATACATTTCGGACAACTACTATTTACATAATTTCTCAGATTGAAGTACTCATAAAGCGGTAGACATAATAAAAACTATCATCACTGCAACCTCGAACACTTTATTTAAAAAATACTGTTTGAAAGCTAACGATCGATAAAATATTAAAGGAAACAAAGATAGAAAATCAGCCACATTTAATAAATAAGACAAATCGTTTGCTGCGTTTTTCATGAGTTGGTATATACAACATGTCATTGAAATAACTAATTTCTTAGAAAGTTTTTGCTTTAGAATTTAGTTTTCCCATTAGTAAAAAAGAATGAGGTGCGTTGAAGGGTTCAGTGTAGTGTTGGAAATAATCGAATTATTTTCACTATCGAATAATTAGTAATAAATCATATTTAAAAATCGAATTAATAATTCGAATTATTTAGTAGAATTATAAATTTAAATTATAGCGAGGGGCGATGGCTGCAGATGAAAGAAAAAAGCCAAAAAAAAAAGTCACTACAGCCAACGGCAACCGCATTCCCCCGATTATTTCCGTTTTTACTTGACCCTTTGGCTACACTCGACCTCCATCGTAAATATTCGATAGGTATGGGCGTATACCACTTGAATAATTCGTAATTCCGTTTCCCGTCGGAGTACTACTACTAAATAATAAATACTACTAATTTTTATCTCGATATATCGAAAAAGATAATCGAATTAGTTGCTTTTAATTAACTATCGAATTAGTCGAATTATTTAATTCGAATTTTCGCAACACTAGTTCAGTGGTCGACTGACACCCTCTCTAACCAAGCAGCCCTTCAGGTTTGTATTTAAACGTTACATTGCCGTACAACGAGTGTCACGTGACTCGTACAGCGCCGGAGCCATTTATTCCGGAGATAATGGGCTACCACTTTTTCGTTAGCGTTCACACTACGAGTACTAGTCTAGGCGATGTAGCAAAAAAACAAGTGATTTTTTTTAAATAATTAGTTGCGGTATTTTCTCAACGTGATAATTAGGAGAAAAATCGTACGAATCGAATGACAATGTTTTAAACAAAAATCCGATTGTAGGATCATTGCGAAAAAATTGCAAAAAGGTGCGAAAAAAAGGTTTTTTCGACTCTTAGGCACGAAAAACATGTTGAAATATCACGTTATAGCGCTTGAAAAACTTGGATGAATAAAATTTTCGCGCAAATTGCGAAAAAGTAAAAACAGGTCCTTTTTGTAAAACGGCCCCTATTTCCACAATAATTGTCGTAGATCAATTTTGCAAAAAGCTACGTGTTCTTGAAGACTTCCTCTACAACCATATCAAATTTGAAGTCGATCCGATGATAATAATAAGTACCTCAAAAGCGCGCCTGAAAAAACGTGCAATTTTTTATAGCGAACTCTCTCTCCCGCGGGCACAGCAAAAAACATCAATCTTCGTTCAGTAGTTCCCGAGAAATCTCAATTGTTTCCGGCTTGTCGAATTTGAACGCGCGCGATCGCTTTCCGAGCGCCCGCGGAGAGGTTCCCCCACCACCGCACCATTTCCCCTTCGCTCGTGCGTCCACATGGCCGCTCTCTAAAATTGCACGGTTTTCAGACGCGCTTTTGAGGTACTTATGGTTGTAGAGAAAGTCCTCAAGAACGCAGCTTTTTGCAAAATTGCTCTACGACAATTATTGTGGAAATAGGGGCCGTTTTTGCTAAAGCACCTGTTTTTACTTTTTCGCAATTTGCGAAAGCATGAATATTTTTTGGCACAAATTTAACTGTAGATTGGTGTTGGAAAACCCTATAATTTGAGCCCCGGAAGACATTTCTAGGATAATTACAGACCTAGTAATTCATTAATCATCGAAAAATCGCTAATTTTCGCGGTTTTTATTTTTTTGTGCAAAAAGTTATCAACCATTTTAATGATCCAAAAACCATTTTATTCGTCTTTTCAAGCGCTATAACGTGATATTTTGTTTTTTACGCAACATTTCTTTTTTCGTGCCTAAAAGTCGAAAAAACCTTTTTCGCACCTTTTTTGCAATTTTTTCAATGATCCTACAATCGGATTTTGTCCAAAACATTTCCATTCGATTCGTACGATTTTTTCTTCTAATTATCACGTTGAGAAAGTACTGCAACTAATTATTTTAAAAAATAATCTACATCACCTGGACTATACGTGCATCAGACGTGTCTCGAACCCAATTTCTATCAGTTGTTTATTGGATTGCGTAACTTAATAACGACAAAAAATATTGTTAAGCGGTCTTCCCTTTCACCCAAAACCACTTTAAAAAAAAAAACGATAAATCTTTAGAGATTTTGTTCCTAAATAAATTCCTCATGGATTGAAACACAATTTCACCTTAGACTGCAAAAATTGGCTTCTAGAGAGGCTCCAAATTTGAAAAAAGGCCCTTTTTTCAACTCACTTTCTAAGCTCAAGTGTCTACTTTAATCTGAATTTTGTTTTCTATTGTTACAAAAAACAAAAAAACCACGAAACACCGAACTACTATCGACGCGCGTTTCGCCAACCAAGTTGGCATCTTCAGGAGAAGATTAAAACTCTAAAAACTCTAAAACTAAAAAAAGAGTTTTAATCTTCCCCTGAAGATGCCAACTTAGTTGGCGAAACGTGCGTCGGAAAAGCATAGTAGTTCGGTGTTTCGTGGAAAACGTCCAGTTTTTTTGTTTCTACGCCGAAGGTTCCAGTACACACTCCAGGATTTTATTGTTACCTTCAACAGGAGCAGAGCTACAGTAGAAGTTTGCGTTTTCGAAATGAGAAGTCGATCTTTCTGCACACATGTGAACACAAAAAAAAATCCGAGTAGTCGAAGAGGTAGATTGGCATACTTTCATATGCAATAATTTTATGTTCAATAAACGGATTCTCCAAAAAAAAAAAAAAACAAAACAAAAAAATTAGTTTTTTTTAAGTGATTTACGAGGAACACCCTTTAAAGTCTATATTTATATAAATCGAGCTTTGATTGGATAGATATTACTAAGCTACATTTTCAAAAAAAAAAAAAAGTTGTTTTGGATACACCCAATGCTGTAAGAATTATTGTACGATGCCGGTGGCAAGCAGGTTGCATGCCGGGCACATGTTGCGTACTGAGAATGGGCGACGGAAAACCCCATTTAAATAATACTAAAAAATATTTACCGGTATTGTGCCGAGCAGATGCCGATCAGATGCATGGCAGGATAGTGAGAATATACCCTAAGTGAAACCAAATTCCGGAGCTGAGATTACTGGGTCAAAGCTACGAACTCATCACAAAAAGTATCGCTTTAAAACAAATTGCTGTTTCAGTATTCTAAATTCTATTATCTGAAACGTCTCCTTTTTCAGTTTTCCACAGTGTCTTTTACAGTGGCGGTGCGTGATATTTCAGTTAGCCATATCTTGAAAACGACGCATGGGACCCACTTCACTTTTTAGGTGATGACTATACACCTCTTACAGAAAGGATTTATAGTGAAAAAATCGTCAGCAAAGTTTGCGAAAAAATTTTCAAAACACTGGAGCACTCCCTGGGTTCTCAGTAACGCTCTGTGGGATATTTGCAGTATATTTTTTTCATAATCTAGAAACAAATATAAGATGTTTTTCGATTTGTTACAAAATATTTTTGTTTCAAAAAGTTATGGCCATTTAATTTTGGGAAACAAAATGTTCCTATAAAATTAAAATTAAAATGGCCATAACTTTTTGAAACAAAAATATTTTGTAACAAATCGAAAAACGTCTCCTTAACTTAAATATCACGCACCGCCACTGGTCTTTTATAAAGAAAATGGTGATCCCAATAATCTACATTTACTTAGGATTACTTATGTCAGATTACCTTCAGAATTGACTATAATTGTTCCAACAACTCCTTTGTGAGATTGGATTCGCTTCATAGTTTCGTCCACTTCATTCGCCTAAAACATAATTTAAAAAGTTATAGCTACATACATCTGCAATGTTACATTTACAATATATTTGTATTATCTATTTATTTAATATTTACCATTTTTATATACTAGAATAGCTTTTACTGTAGATGTGTAAAATTTTCTTTATTATGTCCTTGTTGACAACTAGACACTTGTCTTTTTATCATAGGCAACTATTTTTTTAAGTCGAGGGTCGTCATCTCCACCACTTCTTCATCACTTCTTGTGGCTCATTTTTTTTCAATTCAGATACCTATGTTTATCAAATATACCGATCACCTTTCAGTGCTCTTAAGCGTTACGTATAAATATGTTATTAATTTTACTTCCGTGTCCATGTAGTTATTTCTCTTTATAAAGTACTAGATACTGGAGTCCAGACCAAATGTTACTTTTAACAATAAAGGCTTACATCATCAAAAAGCAATACAGCATCAATACTTCTGCTGAGTATTGAATTGATACTGCTCGTACTTCGTTATTTATAATCTCCACAAATAAATCAAAACTTACTTACAGATATACATATGCACAGGGTTAGTTTTCACAGTTTAACTTTTAAGTTATTGCAAGTTTGCCATCGAAATTATGAAAAAAATCCTCAGAATTATAATTTTATTCTCAAAATTATAGATTCTTGCTTATTTTTATATTATGCTATGATAAAAAACAATTGAACATCAGAACCAATGAACCAACATTGTGTGTTTTTTTATGGAATACTCTAATATACGATATGACATATTCTGATTTCAGAATTTTTCCTTTTTTTTAAATAAATCACACCACAGAAATTGATATTCTCCCTCTAAGAGTCATTACGACTGTGCAGAGGGAGAATACACATGGAAATGATGTAGGACACACAACCAAACCCTGTGACAGGTGCCAATTGCCACAAGCGGGTTTGAACCCGCGCAGATAACAGCTTTCCGAGTAATCGCCGTCTTCTCACCTGGCGCTTTACCCATTGAGCTATCGCCGCGGCCAAAAAATATATAATATAATATGTATATCCATATCTGGTTCAGCAAGTCGCGACATGTTTCATTTGGAAACTATTGTTGAAGAGGTAGCTAGTGACAAGGGATTATATTTTACAAAGATGTAGGAACTCTCAAATTGGACGCACGTTACACATCGATATATTTGCAAGTGTAATCATAAAAAAAAACTGATTATATAAACTCCATAATTAGTATGGACAACAATAAAAGATATTACAACACTATATTGATTATATTGATCCGTTTTAAATATTAAACACCCCCTATTCGCCTCACAGTGCAAAAATCGGACAGTCGCAGTCGCGACGCTATTGTAATATGTGGCTGGTCAAGGGTGTCCTTGAATAATACATATACACTGTAATCAACAATTACGAGCCACAGGGAGTATATTAACAATATGAACAAAATCCCCCTAAGAAAAAAGAAACCAGTGTAGATTAGAAAATTAATAGTAAAACATTACACGAGCGGCCAGTCGGTACAAATAGCCAAAATTGTTAATGTAAAGTGATCAACACTTCATGATATCTAAGTAGATACAAAAGAGGGTGGTCGTATGCGTAACAGAAGTAGGTTACACCAAAGAAAGTCCTAGGAGTATGTTATGAACATTGGTTACTATGGACAGTTGGAGAAAACTTCAGCGAAAATCCTAAAATGGGTGTTCCGAAATTAGTCGCGAAAACGGGACTGTGTTTAAAGAAAAGGGAAAACTTGCGTTCACAGAATATTGTGACAGCACTACTATGCATGAATAGCTTGAACAAAATCGTACATATCTGCAAAATCTAGAAAAGCCTAGTATGAGTTTGCTAAGAAATATCTGAACAAAGATTCTTCTTGATGAGAGTAAATTTCATATCTAGCAGACCATCAGGCAAGAAGAAGAACGAAAAAATCTTTGTCCAGATATGCCTTAGCCAACTCATATGGACTTTTGTAACTTTTGCAGACATATACGATTTTCTTCAAGCTATTCATCCATAATAGTTGTGTTTTCACAATGTCCTGCAGAACAGTTTCGGAGTTTCCTCTTTTCTCTAAACACTGTTTTCACGACTAATTACAGAACACTCATTTGAGGTTTTCTCTCCAGTGGCGGCCGGTGGAATTTGACATGCTCGTAAAGAGGCATGGGTGACCTACAGCATTTTTAGGGGTGGTTACTACATCTAAATAGAAGGCTATAATGGCAAAAATCTTCAGGGAAAACTTGCGAATTTTTTTTTGCAAAAAAACGGCTTTCAAAATATTAGAAATATTTTTTTCGTAATCACCAAGTAAATACAATTTTTTGTACTTTGCAAAATTCTTATTTTACGTAAAGAAACAACTATTGTAAAATCTCACAGACAAATTTAAGGATGAAATAAAAATTCAAATTACCACAACTTTTACAGATCTCAGAAAATCACAAGTATTATAGGACTTTATCACGATCACAATTATGAAAAAAAAAATATTTCGCAAATATTTTGCAAGCCGTTTTTCAAGATCTGTCCGGAGGCAGCCATTTTGGAATTTCGCGAGTGTTCCCCGAAAATTGTTTACCATTATACTTTCTACTTAGGTCTAGTAACCACCACCTAAATTATGGTGCGAGTCCCATGCCTCCTTACGAAAATACGTGCATGTAAAATTCCCCGGTTTTCTCCAAGGTTTTCTCCATCTTTCCTTAGCAACCAATGTTCAGAATTCAATATGCTTTACTTTTGTTGTGCATACGACCGCACCCTGTTTTATCTACTTAGGATATAATGTAGTGTGGATCACTTTACATCAACAATTTCGGCTATTTGTTGTACCGACTAGGCGTTGTTCCTGTAAAGTTCTGTTATTAATTTTCTATTAGCTACCTTTCTTTTCTTCGGATAATTTAGTTCATATTCGTTAATATACTCGCTGTAACTTATATTTGCTGATTACAGTGTATTTTATAAGTACACCCTCAACCTTCATGTTACAACTGCGTTTCAACTAACCGACTTTGCGCTGTGAAGCGATAATGGAGGTGAATGTTAAACCCTGACCACCTGAGTAATATTTTTTATTGTTGTTATAGATCTTATATAATTAGTTCTTTTTGATCAGACTGGAATGAATTAGAATATGTATTAAACACAGTTTTGTTTAAAAAAAAACATACAACTTTGATTCAGTTTCGTAGTTTCTGATGTTCAATTGTTTTTTCTCATAGCATATAAAACTTTCAAACGCCATTCCACCAAGAAAAAAATCATCTGAGAAACTTTTTTTATTTGAGTAATAAACTCGCAATAACTGGCAAATCTAACCCTGTATATTATGTTCTTGTATATTATGCAACTCACAATTTAGTGTCGAATACAATAAGTCCTGTTGCACAATTGAGCTAACCCACAACCATAACCATAAGCATAACTGTAAATTTTATGTTTTGTCCACAACAAATCTGCGTAAAATCGTGTGTATTTTAAAACTCCCGCATAGAGGATTCAGTTTAGCCAATTTCACTAAATTAAACATTTTGTGTGAAAAATCAGAAACGACTCTGGAATTAGAAGAAATGATGGATATCGAATTGTTAACTAATATTGTAGTAATTTAGTATTAATTTGTGTTAGTTACTACTGTATTTAGAAGTAACCCTCAACCCATACTTCGAGATTACAGACACAAAGGTTGGTATAACTGGCAAAACGTAATTTTAAGCGTAAAGATAAAATAATTTCATCTTTATGTTTTTACGGTTATTGACGATTGAAGGTCATTCTTAATGCTAATGTTAACTGAATTAGTTGTGGACAAGAACATTATTTTCATATACTCCATCTTTGTGGTTGTGGTTAATTTACGTTTATGTTAATTGTGCAGGGGCTAATATTGAGACTGCATCTTGTCTCTTGTGGCCATGTTCCGTATACAGGTATGGAACAAGTGGATTGGGATAGCAGATTAGCGGCCGAAAATTTGGTGTGAATGGGAATAGGCCCTCGATTCACTTGTGACAGGTGCATTTAATGTTGACAGTTGAAACGGCCAACAACATAAAACAGACAAAAACAAAAGCATTTAGGAGAAGCGCATACGCGCAGAAACGTTCGTTTAAAGATTAGAAATCCCAACACTGTATATACATATAATGAACTAAGATAATCAATATTAATAATCACCGTTTTACTATTACCTATTTCTTTTTTTATTTATGTATCCCTTTCAGACCTATAAACGAGAACTGTGAAGAAAATATAGATCCTGAAACTTCAAGACAACCACACTGTCATATTACCATTAAGTCAACTAAAGAAGTGAGTATTTATAATAAAAACGTATTACCTTATTTCCCAGTGAACCTTTTTAGTAATTAATCAATATTATTTATTAGTATACACAATATACACTATAAAAAATAAAGTGAACAAAAAAAATCCTAAATTTTTTGGTAACTTTTAAAAAGGTGAAAAATGATACTAACTAGATTAAAAAAAACATTTTGTTGTTTATAGTTTGAGATCATTTGGCAAACAATTTTTTACGGCTGTGTAAAAAATTTATATTTTTTTTGTCCACGGGCTGGGGGATTTTTTTGAGATTACATGAATGCATGGACCGGATAGCTTGTTTATTTAGGTTTTCTCTCAATTCACTGTTTCTGTATTCCCTTGAGGTCAATGTGTCGCTGAAATGTCTGACTTTTAATGAAAAAGGATGGTTTTATCTTTGATCATAGATATGTCACCAACCAATGACCGTACAGAGAATGGTAAGGGCAATTTCAAAAAACTGAAATAAAACCCCCACAAAGATACTTTTACGATTTTTAAAAACAAAAAATGTTCACCCTCAACTTTCTTTTTAAAAAAGAAAGAGAAATAATTTGGGTTTTTTCGTTGTTTTTAGTAAATCTACGGCATATTCACAAAAAGTGATGAAGAGACTAATGTTTCCATGTTTTTTATGTTTCATACCCCTGTAAATGTTTAAATCGTTCCGTCGAACTGTTTTCTCGGACCAATTGATCAAAGTTTTACACAAAAATTAACGGAAGACGTGTACTGTTTCACAGCATTTTTTATCAAATGGAAAAAAACTTTTTTTTTTCAACTTTTTCCACAATTTTGCATTAGTTAGGTACTTGTCAAATTTGAAGAAAAAAAATAAATCTATAATCAAGTGCCTGGAAGTAAACAATTAATTTATTATTGTCTATATATGATTTATTTAGGAAATAAGTCATATATAGACAATAATAAATTATACAGTCTGTCAGTTATACAATCTCCGCCAAAAAATGCAGTCTATGCACCATATAGGTTTTTTTTTTATACCCTTTTCAAAAACTGTCAGTGTCATATATGCTTCAAAGATAAAAACAGTGCCAAACTCATGGTTTTGTCAAATTCATAACCCCACGCAATATGTCATTTAACATTTTCAGTTGCCACAAAATATGTAGATACCTAGCTACCATTGTTTTTAAATATTTTTAGAAAACTATCATTTGCAAAATTTTTTATTTGTGTTGGATACGTATAAGTTTCAAGCTAAAATTAACTTTTTTTAATCTCACTTAGCAACTTTTTTGCTAGTTTTGGCATTTCAATTGAGGTCATGAAGTATAAACAAAGTCGTTTACAAGGAATATGTGTAGGGCAACCTTGAACTACCTAGGTATTCAATATTTCCGAATTTTTGCTGTGAAATATTAACAGTTATAATGAGGATACTGTTTTGTGATAAAATAAACAGCTAGTGCTGTTTATTTAAATTGTTCTACATATTTTCCTTCTCATTTATTTTATAGATGAAAATGCAGTTTTATACTAAAAATAAAGCAATATTTTTTATTAGTAATACAAGAATATAGTTGCAGTCAGTTGAAATCCAAATATATGGAATAAAAATAGCCCTCATATTTTTTAATGAAACTAAAAAAATATATATTATTTTTATATGAAGCTTCAATTTGATGCAAAAACAATTTTTCTGTGCGATATTTTTCTATGTTTTAAAAAATTATGGTATTTTGCTGAGTGCGAAAATTAATGACATATTGGCAGGGTGCCAATTTGATACAACCAATGTGTTTGTAACCAAAGGCACTTTCTTAGTGAAAGTTACAGAGAGCGCTGGCAAGACTTGAAAAATTTAACAAAGAAATTCCTACATGGTGCAGACTTTTTTGGTGGATGCTGTAACATAAAAGTTTTAACTGAGTAATAAGAACTGCGTTAACCATTTGATTCAAAATGAAAGTAAAGCATAATTGGTCAAAACATAGCGTTGTGATATAGTACCAATTTACATCAAAAAGTAAATCACTTGTATAACTAAATTAAATACAAAACAATTTGCATATACTATATAATAAAAACTTTTTTCTAAATACAGCATTAATATAAAACTGCAATACCCAATTTTTGTAATTTAACTTATTATTATTTTTATGAGCCTGGAGTTTATTGTGATGGAAAAAATATAATTTTTTTGTGCGCTGTATAACAAAATATTTTAGGATATACATTTGTATGAACTTTTCTAATTGAATATTAAAAAACTTATTGTTTTTTGTAACATCCCATACAAAAAATTATAACAATTTTGTTTTCATACTTCCATGCCTAATTTCAAATAAACAATTGCAGTTTGCTGGCTTTAATAAATTAGATGAAGTTGTAAAACGGCTCGATTTAGAAGTGCAGTAAGGGACGTCCACCAGATTTAATTACATATGGACTTACTAGATCTACTAATAGGACAGCAAATGACTGCACTGTCAGGATGCGCCCAGAAGGTCCTTTTAGCAATGTTAGAAAGAAGTTGCTAGCCATGCAACGACCTAGTCAACACAATCCAAAAGGCTTCCGGCAGTTACTTAATAATGTGAGAGCTTTAAGAGCAGCTGAAAGGTCAGCTTGTTGGGGAGGTAATTATATCTATTTTTATTAAGTAGCATCGTTTAACTATTGTCTGAATATTTTTTTGACGATTGAATTTAGAAATCAAATTTAAATACGGAAAATCTTTAAATTTTTATAATCAAAAATGGCGAATTCATATGGCGGTCGAAAAACAAAAAATCACGAAATACAACCTCATGAGTACATATTTTCATCAATATTATCATTGTTTCACTCCTATTCAGAAACCATCACCTGTTGAGATCGATTGAATTTTGCTTATCACGTAACAATACTACAAATATCACCAAAACGAGGAATTGACCAGTTTGAACTGAATCAGTCATATTGAATTCCAAAAATCTGATATCATATTTGTCATTAGCAACCCCCCAAATCGTAATCAATGATGCCAAAAACAAATGGATAGAGATTTTATTCCACACCTCGATTGAATTAAAAACTTTTCGTCGACATATTGAGTCCACCATCTTGAATTTTTTTAAATAAAATTTCAGCGATCTCAAAAACCCATGTTGTACAGTTTTCAGTCCAATTTCGAGTAAATCTTAGATTTTTGTCCCCCATATTGAATCCGCCATCTTAAATTTTTAAAATCTGATTTCAGATTAAGTAATCAGCGACCTTAAAAACCCATGAATATAGTTTTCAGTCCAAATTCTAGCAAATTTAAAATTTTTTGTCCCCCATATAGGATTTGTCTGCTATATTAGATGCCCCATCTTGAATTTTTAAAACCTGACTTCAGATTCGTAATTGGCGACCCTAAAACTCCGAAACAATGATGTTTGAACAAAAGACGAACCTTTATTTTGAGCCAGTATACTGAATTTCCCGCCCTCTAAAGGATAACTGTTAACCCAGATTCTCAGTGACAAATCCTATTTCTTAATTTATATTCTCGTTATCGTCTTTTATTAGAGGAGAATTGGCACCTTCTATGTAGAAATGAACTCACACAGGAACATTTAATACGAAAACATTTCCAATAACAACTCGTCTTTCGCCAACCTTTGTTGTCATCATCAGGCGATGATTAAAACTAGCACTTTATTGACGGTTGATATACCTAACTAACATTAGTTTTCATCTCCTAATAATACCAACATGGTTAGCTGAAACACGTATGTTGAGGGTAAGCATATTTTTTCACGACTACCAAGTGAATATAAAAAATGTTTACTCTTGTGCCAATTGCCAAATTTTCAGTTACAGTTAGCAAAGATAGAGTTAAGTATTATAAAATCTCATATACGCAGCTGAGGTGACATAACAATTCGAATTAGTATAAATTTTACAGATATTTAAATTTCAAAATCATCACAAGTATAAAAAAAAAATGTATTTGTTGAATGATTATGAGAGAAAAAATATTTTGCAAATCATTTCCTATGATCTGGTGGGGCACACAATTTTTATTTATTTATTTTTCGCAAGTTTCATTTGAAGTTTATGTGTTAATCCAGCCTTCCATTTGGGTCAATTAATCTTCCAAAATTCGGTGTGGATCCCATGCTTCCTTACAAAAATATGAGAATTTCAAATTGCACTATCCGCCACTGTGTATTAGGAACGCCCTCCAAAAGCAAATGAGAGCTGTAGCCACAAGAAATATAAGCAAACATGTTTTGTTGGTTGCCTGTCTCGAGACAAAATTCTAAAATAAATATTGAATTATCCTAAAACAAAAATTGCCTGTGTGAGGTAAGCTTGAAAATGATCAGCCATTTTATACAAATGATTCAGAATCATTCCAATATGTTGTTGAAAAAGTGTTATATAAATGATGAGTGGTACATACCTATAATATTTATACATCTCATATTTCGCCCTTAATATGAAAATCTGGAAGAGCAAATTTAATGTGAAATATGCTTCTGCTAACTAAATATAGACATCCAAAAAAAACATCAACTCTGGCTATGAACGAGAGAGATAGAGATAGCGGTCATGTCTAAGCTTTTCGGTTATGTCAAACTTTTGACAAGTGACTGTCACAATTTGTAAAATAATCAATAGCTGTCATATGATGTGACAGTTTTGACAAGTAAATAAGTTTATAAATTCGAATAAGAATAGAAATACGTCTGTTCTTTCTTGGCCAACTTTGATGACGTTTTTTGGATGTCTATATGCCATACATAGATAACAAAAATATCCTGTAAATAAACAGTAGAAAAACCACAAAAGGAAAACCCACAAAACATCTAAGGAAAACCTATGTGTGGGTAATTATAAAGTCTAGATATTTTTATCTTTTGTTCCTTTACTACAGTAAGTACACATAAAAACCTAAATAAAGATGTCAAATATGCTCATTGGTAATGTGACCCAGGAGACATATACTCAACACAAAACATCTAAATAGAATTCTCAAATGACAAACAAAATGTGACCAGTGACTGTCTAATGACACGTACACCAATTTTTCTCACAATAAATTGTAGATGTTGACCTTCAATTAATTTAAATACATATAAAACAGACATTGTGCCCCAATTTATTGTCCCAATAAATTGTAGAACTAGAACTTCCTCCTAATTCCTTGGACAATTTTGGGGATATTTAGTAACTTTTTACATTTATTTCATTGTACCAACCTCGTAATGAGATGTGATTTCTCTTGGGGACAAGCCTATGATAACTAATAGGTTTTAATCATTGAGAGTTGGCAGTGTCGAAAGTGGCCGATAAATTGTTACAAATATTGCTGTAATGCAGTGGCAGTGTAAACAGTCAGGTAAAAATAGCTAAAATTGGACAATTTATTGAAAAAGAAATTCTACAATTTATTGTAAAAATAAATTGGTATGTGTAAAACAATATTAACTGATTCATTTAAATAGTCATTTAATTAAAAACTAAAACAGGGTTACATATCTTATTTTTATATTTAATAGTTTTATTTGTGCTTATTGAAGTAGAAATAGCAAAATAAACCTATTGAAACATGCTAAACTTGCTCTAAGTCCGAAGTAAGAGCAATTCTAGTAGGTTTTAGAAATAGGAGTGGAGAGTGTCAAAACTTATTTGTTATGAGATAAATGGGATTTCCATCATCTTCATGATTATTGAGGTTATGCATATATAAGCATGTTTTATTCTGCTTGACAATGATCGGCTTGAAATATTGAAATGATGATTGAAATAATGATTGGCTTGAAACTGCTTAAATCTTGACAAACAAACTAAATGTTATAAAAAAAAAAAAAGAATAGACAACACAAAAAAAAACAGTCTGATATTCCAAATCTGAGGTTTCAAATTCAGTACAACCTTGATAATCTGAACATGCGTTAGTCTATATCTCTGCTAAACCGAACAGTGGACGCTCGAAGCCATAATCCGAACAAACCTTGATTATACGAAACACCATACAGTTTTGAGGCTTTGTTATGGATTTTAAATAAGAATAATATGTACAGGCTAAGTAAATTAAAGTTTACATTACACGAATTTAAAAATATAGTAGAGGTGGGTAAATTACGTAAAATTGAATTTACCAATACCTTTCAAAATTACTGCAATTTTTGAAAAAGGATTGAAAGATGATGTAACAATAATTTAATAATAACGATAATTTAAACTGTTCAAGGTTGTTATTAATATTATTATATATTTCTGATAAGAGTTTTTTTTTTTAATTCTAATACTGACTTAACACCAACAATAAATTGATTAAGTCAGGAAGTAGCGTCAAGGACAAATGTGATTGGTATAAAGCAGAAATTTGACTTCATCAATTTGTAGTCAATAAGTTCACCAATAAATTTCAATTTATTGACGAATTAGAACAATCCTATTTTCATCCAATGTATTCACATGAATTCAGTGGGACCAGCGCACAAACAAGTGAGGTTATGGTTATTTTGTTTATGTACATACACATCTTTAAAAAAATCTTGTTAACAAATTTCAGATTTTCTAAGACGAATTTTTAGAAAATTTTCCTTTTTGGTCTTTATTACTTTCCAAAATTTACCTTTTAAAGTAAAATACCTAACAGGTACTTTACCAGTTGCCTACCTTTAAAATATAGTACAAAACATACAGCTAAACATTCAAATTTTTGCGATAGGCGACTTAACCCTTCAAATATGGTGTGATTTTATTTTGCATTATGTTAATATGTAAGCATTGCATTTTCTGCCAGGACTTTCAGTTCAGAATGTTCAGTTGATTCATAATTATCTGATCAAGTCTCTCAAGTAAACAAAAAAATATATACATATTTATATACTTTAAGATATTTTTTGTGTTCTTGTTTTGTTTATTTTTATAACTTATGTGTAAATATGTTTATATTTCTGTTTAATATAACAGATAACTCCATTTTGATAAACTGAACAAATCGATAGTCTGAACAACCATTTGCAATAATTGGTTTGGATTATCGAGGTTGTACTGTAACAGTTTTTTCTCTATAGAAACAAATATTTTGTTTTATATATATTATTTTTAAAATAAAATGCATACTTCCTAATTCCGGACATTTTGACTGAACACGTGCTTTGCTTACCAAGACCCTAGGAAACCAGACTGTCCGGTATAAACCCAGATGAATGGTCACTTTACTCATTGGACATACAAATGAGATTACACTTGTGCTTTTGTCATTTTGTCATAGTCATTTTGGATATACTTCTTGTACACTTGCTATCACAGTTATTTCCAAATTAGGAAAGCTTCTCAGCAGAGGACAGCTTGTGAACATATGTATGTATGTGTTTATGAATATGCCTCCTATACAGGAAGTTTTGCAGGAACATACATTCGATACAGCAAGAGTTTCATGAAAAAATGTATAGTGAAACTATAGATTACTAAACATTACATTTTTTTTTAAGAATTTTTTTAAATAAATAATTTAAATCAGGTTTCTGTGTCTATATGCATATCTAATACATATTTTTTCTAGCATACTGATTTAGCACACAAAGTTACCAATAGTTGAGTGCAAAACGATTTCGTTATATTAATAAATAATTTGGTTAATTTGACTTTATGATTTTGGCTTAACTTTTTTCAGGACCTCTTGGTTCCCAGCTATTATGGCATCAACACACAGCTAAAATTGAGAGAATTTTGAACATGGCTGCTGAAATGCAAATATGTGAGCCGAGTCCCGACACACACCCAAAGCTTTTACAGTTACCTGAAGAATGTATTCGTGAGATTATTTTACGTTTATCGGACCACAAAGATCTTACTGCAAGTGCTGAGACTTGCGAACAAATGGCATCTATTGTTGGGGAACAAAGGGTGTGGAGAGAGCTTACAAAATTTCACTTCACGCCTCAACAGATAGATCTAGTTTTACCAAACAACAATGAAAAAATCGATTGGAAAACTGTATATCACGCTTTGAAAAAGTTAGTATACATATTTTTCTATTTCTCTTATTTATTTCCTTTATGATAAATGGTCTTTCCCCTAGAATTAATTGTCATATTTTCATTTACATATATACAGTATGGCCCATTTAAAACTTTAACCAGGCATTGTACCGGTTGTACTTCCAAAAACCAAAGCCAATTGTTTTTTTTTTACTGAAATTCAAAAAATATATTAGCGGTTTTTATATGAAAAATCTAAATACACCACTAAATTCAACAATTCCTAAGATGGATGTGTACAGGTTGTCCATTTTCGATGTTTTTCTAAGGTTATTACAAAAGACAGAAATATGCCGTTTTTGCAACTGTGGCGACCATGGGCACGTCGCGGATTTCCCAGGGTAGGCAAATGACCCAGGTTAAAATAACATATTTTTACCTGTCATAGCAATTCGGATATTATAAGCAATTGTAGCAAAGGCACGTAGAGTTGAACAGCTCAAATAAGACTCTCGCCGCAATGCAATAAACCAATCAAGCCATTATCCTTATCGTTCCCCATCCTCTATGGATCAACCATACCGGGCCTACCGATAGGAAACAAACAGGACAATAAGGCGATTTAGGTTTAGTTACAATAAAAAAGACAGCTCAAGCCCGAGAGGGCAGTCTTTTCTAGTCAGAACTGAGCGATCACGTGCTCCGCGCAAAGTGCCCAGTCTAACTCTTCACCTGCCAAGAGTTCCGGCTCACCTATTCGCATATTGTAATAAGTTAGTTAAATAAATAACGCATTTGCAAACTGTGGGTTATTTCTGTCACATATGGAGCTGAAGCCCCACAACAACCTTGGCTACTTTTTTTGAGGGAAATTTACAGCGCCTAGATCAACTAGATTTTTTATTGATACCTTTTCTATCAGGACCTTGAATAAGTTCTCACAGTTTTTTTGTGAAAATTAATGCTTTGTTTAAAGTATGCGGTAAAAAACATGTCACTCAAAGTATCGCCCATCACTAGCCACTATTTTCTCCCATCTTTCTGGCAGCATATGAATTCCACGACACGTGTTCCACGACACGAGGCTATACAGGAATCAACCCATTTTTTGGTATCTTCATAAGAATGGAAGTACTGCTCAGCCAGGTCTTGTGCCATCGAACGAAGTACGTGATAACCCGGAAGGCGCTTTGTCCGGTGAATACGACGGGTGGGACAGGGCTTCCCCATTTAAGCGTTTCCAAGTAGGTTTTTACCGGTTTTGCAACATGTGGCCGAGTGTTGTCATGTAACAAAATCACGTTGTCATGTCTCTGCTCGTATAGCGGCCGTTTTTCCTTTAGGCCTCGGCTCAAACGCATCAATTGCAGTTGATAGCGATCTCCCGCAGTAGTTTCGTTTGGTTTAAGCAGCTCATAAAAAATTTTACATCCTGCTGATCACGCCAAATGCAGAAGAGAGCTTCGAACCATGGATATTTGGCTTTGTGGATGATGTTGATGCTTAGCCCACGATCTTTACGCTTAGGATTATCGTACTGTATCCACTTTTCATCGCCAAACAGGATACGATGCAAAAACTTTTCCTTTTCTGCTGGTGAAGCAGTAGTTCACACATGAGAAAATGCCGTTCGACTCTCTTGGCTTCAACTTATACAGTACCCAATGTCCTTGCTTCTGGATCATTCTTGATGTTTTCAAATGTTTCGAAACTGTTGTGTCATCTCATAATGATTTTACAAGTTTAGCTAGTGTCTTACATGGGTCTTCATTAAGGGGTTATATATGTTGTGACCAGAGAAAGTTTAGGAGTTTTCATCGTTTTTTTCTAACCAAGTCATCAAACTTTTATTTACAAAAACTTTACATTATTGACTTGTACATATTATGAGGTACTTATGATATTTTTTGATCGAAAAATTTTCACAATTAGAGGATCTATGGCCTTCGCCCTGAAATGCTGTTTTTGTCCCATTGCTTGCGGTGAGCATATTTCGTGAATGGCTCAACTGAAATTAAAAATAAAAAAATACGTTATTATATAGCATTCCCTAGTGATTGAATGAAGGGTTTTGCAAAATTATTTTTTTTCGAACATGACGATTTTCTCAAAAAAGTCGATTTTCTCAGATTGGGTTTTTTGGCACTAGAAATAGTGATTATGGTTTAAATTAAAATTCCTTCAATCAATCACTAGCTCTTGTGATTATAAACAACACCTAAAAAGTTTCAGATTGGTCGGTGAAAGCAGTGTTCGAAAATCTTGCTCACCGCGAGGTTACTTCTTGAAAAAGTCAATTCCCGAGATAATCGCATGTAAAGTTTGAAGTCTATGTTTCTCACTTATTAGTTAACTCTTTCGACTAATTGTTTTCGTTCAACGGATTCCATATATCGATATAATACGGTCTGTGGTTCAAAGAAATTGCCCCTTACACCGAGACTTGCGGAGATGGCGCGGAGACTTCGCCCTTGAGAGGTAGCGCTATTAACTTCATTATTAACTTTATTTCTAGTGCTCTTATCTTTATGAAATAGTAAAGAGACATTCTTGAGGATATGTATTACAAAAATATGCAATATATTTTTTTCGATTTTTGGCACACCGCAACATATATAACCCCTAAGTAATTCCTTCAATTCTTCGTCTTCAAACTTTTTCGGTGCGCTAGAGCCGTTCTTTATCTCCTAGATCAAAATAATTATTTTTGAGGCGTCGATATCACTCTCTGCATGTCGTTTCCGACAGAGCATACTCACCGTAAATCTCAACAAGAATTCTGTGTCCTTCAGCTGGACATTTCTTTTGAATAAAATAGTGCAATAAAATTCCCTGCAATGATTACACTGTGGCAAACTAACATACACTTAAATTCATGCTTACTGACAGTATTTCCTTGTAGGTGCTGCCATCTGTTAGGAAACAGTGAGAACTTATTCAAGGTTCTAATAATTTTTGAGCTACAGTACATTTTTGAAAATATAACCATTTCTATCTATCCCTGGAGCAGCCACAATTTGAATAATTATGATATTGTTACAGTTGTATTCCATAGAATTTTTTTTGTAGAAATCTATAGCATAACTAGTTTTTTTACTGTGATTATTGGTTTTTGTATGATGGACAAAATTCTAATTTTTTGTAAATGGAACCATAGTTGGCAATGACATTTTTTTAAATAGCAAATAGCATAATTTATGCTTCTCAAAAATATATTATTTTGTTTAATATACAGTTTTAAATTAATAACATGAAAAAAATACATAGATGGCCTTGCATGAACAAAACCTTAACGTTTTTATACTTGTAATCAAAACTGACACCAACTACTTAATACAGTTCCTATAACAAAAACAAAATATTAAACATACAAGTTAATTAATTAATTAGCATCACAGTAAATAAAACCACATTAACGATAACAAAATTTTGAATATATGAATAGAGCCCCTAAAGGGCTTGCGAATTTTCAGGAGATTTGATGCATAACTATTGTCACAGTTCAAAATAATCGATTTCGACTTGTGTGCATTCACAAATATCCCGTAACAATGCGCGTGTCTACCCACTGATGTCATGTGGTCTTCCTATTGGTCAAAGTGTGCGTAATTTTTGCCCATCCAATTGTAATAAATAATATCCGGATGTGACTATATGCCTTTAAAATGGTGCAGAACTGATCATCACCGTATAACGGCACTATAATAGCACAGCATAAGGAGAACCAGCAAAATCGCTCTATCCAAAATAATAAGTAGGCGCATTGCCTGCTGCGCATTGCCCTCAGTATTTCAAATAGATGGGTTAGTCGTATCTCTAACATTCTTGAGTGAGCATCGATGGTCCAGAGACGTATTAAAAAATTGTGTACTGTATAAGACTATTGCGAATGAATAATGCGAATATAAATTACTGTTCTTCTCAAGAATATTTTAATAAGGGTTAAATTATTGTTTATGTATGTATTCAATACTGTTGTCACATATTCATCGTGTAAAAATGAACGCAAAAAATATTTTCTTTAAAATTCCTAGTACAACCCTGATTGCAAATATGCCTCGTTCCGTTGCAAATTGTTAGAACACGTGCACATACCAGTAGTCCGAGATCACGAAATCTGGCTTGCTCACTTCAAAGCGCCGACAATTGAGTGATTTTGCTGTCTTCCTTATGCTGTGATAAGAGGTTGATGCAAATGTATGCATCATCCGGCTGTAGCGGACGGGTTGCGCATGATGCATGCCGGTGCATCACCGGCGTCAAGGGGTTAATTTTAAATTCCTAACAAATTGGTTTATTTACAGAACCTTCGGATTAAACGAAGATAGACAGTATGCAGAAATGCTTTCGCTCTGTCGTTACTGCCGCTGTCTCTTCTGGAGATCGCTTGGCCATCCTTGCATCGCGGACCAATGCCCGGAATATAGGGCTCGATTACAGGAAGCTGGAGGGATGACTCCTCCTAGCCCGGTCCCACCTTCAGCGTTTCTGAAATTCTTCTCTTTGTAGTTGCCTTGTTGATTGTTGTGCTTATCGTGCATTGTGATATATAATTACAGTTATGTGTAATAATAGGCTGCTATATTTCTCATATATTATGTAGATACTATTTCAATTTAAATTATAACAAATATTTTTACTTACAAATTAGTTGCTTCTTTCCCTCCGTAATACAAATTTTTATACCTATATAAATAGAACATATGTTGGTGAAAAATTAGTGCTATGGACAAATAATAACTTGTCCAAAATCCGAAAAATTTCATTGAGAATAAATCCTATAATAGATAGCTTTATCTCAAGCATATATTTGCATAATTAAATGAATGAACCGTCACACACGCCTCACAGTTTCTAAAGTTTTATTTTTACGCACTAGTGCGTAAAGGAAATGACAATTGAACTCACAGGGTGTCTACTTTTATTTATGTACAAATCCATACAATCCTCATTTTTGAAAATAATCAATTAAACCTTTTTTACAATAAAGGACATCGAAAACTACTTTTTCTGACCTTACTGCTGCTTTTAAGATTCAACTCCATGGCCTAATATAACACAGCATAACCATTTAGCAATATTTTTTTATTTAATATCTGAATCCATAGCGTTAATCAGGACTCCTCAAAATCCCCATAGGTACATAGGTATGCGAAATTTGAAGAAAAATATTCAAGGTGTTTCTGTACGATCTCAAAGTTGAGCAAAATATCCAGTTTGAGAACTGCTCGACGAATCAAGTGGGCCATAAAATTATGTCAAGACAATTGAATGTTATCTACATCTACTTAATTTTGACCTAACTGTTGTAGGCAAAAAATATTTTAGGTCTACAATGATTAGGTGTTTATTAATACCAATATGCACCTATAAGAAAAAAAACTAGTAAACAAAATAGTTTTTTGTCTACTACATTTGGATTAAAATTAAGTTTAAGTAATTCTAGGTAACAGTGTCTTGACATAATTCCATGGCCCACTTGCCCACTTGAGTAGTCTAGCGGCTCTCAAACTCAATATTTTACTCCACTTTGAGATTGTATAGTCTATTTAGATGTTTTGTGTTGTATAGATTACTAGCGACCCGTCCCGGCTTCGCACGGTTTACGACAGAAGATTAAAACTGTTTTGTTGTTGTCGTTTGGCGAAACGCGCGTCGAGAAAAGTGTAGTACTTCGGTGTTTCGTGGAAGACGTCCAGTTTTTTGTTTCTACGCCGAAGGTTCCAGTACCCACTCCAGGAATAGTGATTTTACTCAAATTGCACACAGTACACTCAACATCCACATATCCGAACTCCAAATTTCGGAACTCACGATATTCCGAACTTTTTCTCACGATATTTCCGAACTTGTACTTCCACATAACCGAACTTGTCGCTGATTGGTTGACGACAAAAAACCGCGAAATTTGAAATGAGAACAAAAATGTAAACACAATAAAGCGATTGTATTCAAACATTTCGATTGTCACAGAATTCAGCTAAGACGAAATCGCCCTCCCTCAGCAGCACACCAGAGACAAGAGTTCTTCTTTGTACAAACCAGTGAGAAACACTTCTTTCAAATGGCGTATCATAAGTACCGGTGCACTTTATTGTGTCAATCCGTCCACTCAATTTTCGTCTTTTTTTTCAGTTTTTTCAAAGTAAATTTCTTTTTTTTCCAAGAATTTCTGCCACTGACGATTTAAAAATATTGTACATCTTACATAGATCAACATTTTTAACACCATGTTTTACGTGATTTATCAAATCCAGCTTTTTGCTCCAAGGTTAGCCTCTTAGCAGGTTCTTTTATCTGCAAATAAACAGTACAATAATGTTTATTTTGTATCACGGTTTTCTTAAAAATACATATTTTCTCACAATTTTTGATTTCAGTTTGAAATTATTATAAGTTACGTCAACAAAATGTTCAATAAAACAAACCTTTACTTTGAATTACAAAATAATTACCTGCATCACTCTCTCCTTTGCACCTGACATTTTTTTTGTTTAGAAAAACGTTCTTTTATTAACATGTACACATGTATGTATGTATGTATTACATTTGCATAAAAACCTCGAAAAACAAAGAAAAGTACTAGAATGAGCCAGAAAAACCCTTTGCGCATGCGCCAGCAGTTCGGTAATCCTGAGGTGACGAGAGTTCAGAAATGTGGAAGTCTGCGGAACGTAAAAGTTCGGAAATGTGGATGTTGAGTGTATTGGAGTGGGTCTCCAGGAATAGTGATTTTACTCAAATTGCACACAATATTTTTTCTACACCCGAATTTTTATAAACGTGTTTTAGTACCATAAGAATTTTTTTACGCATGAGTGCTTAAAGAAAATTTGTTATATTTGGTTTTTACGTAAAATAATCAGTTGTAATAAAAATATTGTGTACAACTCGTGTATAAAGACCCTTTTGTAATGTAGGAGTCGCGAATTTTTTGAATAGATTAACCACAAATACAAAAGATGGTTGGAAAATAAAAATAAACTCATATTTTTTAATGGAACACCCTATAGTCACACATTTGAAATCAACTTAATTTATCAAATTATCAAAATAAATATCAACTTATCGAAATAAATATGCAATTCATTAGCACTGCATATTTATTTCGAATCGCCAAGCACGGCTAACTAGATGCAAGTGAAATAACTCAAAAACGGCTAGTCCAAACATTGGACATTTTACCATAGAAAACCTATGCTGCGTAGCATAGGTTTTTTATGCATATTACATATGTTTTGAATGTAGAAATTACGTTTATTTAAAAAATAACTTTAAAAATAAAATAACTAAAAAATTATAAGTTTACCTGTTTTTGTTTTGCGATCGTCTTTTGTTTTTCTGATTATTATATTAAGAACTTATGTTTTTTTCTATCTGGAGAAATAATTTAATACTAATAAATAATAAACTTCTTAGAAGGGTGGCAAATTATAAGGAAAATCCCTGTACATAGATAGCACCTTGTTTTCTTTGACATGCATTCCATAAATCTGTGAATAAAAAAACTAACAAGAGTGTCTGAAATGGTAATTTCAGAATTCAAAGTAAATTATATGTATTTATAGAAATTGTTTTTACTAAAAATGCTAAAATTAAAATGTACATAAAAAATTATGATTCTAGAGCCCTGAAGTGCATAATTATTAAAGTTGGTATTTCAGGACACAAACTATCAAAACCCAATTGATTTTCATATTAATATAATAAAAAATAAACAAAAAGTCCCAAGTTTCTGGAAGATGGTTTCTGGCATCAAAGGTTATTCATTACATAGTTTTATGTCGTTCGATCATTTTGAATTTAGTTATTATGTGGGTATTGGAACTTACGACTGAATTCATAGCCAGCACTTAAAAATAAGAAACACTATACATAAACTTTTGAGCAATCTAAAAAAAAAGCCTCAACAATTTGTCAGAATTCCTATTAGTTAAATAATGAAGATACACTTTACAAACATAAATATTTATTCACAACGTACATGAGTTATCTTAGCATACCACTTACAAAAAAAATAACAAAAACTTTATAAAACGCGTTTACTTTTCAAGAGGAGCGTAATTTAATAAGTTTCTCGATGAGATCTACATGGCCCAAAAGCATTCTACGACAGCAGTATCGTTTAAGTCCAAGGGCATCTAATGCGTCTCCCTCGGTGTATTCTGCCTGCAGGAGTCCTAGATATGCTTCCCATTTATTACCTATTACTTTTCCACAAGTGAAACAGCGCACCGGAATAATCATCTTCACAATCTAAAAAGTAAGGTTATAATTTAATTCCCAATTTCAAGGCTTTAAATGTTGTTCAATTAAATAGATAATATTATGTGTACGACACGGTACCTATTTTCAGTGTATTATACCATAAAAAACGGCACCGGGACTTTTGTTTCACTTCAATTAACACCTATAATAATACACATTACACAAAGGTACATACAAACAATTCCCAACACAAAACATGGAAAACTCTAAATCACAAAATATATAGGCTCTAAATTCTCCAAAAACAAATAGCAATAAGCTACCAACCCCAACTACCAGTACCAACGCAAAACATCTAAATAGTTAAATAGAACTACTAGGAAAGAAATCGGGTGCGTTTTTTATATGATCTGTGATGATAACACATAGAGAAATCAAATGTACCTACTTATACGCAAACAATAGTTCGAGTACTCGATTAGAACAAAAATACCTATGTTCTTAAAATGTGTTCGAGAAGTTATGGGAGTGTTTTTAAAAAACGTGAACATCGGTTCGAGTGCAAAACAGCATTTCGAGTACTCCAATAGAAGAAATTACATTTAAAATATGTTTGAAGAACTATGCATGCGTTCGTAAATTTCGCTTTTTGTTCGAATACACGGAAGGAATTTCGTGCACCTACTAACGAGGTAGTGCACGATAAACCATAAATAATTGCTGAAAAATCAATTATGTTACATACAGCATTTGTATTCTTGCCCTAGGTTACAAATATCTGATAACGTCAGGAAAAGACCAGGATGTCTTCTCAAGATTTTAGGGGAATTATTTGATGATGTCGTTAAGTTGCATAAAATACCATTTATTTCTAACTCTACTACACCGAGATTTAAAACCCGATCGGTAGCACCAGCTAAATCACTCGAAAGTCGACACTTTGCAATGAGTACGCAGCTTTCGTGGCATATTTGAGGCACATTTGCCATAAGGGTTATACCCATAAAGAAACCAAATTTCTTTATGATTATACCAAGAAGTCTAGAACTAAGGAGACCGAACTCGTTCGGTATCTAGGGGATCAAATCTGTCCGCCTCCAAGAGGCGCTGTAAACAGTAATGTACTCGATGTCGCGTGATGAGCAGCGGTCCACATGTGAATGTTTATCATAGAAAACCATGCTATGGTTTTATGACGTTTATCATTAAGCTGTCAAAGCGGGTGCTTACATGCCGTTTGGCTTTAATAAAAATACATACGAAAATAAATATGGTTCAAAAGTGCTGTGTTACATTGCGTGATATAAGAAGCGGTCCGAATAACCAGACATTATTTCAAATTACTGATGTATGTATGAAACGAAATATTTTTCTTTGTTGTATTGTTAACATTGAAGCACGTAATATGAAATGTTTTGAGCACATTTTCATATTGATCATTGTGAAAATTTGTAATTGCAAAGACATTACTTGTGTAGATTCAATATAATATTCAATAACATCAAATTAACGAAAAATATCGAGCGTCTGTCAATTGTATTCGCACCACGGACATTCACACAGACTCTAACCTCTAACGCACACAGATTAGTACAGAACCACGGTATACGTATAGATAGATATCTGTTTATATACCGTAGCAACTAGCAACCAGGGTACACAATTGTTTACAGCGCCTCTGGAGGCGGACATATTCGAGCCCGTCGCGTTATACAGCGAAAGGCCGCAGTTCGGTCTCCTTAGTTCTAGTCTTCTTGGATTATACCCATAAAAGGGTTGTACTTCAATGCAACACTCAACTTCATGGCGGCAAATTTGAAATTTAAAATAATTTCCTTCAAAACAATGCGATAATAATTATTATTTTCAGATCGCAGGAAATCGCTTCTGCGAACAAAGCGATAAGCTTTCGGTCGGAGACTATAAGAAACTGTTTGCTTTGCGCAGTTTCCTTGACGTTACTAGAAGAAAGCATTATCTAGTATTTATCAGTGATAAATAATCAATAAATAATAAGATCCAGGTACTTGCAGGTTGGTTTATCAACGTACTCTTTATTTAGCTTGAAGATAAAACCTAGTGCTTATAAACAATCGTAAAAAGGTAGAAGCTTGCCAATATCAAATGGAAACATTTATTTTTAATTGGCTATGAATTGCATTGCGACCTGTTCGCATGTACAAATAATACCTCCTTTTAGATAATTGAGTAATACTAATACAATAATTTAAATTATAACCATCGTAGGAAAAGAGCGGATGTGCAGTTTAGTTATGACGTTCCTTGAAAGCAATTTTTTTTATCAGTGATAAATAATCAGATGCTCGCCTGATTTTAAATCACAAATGATTTCTAACCACCAGAATTATTTGCTGACTGATAATAAATTTATAGTTAGATACATGCCCAAATAACTGCCTAGAATTAAATTAACCCCCGATAGTTTGCATTCAGGTTGTTTTTTATATTACCATTTATTTTTGCTTTTACTATTTACTCGTATTTACTATTTTACTTTGTATGAAGTAAGATTCATTGTTTATAAATAATGGTTAATAAATGCGGCCTGATTTATTGATTACGGCCCACCCGGCCACCAGTATTCCATATCCAGTCCCGCCTTTACAAACTCCAGCAATTTATAAATTTCCATAACGTGGTCTTGACCATGTCTTTACCATAGTAAACCTATGCTACGCATACGCGTAGGTTATCTATGGGCTTGACGCATGCGCATTTAAAAAAGTAATTGCTAGTGCATTACTTTATCTGGCAGTATCGGCATAGGAAATGCATTAAAATACATTTTCTCTGTAATTATCTATTTTATTTATTACATCAGAAAAATGACAATGTGGATAATGTGCATATGAACAGAATGAATGGGATCGGATGCTGCCATTGGTAATCCGTAAGTCCGTACCGTAATTCACAGGTGTTGATGAAGTTCTGCGGGTGGACGGAATTAGAGAGCCTCAAAGGAGAGAGTTGCCAACTGCTGCGCGCTGATTGGCCCGTGGATGTTTCTCTTAGCTCGGCGTGTGTTTGCCCTGACCATATATCTAATAATCCTATATTGCTGGTTCCCGTAAGTAGAGATGTCACGGGGTAAGTGAGACAGCAAACGACTACTTGACCTGTTGTGCGCAAGTGTCACGAGTCTAGTGGGGCAATTGGCTGGGTGTGACTGGATGTTCAATTCTCGGGCATGCGCGTAAGACTCGAAGTAGTTACGAGAGAGAGAGACAGACGCATATATGTCTGCACCGTCGTGATTTCGCCAATCTCCAGACCCTTCTAGCAATATAGGAGTATTATATATATGCATATATCTAATTAGATATATGGATATATGACCCTGACGAAGCGCGGCCATGTCTGGAGACATGGCGGCGTCCCCTTGAGGCTCTAGACGGAATAGGGTATATTATTGGTGTATGGTGATTTATGAATGCTTTATTATTTTATAAGCTAAGGTTGTACTTTCTACGGACGGGCGGGCTAACGGCAATCTAGAAATCAGGCTTAAAAGTTGTACGAATTATTGTACATGACATATGATGCGCAATACCAAAGTGTCCCAGATGTTTGCAAAGAAAAATAATAATTAGAAACATTTGGAAATTAATAATCACCAACCGTGCATGCGTTTAGGGACGGTTTTCAAACCGTTGGAAGTTGCTTCTGCGAACAAAGCTATTTTTTTCGTAAAGTCCTGATTATTGTGTGCAAAGGAATACTACATATTGGATAATTAAAAAAAAATCATATATTTATGTTGCCATAAAATTAAATTATATTAATTCGCACAATTATTGATTCAATATCGATTAATTAACTGAACTAGATAAACTGCGCCACAAAATAGTTGCACTTTCCCAGCATAATTCGTTTCTGGAATATCAATTTAGTAATTGCGGATATTAATAGAACAAGCCAATCATGTTTTTGGTTTTTCAGAAAATACACCAATAAGGTAACGTATTTTGGAATCCCGTTAGTGAGGATGTACTGCTAAAAACAGGTTTAAAAACCGGAAGTTATATTTCTCCTTCTCTAAAAATATGACTAGCGCCGTACTTTCCTGTGCCCACTTTGCCGCTACTTTACGCAGCCGGCCATTATTTTGCAAGCGGCAAGCTCTCCTGTTTGTTTGGAATTTGTAAGACATTGTATATCTTTTCTGCGGCGCTCTTGTAAGTGTGCAGTGCAAATTATCGTTGTCAAAAAAGTATTTCATCAAATTTTAGTACAATGGGTGATGAAAAAAAAGGTAAACATGAATTTTTGTAATTCTAACCATAATGACATAGCATAGTAATCATTGTGTTCTCATGCGTTGTTTCCTCTAATAGTCGTTTTTGTGATTGCAGACTAGTGAATCCGACCACATCAACCTTAAAGTTCTTGGACAGGACAATGCTGTTGTGCAATTTAAAATAAAGAGACATACTCCTTTAAGGAAATTGATGACGGCGTACTGTGAGCGTGCCGTAAGTATTTTTCTTTATAATTTTAAAACGGTAGTAAATGTAGTAATAGTGGCGAAACAATGCACAGTCTTCTCTTTCCAGTAGGTAGTATCTAATATTTAATCAATGTTGAATAAATCATTCATTTGCTGGATTTTTTATCACGAAATACTCCTGAATAAAGCAGCTCAGTGTTGTTTTCGTTTATATACATATGTATTCACTCGTTTTATAAAAATTGCGTACATTTAAGTACTTTCTGTTTTACTGTCAACGTTTGATTTTTAATATATTTTTAATCTTTTAGCATTAGTAGGCTAGTGCTTCTACGTTTTGTGCAGGTTTCGTAATTATGAACTGTTAATATATTCTCTGCAACTCTATAACAAGAAATGCATATGATTATTTAGTCATGGGGATGCAATAACCATTTCAAAGGTGGATTGTATTATTTCATCTATGGTAGTGGACAAAATTGTAAAATCTTTTTTCAGAAAACACCAATGGCCTGTAAAATAACCAATTATTTCTTTTCAGTAGTTTTCTGATTGAGTCTTTTTTTAAAGGTTTTTATTTGATGGTCGGCCTATATGCTTACCGAATTGCACTTTCCTCATTTCCTGGATGTTCCAACAGTTTTTTTCGGAAATTTAAATTAACTATTCAAAGGTTTTTCCTCACACGAAAATACCTTCGTATGAGCCATTCTATTCTAAAATAATAACTAATTGTTTAAATGGGATAATTATGTAAAAGCGATTTACAATAATTACGTAAAAGTGATTTACATAAATATTATGAATCATTTTGCCCACAAAATATCCCGGGTTATTTAGGATAAATATGTAGAAAAAGAAGTGGGAAGAGTTATCAAGGTAGGCTCATTTTTTGTGTGAATGAGGATAAAAAATGCTACAAAATATGTTTTTACTCACCTTGATCACAATTTTGAACTCGCTGCTGTACATCATCGGAATTATAACTATGGAATTTATGCATTGGCACTGGCCAAATATTTCCCCAATCAAAATCAATTTGTATTAGCGTTAGTTTAGTTCTTCTCCTGCCCGCTGTTTGAATTTAAAACTTTTTAACAAAAGTGAGATTAGTTTTGTTATTAGAACCAATAAGTGTATTCTTTAGTGTTCTGAGGGCCTGTTGTCCAAAAGGGCCAATGTCCAAAATTAGATCAATATATGTTTGACTTGTGAACATCTAATTATATAATATAGATATAATAATTATAATAGTTTTAGTTGAAATCAAATTATGCCATTAAAAGCTGTAACGTTTTTGTGTTGCGTGACATATGATCAGAAGGCAATAAAGACGACTCAAAGTTGGTTCCTGTCATTACTTTTTCAACTAATATCAAATGTAAATGAGATGGAACGTAGGGTAAAAGAAACAGCTTTTGCTAACAATTTTTTGCTAGTTATGATTATCTTAGGCTATTCTGTAATATGTATTTTTTAAACATTCAAGCTGTAATTGAGGCCTCATGTCTTTGTGAAACATAAACTGTGGGCAAAAATCAATTGTTAGAAATCGTTTAGAGCAGCATATATATGTAAGTCCTATGGTCAGTTATGTTTTCAGTATGGAGTTCTGTCAGTTATGTTTCAGTATCGTACTGAAATCATAGCCTTGCTTTAACCCTTGCACCTGTATGAGCTATGCTATAAGTGAATAGACATTTGTGTCCTTGACATAAAATATTTGAGGTAATTGATAACGTTATTAGATGCTTAGGTATACAGTAAGCAACGAAAGTTATCATACACCCACTTTTGAAGTTTAACGTAAATTCTGATAATTTTTGTATTACAGCATTGATTTTTTTGCTTCTGACAGGATTATAGCTTGTGATATTCTGCGTCTAATAAGCCGAAGTTGAAGGCGGTATGTCGATTGTGTGAAAAGATATCGCTAAAAAAGTAAAATTTCAATGTTTTCAAAGAAACGTAAATAACTTCCAAAAATAGTAGTCCTTTCCTTTCGAAGTTGTTGGACTCGTATTAAAGGGAAATCTTCAGTGTATCTATTTGACTGTCATTTTGAAAAAAAAATTCCTAGACATGAACAACATCTAAAGTTGAACCAAAAATATCACCAAAATTCTACCATCCTTAGTATCGTTTTCGTAAAAATCACTGTTCCTGAAATTTTAATAAAACAGAGAGATCTAGAGGGATATTAATCCTAAATTTTTTGTTGGAGTAATATGTGGCATACAGGGCTTTTTTTGAATTTTCGTGATATTTTTGGTTCAACTTTATAGATTCTGTTCATGTCTAGGAAACATTTTTTCAAAATGACTCAGTTAGTCAAATAGATACAGTGAAGATTTCCTTTTAATACGAGTCCAACAACTTCGAAAGGGATTTACTATTTTGGAAGTTATTTACGTTTCTTTGAAAACATTGAAATTTTATTTTTTTTAGCGATATCTTTTCACATAATCGACATACCGCCTGCAACTGCGGCTTATTAGACGCAGAATATCACAAGCTATAATCCTGTCAGAAGCAAAAAAAATCGATGCTGTAATACAAAAATTATCAGAATTTAAGCAAACTCCAAAAAAGTGGGTGTATGATAACTTTCGTTGCTTACTGTATATCATAATCATTTACTTTACCATTTATTTTACTTTTACATTGTGTACTCTTTTTACTTGTGTAATAAATGAGTAAAATGTTTGCACTAAATTAGAGGCAGAACATCGTTATTTTAAATAGAAAGGTGCCTTTTTATTACCTATTTCAATTCTACAGGTTGTGTTAGACAGGTTTTGATCAGGTTTGCTATACCTATTTTTTATCATCAACATCAAACCATCTAAACTCAAATTTCTTAAATACAATTCCTCGTTTTACTTTCCATTTTGAGGTAAAATTAAAATATGCATGGATCTGTATTAGCATTCCCTATACACTCGAACCCCTCTTAAGTCGCCAAATCCGTGCATCATTACCTCGCTTAAGTCGCGAAAATTATCCTCTCTTAAGTCGCAATCATAACCTCAACTTTTTCGTGTTTGAGCTGTAAAAAGAAATATTTAGAGATATACCACAGCACTTGTTATAACGAAAAATGAGCCAACTGAACGAAAAATCAATGTACGTATACCCAGTCGTGCGTGACAAAGTTCAATTTTCCACTTGAATGAATATTTTAAAGATTAAATATTTTTAAAAGACACCTAACCTATTTTAAATCAATAAATGTATTACACAATCATTTTTTCAATAAAAATTGTACATATTCATGCGAGAATCCAATTTCCAAACGAAGTTCTAAAACTTTTACAGGCGGCGACTTAACGGGGATGGTTTCGCGACCTAATAGGGGGAAACGTGGTGAAATAACAGAGGATGTGAATTAAGCGAAGGTGAAATAAGAGGGGTTCGGAGTGTAACTACATACATATATTTCAGTACATCTTCCTGACATGATACCCATTTTAAAAAACTACAATTGAAAACTAATTGTAATGTACTTACTAAATTTTAATCTGTGTTTCAGTTAACACATTAACAAGTAGGCATAACGTATAACATTTTTTTTTTTGGGAAAATTACAGATTTTTTTGTAAAGACGTGAAACAGAAGTGGTTTTATAGGGCTATTTAAGGCGTTTTATATGGCCTTTATAGTCAGTAAACTGACTACACAACTAAGTACTTTGGAATCAACATTAACCAGCCAAGATCACCTAATATTTATGAACATTAAAATTGTTATGCTTCTCCAAAGGTCTTGGCAATTCGATAGCATCAATCGGATATACATATGTATGTATCAATGACTACTACTTAATGATTTATCCCAGAATACAATAAAATAATTTTCATATTACCAGAGTCCAAACAATTCTCATATAATATTTATTTTTACAAATTCTTATACAGTTTGATTTGAATGTTCGATCCATAGGTTCGATGACTAATCAATAGGTTACTACTGGATTATGTCATGAATTTAGATATAGTTGCTGTTGTATAGTCATATTTTTTAATTCGTGGGGTCCAGTATAATGGTAATATGTAAGTCGAAGGTCGGCAGGGTAGGAGAGGTAAGAACCCCCCCTCCAATGGCACATCCCTTAGTTTTCATTCATATGGCAGAGTATATTATACAGGGTGTGTCACTTTTTTGTAGCAGGACTTTAACGTTCGATAGAATACTATATTTTGAGAAAAAAGTTCCTATAAACATATGGTCTATCTAGCTTCATAAAGTACACACAGGGTGTTAAAGTTTCAGTTTTTTAATTTTTTTTACAATATTTTCTGAACGGAATGGTATTTTCGCTTAATATTCTACACACTCTTTAACCTCAATAGGGCAACAATTTCTATTGATTTTTGTCGAAAACACTAGACTGGAAGTTGCTTTTCTCGGATGCCCAGGTTATTTAGATTAACAGAACTTTTTTATCGTACGCCACTGACCTTATTTGACTAGCACAGGCCTCCAACTGCGGTGCTATTACCGCTCCGGCCGAGCGCCGGCCAAGCACCGGGAATTAAATGCAAGAATATGATGCTGTCTGTCTCTGTCGCGCAAACGCGGCTGTGCTGCGGACGAGTGAGAAGGCAGTGGACAGGCATCGGCGCTGCGAAGTGCAGCACCGGTGCGCGCCGGCACCAAGTGCTCGTTTTGGAGAGGCCTGGACTAGCATTTATAAAATAATGATGGTTTAGCTGCAATTTTGATCTCTTGCAATTTTGCGCTAACTGTGACAGTTTTCGAGATATTGGTCATTTTTAGTCTGATGGTGCATCTCCTTAAATGGCAACGAAAAAATGTTATTTTTAGTTTTTATTTTATTTTTCAACGAAGTGACCTGGGCAATAACGTCCACCATAGTATTTTCGATAAGAACATTAAAAATGTTGATCTCATCCATGTTAAGACATGTCGTGCACCGTAAAAAATGAAACACCCAGTAACTTTAACACCCTGCTACAAAAAAGTGTAGCAGGACTTTAACAATCGATATAACATGCTATTTTGAGAGAAAAAGTTCCTATAAACACATGGTCTATCTAGCTTCCTATGGGAGATACAGGGTGTTAAAGTTTCATTTTTTACGGTGCACGACATGTCTTAACATGGATGAGATCAACATTTTTAATGTTCTTATCGAAAATACTATACTGGATGTTACTTTTTTCGGATGCCCAGGTCACTTCGTTGAAAAATCAAATGAAAACTAAAAATAACATTTTTTCGTCGCCATCTAAGGAGATGCACCATCAGACTAAAAATGACAATATCTCGAAAACCGTCACGTTAGTTAGCGCAAAATTACAAGAGATCAAAATTGTAGCTAAAACATCATTATTTTATAAATGTTAGTCAAATAAGGTCAGTGGCGTACGATAAAAAAGTTCTGTTAATCTAAATATCCTGGGCACCCGAGAAAAGCAACTTCCAGTCTAGTGTTTTCGACAAAATCAATAGAAATTGTTGCTCCTACTGAAATTAAAGCGCGTGAAAAATATTAAGCGAAAATACCATTCCGTTCAGAAAATATAGTAAAAAAACTGAAACTTTAACACCCTGCATCTCTTTTATGAAACTAGATAGACCATATGTTTATAGGAACTTTTTTCTCAAAATATCGTATTCTATCGAATGTTAAAGTCCTGCTACAAAAAAGTGACTCACCCTGTATAATAAATGGGCAGAGGCAGACTGTCAGAAATCATACTTAATGCACATACATACAGTGAGCTCGTAAAGTTTGGAATAAATTCTATAAATCGTTATTGAAGGGGGTTTTCACAGGAAATTCTCGGACACGTCAACTTTAGTTTATAAAATGTCACTTTTTTTCAGCCATCGACTTTTTTTGTTTTGATTGTTTTTGAGCTATGACGTCATCGGCAATTTTTTTAAATGACAATCCATATTTTTTTCGACGGATTTCGACAGAGCACATTTTTACGAGTACGAATACGTCAAAAACGTATGACCTTCAAGATGGAAGTTTTCGAGATATTCGGTTCCAAAGTTTCTATAATGTACCATGTACAAGCTATCGGGTGGGTCGAGCTTTTTAATCTTTTCAAGCTTATCGAACATTTTAAACGATTTAGGAGTAATTTGTTTAATTTTTAAGTAATAATAAATCAACAACAATTTTAACAAATGGAAAACGTTTCTGCCGGTTTCTGCACAAATTATGAATAATTAAAGTAAACAAGAAAATCAGAGTAAATTTTCAAAGTGACCTCCATTCACTTCTTGGCAATATCCCATCCGCCACTGAAACTCCTGCAGAACCTTACCAAGAGTATCGGGTTGAATGGCTCGAATTTCATTGCGAATTCTGTCCTTTAATTCTTCAATTGTGTTTGGTCTATTGAAATAGACTTTGCTCTTTAAATAGCCCCATAAAAAGTAGTCTAGGGGAGTGAGATCCGGAGATCTGGGGGCCATTCGATAGTTCCCCTGCGACCAATCCAACGGTTAGCAAATACTTGGTTTAAATAGTCGCGAACGATCACTGCAAAATAGGGTGGCGCACCGTCTTGTTGGTACCATATTGTGTTATTGGGCAGATCTGAATCTACGTCATTTGGGTAAAGCACCGCAAGTGCAGGGTCTAAATCGTCTCTTAAAAATTCCAAATAATTTTCACCTGTTACTGCGCCTTCAATGAAAAATAGGCCCAAAATACGGTTACCTACAATGCCAGCCCAAACGTTAACTTTTTGTGGAAACTGACTACGAGTTTCCATTTTCCAGTGTGGATTTTCAGGAGACCAATATCTACAGTTTTGCCGGTTTACTGTGCCGTCAGGATAAAAGGTAGCCTCATCAGAAAAAACAATATTGCGTAAGAATCCGTCGTCATCAATCAGGCGTTGCAACATGGTTTCGCAAAACTGTAACCTACGGTCAGGATCATCTTCGTTTAATTCTTGGACCAAAACCACTTTATACGGATGCCATTTGTACAATTTCAAATATTTCAAGACGGAGCTTTGAACTATTCCGTTGTTTGCCGCCACTTGGCGGGTGGGTAAATGGGGATTTTCTTGAAGCTCTAGTAGAACATTCAATTTAACATCTTCTTGTACTGGTGGACGACCCGTTCTCGGGCGATCTCTCGCATGACCCACTTCTAAAAACTTGTTCTATTTTGCTAACGGTGGACTGTGTAATTGGTTCTCTGTTTGGATATTTGTTGTTAAATAAACGGAAAACTTCTAATTGTGTGCGAGCTCTGTCCCCGTAACCGATCATGATCAAAATTTCGATTCTTTCCCTTTCACTCAAACGACGGACCATTTTCAAATAAAATGAATTGTGATAGAATAATGATTAATCAACTTAAAATAAAACACAAACTTGCGAGGACAAACTTCAAAATTCTGACAACTGTCAAAACTGTAATTTCTCCAGCGCTTCCTTGATAAATGATTAGTATTTTATCATCGCTTGTATAATCCATTCCTGAAACTTTGGAAGCGAATATCTTGAAAACTTCCATCTTGAAGGTCATACGTTTTTGACGTATTCGTACTCAGAAAAATGTGCTCTGTCGAAATCCGTCGAAAAAAATATGGATTGTCATTTAAAAAAATTGCCGATGACGTCATAGCTCAAAAACAGTCAAAACAAAAAAAGTCAATAGCTGAAAAAAGTGACATTTTATAAAGTAAAGTTGACGTGTCCGAGAATTTCCTGTGAAAACCCTTCAATAACGATTTATCGAATTTATTCCAAACTTTACGAGCTCACTGTATGTACATATGTATGTACCAAATCAACATTCTGAAAACGTCTTTAATATGCTCCTAGCGCCACCTAGTGGACACGAGAAGTGGGGATACTACGAGTGATCTCTGAGCAAACTTTAGTGACGATGTAAAACGAATTTACTGATGATGTAAATGAATGTAATGTGTTGCAATGTTGCACCATAAGCTACAGTGTGTCCACAAAAGTTGGGATAATTTGTGGGAACAGACTTTTTGTATAATCTAATTTCGGGATCTTTTTCTCGAATGAGGTTATGGCGCCATATTTCTTGTGTGTCAAATTTGAAATTTGTAACAAAAACGTGCAAAAACTGAGTTTCTGATAAAGATATCAGAAAAGTTAACACATTCGCGACGTATGGCAATATATGCGACCTACCACCGGAATTTTAATTTGCAAAAATACGCAATTCTTGTTATTAAGTTTTTTGTTATAAATAAATATTTACTACATTTTTATTACTGTTTTTTTGAATATTTTTTGTATTCTTTAATCTGTGATACAGGTGATACACGACGGCTTTAATAAATAAATTTCGTCCAGAGCCATTTTTGGTAATGTTTGATACAGGGTGTTTCCTAAGTAATTTGAAAAATGAGGTATTCCTCGAGTGATTTCATGAAGAAAAAGTCAGTTTTTTTCCTAAATAGCTTAGTTCTTGGGATATAGAGCGTTGGTTTTATTTGTTTTTTTAGTTTTTTTTTTTTTTTAATCTGGAGCAGACTAAAATTTTCTTTTTCAATTGCAGTCACTTACATATATATTATGTTTTTTTATCAGGGGCGTGCATGTGGGTAGTAACTAAATAATATAAACACTGAATAAGAAATGAACAAATGAAATATTGGTATTAGCCATTAACTAATTTGAGTAACAAAGTGTGACATAAGTATTTCTGATAAAAGGCTTATTCCAGAAGCCACTACAATTTTGTCAAAATTTCACATAATCATTAATCTTGCTCGTGCGGTCATTATTAAAATTACGTTTTCTACCTGTCATGTTAACGACTAAATGAAGATTTAAAAATTGTATCAAAAATCAGCAGATTAATAACATGTGTACATAATTTTTAGTGTCATTAGTAAATTAGTCATTAGTCAGTACTTACTTGTATGTGCAAAAACAAAATTCATGAAAACAATAAACTGTTGCAATTTAGAAAGAGATGTGTTAAACACCCTATTATTTATGTTGAGATACGGCCCGTTGAGATGGCCCGCCGCGCCGCCCGGATCTGCCGGCTTTAGTTATTAGTAAAGTTGGCATACGGCAACGCAATACAGTGTGGAACAGACAAATGGAATAAATTCAGTAGCTCCATTATTATGCATTTTTTTTAGAAAATTCTGAGACAAGTCAATTTCTAATTCTAAAATGGCATCTTGCGACGTAAAAATGTCATCCCTAAATTCAACCCCCTTCAGGTGACAGCTACAACCCCTAAATTTTCAAATTGATACTTTCATTTGAAAGGCCTTTTCATTCTCTCAATTCAACACTGCTATGGCTTTAAATTTTATTGCAGATATTAACAAGAAAAAAAGATATGTTTCTCCAGTGCAGGAAATCCGTTACATTAAAATAAAACTTTTATAAGTAACACTATTTGTCAATTTTAGGTTCTGAAATGTTAATACTAACGAAAAATAAATGTCTGTAATTGCCGACATTCCCTACTATAAGATACAAACTTACTAATAAATACGTACACTTTTTTACTTGACAATCGAACGACATAAACGAGCAAGCAGCAAACAAACAAACCTGAAATTTAAGAAGTTGGCCATTATCAGCTTTAGTGAAATTAAACCTAGAAACGTGCTTGTCATTGTAATAGTAGTTAATAGTTATTCAGTGTTAAACTTTTTGCTTTAGTTTTCGTGTTACAATTCAGAGAGATGGTTTACCTAACAGAAATGCATAAGATAACGATTCTGCAGATGATTGGTTACGGAGACAGAACACTAACGCAGGCCGAAGTTGTTCGCCTATTTCAAGAAAAATATCCGGAGTTGCCGTCGATATCTCAAGGTACCGTAAGTAAAATAGAGAAGCAGTTTCGGGAACGTGGGCATGTACGGCAGCTAAAGAAAAATGCTTCCAGTCATGATCGGAAATTGGATGTAATGCTTATGCTTGAAGAAAATCCACATACGTCGAGTTGTCAAACAGCTGCAGCATTAAATATTAGCGATTATTTAATTTATTTATATTTAATTTATTTATATTCCTCGATTATCTGCGTATTGACAGAAAATCAGATGCACCCATATAAACTGGTACCAACTAATGAACTCGCGGAAGGCGATTTTGATAGATGAATTCTCTTTTGTGAACAAATGATGCAAATGATAGATGACAATACTTTACAAATGGAAAATGTTTTATTTTCGGATGAATCTACATTTACACGTCACGGCCATGTTAATCGCCAAAACTGTCGTTACTGGTCGAGAGAAAATCCTTACTGGATGAGGGAACCACACACGCAATACCCTGAGAAAGTTAATGTTTGGGCAGGAATAATTGGAGAAAATGACATTGGTCCCTTCTTCATTGACGGCAATTTGAGGCAATTTGAATGGAGAAACTTACTTAGCGCTGCTCCAAAATAATGTTGTACCGACGATGGCAACCTTGTATCCAGCTGAAGGAAACCCACAACTTCCAGGTAATGCAGTATGGTTCCAGCAGGATGGTGCACCAGCACATTACGAAGTCAATGTCCGGCAATATCTCCACACAATATTTCCAAATCGCTGGATAGGGAGATGTGGTTCTGTAGAATGGCCTGCACGATCACCTGATTTCACGCCGTTAGATTTCTTCCTATGGGGATATGTAAAAAGTATGGTCTACAAAACCAAACCCGACGATTTAGCTGACTTAAGAAGAAGAATAACACTTGCAATTAGGTCGATTACCCCGCAGATATTAACTAACGTTAGTAGACATTTCTATTTATGTCTAGGATGCTGCCAAGATGTTGAATGCATGCATTTTGAATATTTGATGCATTAATAATGCATTTAAAATTCATTGTAGTTTTTGTAATAAAATGTAAAACCATAGCAGTTTTTGAATAGAGAATGAAAAGACCTTTCAAATGAAGTATCACAAGCCCCTACTTCCAATTTGAACATTTAGGGGTTGTAGCTGTCACCTGAAGGGGGTTGAATTTTTTTCGTCGCAAGATGCCATTTTAGAATTAGAAATTGAATTGTCTCAGGATTTTCTAAAAAAATGCTACTGAATTTATTCCATTTGGCTATTCCACATTGTATATTGGCAACTCGCGTTGCAAGTGATGGGGGTCACTTCAATTCGTATTTAAATGTGTGGAAGGCTACTAGTTACTTTCGTGTATTACACTTATGATGAGGAGGCCTCTATGGCACGACATTTCTGCCAAGCTTTGTAAGCGATTTTACACTTATTTTATGTACAAAATATAAAAAAAAGTATTGGTGCCTTTCCAAAGATTACAATTAACATGAAAAATCCTAATGATAGAATATAGGAAGAACTAAGATTTTATTAGGGGAAGTGTATCTAACTTCTGTAATAACTTTTAAGCAATGAAACATACAAGTTTGAGTCGCTGAACAAAGATGAGAAAAATAAAAAAATTTATATTGAAAAAAATACAAAAATTGGGTGTACAAAAATTGACTCATAAAATTACTTGTACTCTACATATTTACATATTAATAGAAATAAAAGTTAAAAGTACATTTAATATTTTGAAAGTCCACCATACTATGTATCTACTAAGTTTTGAGTGATGGCAAGGGATGTATCATTCCAAATATCCAAGATAATTTCCTTTACTACGTGTTTATTTGAAATATACAATTTGCGTGGCCATGATTTCATTTAAGAGACCACAAAATGTTCAATTAGGTTAACGTGGGAGTTTTGAGGTGGCATACGGAGCTGCTTTGAACTGTTATACAACAGTCATTGTTCAATAACTGGCTCGATGTTTCAGGTGTATGTCATGCTGAAAATAATAGTAATTCATTTTTTTCACTACTAAATTGATGTTAGAAAATAGTAAATTAAAATGCCGAGAATTTAGCACATTTAATGAAACGAATTAATTACTCGTACTTTAAATTTTAACTAATGTATTCTTGTAACTTTACAGGCATTCAGTAATTCTGAGTGCTGGGCCATGGAGATAAGCTAAGAAATCAGTTGCATTGTAGTTTATTATTCTGGCATTAATTTAGAATTTATAGAAATATATCAATAAACTGATACCCTACAGTGGGACCACACATTACATACCCTACATATAGTAGTTAAATTTAGACAGAAAAAAAGAGATAAATAAGTGCCGCTTATACAGGTTGGTCCTCCGGGAACTGCATCCATCGATTATGGGAAAACTATAATTAGTAAAAATCTGAAAATTTGGTGACATACTAAGGTCGACATACGCCTAAAATATTTTCACGTTAATCGCACTTCCGGTTATACCGGAAGTATATGTCAACTTCGTTATTTTAAATGGAATGCCCTGTATATTAATACATTTTTATATTTTATGGTGAATTCTAAGAATATTTCATGTATAATGTCCTATACCTAAGTTTAAGCGGTTTTGAGATATTTAAGTTTTTATGTCAAAAATTACGTCTCCAGGCTCTAAGATAACTACCAATTTTTCCAATAAAAAAGCATTTATTATTCAATTTGGGTCGGTTTCCCTGTTGAAAAGAATCCACTTTAATAGATTTTTTTGTAATATTCTGATATAATATATTACTATAATTACAGGGTGTTCAAAAAATGAGATCAAAAATGAAATTAAGAAAAATGCCAAAAATCAATTTTGGCATTTGTAATTGAAATGGTTATTTTTTCTCTCTATCGTTATATATTTTCTGTATCGTTAAAAGTATTTGAGCTTCCAGAACGGAAGTTATGTTACCAGTTTTCGGTAACTATTTTTTGTATAAACTGCGCCATAATTTGAGCCTTCTTTTGTACCGTTAACTCATGTTTTTCGAGCCCTATTTTTATTACATACAGTGTGTCCCGTTTTTTTTTTTTTTGGAACCACCCCTATAACTTTGGAACTGTAAGTCGGATCAATTTGACATGTTGGCAAATGATCAACTTTTGCTACGTGCACAATTAGATGAACTGGCATTAAAATTACTCCATAGGCGTGCGCTCTAGGGCACTTAAAGGGTCACTTTTCAAGAACTAACATGAGCGATTTCAGGGAAAACTTGCGAAATCATTTTTCTAAAAATGGCTGCCTCCGGGCAGATCTTGGAAACGGCTTGCAAAATATTTGCAATATTTTTTTTTTCATAATCACCTAGTAAATACTATTTTTTTATACTTGTGATTTTTGCAAAATTCTTATTTTCCTTAAAGATACAACTATTGTAAAATCTCATAGACGAAATGTGATGAAATAAAAATTCAAATTTCCATCTTTTACAGATCTCAAAATTTCGAGAAAATCACAAGTATAAAAAAATTGTATTCACTCGGTGATTATGAAAAAAATAATATTTCGCAAATATTTTGCAAGCTATTTCAAGATCTGCCCGGAGGCAGCCATTTTTAGAAAAATGATTTTGCAAGTTTTTCCCTGCAGATTTTTTGCCCTTATGGCCTTCTACTTAAGTCTAATAACCACCCCTTAAATTATGGTGTGGGTCCTATGCCTCCCAACGAAAATACGAGCATATCAAATTCCACCGATCGCCGCTGATAGGAACCATAAGATAGGCTCCAAAAAAAAAACAGACACACTGTATCTCGAAAACAAGTAACGGTAGGTACTTGAATTTTTGCACTAAAGGGTTTATTCTAGTGCTGAATAAGAATATGTCATTGGATTTCATCCACTCCAATCGCTCATGTTAGTTCTTGAAAAAAGTGACCCTTTAAAGTGCCCTAGAGCGCACGCCTATGGAGTAATTTTGTCATCAACTTACCTAATTATGCACGTAGGAGGTAGTAACTTACCTAATTACTTGCCGAGATTATTTGCCAAGATTTCAAATGGATCCGACTCCTGGTTCCAAAGGTATAGGGGTGGCCCCAAAAAAAAACAAACACACTATATCTCGACAACTAGTAACGGTAGGTACTTGAATTTTTGCACCAGGGGGTTTATTCTAGTGCCGAATAAGAATATGTCATTGGCTTTCATCAACTCCAATCGATCATGTTAGTTCTTGAAAAAAAGTGACCCTTTATAGTGCCCTTGGCGTAGCAAAACGTAGCAAAAGTTAAGGGGTCGTTCCAAAAAAAACGGGACACACTGTGTAACTACCGAACATGAAATGTTACATGTAATAACCGAACCTATTATGAAATAGTAACGCAAGTACATAATATGCATACTTCTCTCATGCAAGAAGTTGCAACTTGCATATTATATTCTGAATATTCTGGTGTTACCCTAATGTATGTAAATTGCCGCTTCCAAATCAACATTTTACATTTTTATTACTATGTAATTTTTCTTCAACAATCAATGATATTGTGCCGTGAAACTAGGTTACAATAACAATTTTTGATCTCAACAGGATCAAGATCCAGGTTGACCTGATACCAACCAGGACATCTAGGGGTGTAACAAATAAATGGGGAATGATGTATTTAATCCACTGTCTGACCAAAGCTGCCATGTGCAACCCTATCGAACATTAACGAGCAGAGATGAAAAAACAGCTAAGAAATTACAGCAAAGATATAAAATCTCTTATTTAACATCGAAATTAGGACACAATATGCAGCAATGGTTGCAACTCATCGTACGTGCTAAAGGTGTACCTACATGATACTAAAATATGTTTATATTGGCTTTTAACAGTACTTAATAAAGAGGTACCAATAGTTTTGTCACGACTAATCTGTACTATTTAAAAAAAAAATAGATATTTTATTTTGCAACCTGTCATCGTAGCTTAATTATACCGGGTGACTGGTACCGCGACGTATTCCTTTGAAAAGGTGTTAGTAGAGACAATTTGCAGTCGACTGAACCACAATATGCATAATCCACTTGTTGATAGTTTTCGAGATATTTTAATTTTTGTGTTTTCTTAGAAATGGACTACCTTTTACTACTAATTGTAAAATTAAAAAAGGGAGAATTTTTTTGTATTTTTTTTGCACCGTTAATACACAGTAGTTCATGTTATGTAACAGATATTATGTTAAATAGTTTGATATGACAAAAATACAGTAGCTAAAACCTGCAGCGGTTGTTAGAAACTTTAATCCAATTGTAGATTCACCAGAATTTATTTTAAAAATTTGTGAATACATTAAACGTACAAATTATTTTAAAAACTTCTCTGCTTGATCACCTTTCGAATAAGGTATACATTTTGAAGAAATTTCCTGTTACTTCCAGGAATAATAAAAAATTAATAGGTGCAGGACACAACTTAATCCTCATAAAAAATTGGAAAAAATAAATTAAAGTCCAATATTTATTTTATATTTTATTTGATCCAGTTTATAAGAGATGTTCAAAGTGACCTCTACTTCTTGTGCAAATACGAGGCCGTTTCCTTATTCCTGTTCTAGTAATTCTGTTGGAAAAATTATTTCTTAGAATTATTGCTGCTTCTTGTATCCTATGTATTAATTGTTCCCGAGTTGTAATCACACGACTTCTGTCATGTGCCCTCACACTTAAAAATCCAGAGGGATAAGGTCGGGGCTCCTAGCAGGCCATGGTATAGGCCCTCCTCTCCCAATCCACCTGTTAGAGATCCTTTGACCTAATAATTCTCTTATTGGCCGATAATAATGCGCAGGACATGCGTTGTTACATAACATGAACTACTATGTGTATTAACAGTAGAGGCAAAAATAATTACAAAAAAAAATTATCCTTTTTTTTATTTTACAATTAGTAATAAAAGGTCTATTTTTAAGAAAAGACAAAACACATAAATAAAAATATCTCGAAAACTATCAACAAGTGGATTATGCATATTGTGGTTCAATCGACTGCAAATTGTCTCTACTAACACCTCTTCAAAGGAATACGTCGCGGTACCAGTCACCCGGTATATTCCAATTTTATGCAATATACATTTGCATTGAGTAATGCAAATCTTTTCCTGATCGCTGTATTCTCTTTGAAAATAACACACACTTACTTACGTTGCCATAATGTTGCAATGGGGTTCGAATACTCGAGTACGTTGTCTTATTTTTTCTGTCTATATTTTCTGTTTATAACTACATGTAGAGCGTGCAAATACTTTATGGTCCCACTGTATACATATGCTGGACGGTATGTCAACTTTGCATGAAATCAAATAGCATTTAGAGGTGTTGTTTTATTTTTATCTTAAACAATACTTAATCTATATTTTGTAATGAATAATGTGGTAAATTTACCGAAATAAAGTTTTTTTTTTCGGTGCTCAGAGTGTTTAATTTTTCTGGAAAGTCTTGTAGATATTAATAAGTGGCTAAAAATAAATGTTCAAATAGAGGCCGATTTGGCATACTTTTGTTAAATTTGGAGACAACTTTCCTTAGTAACACTTTTTGAAATTGCAACAAATAAACAAATCGAGTAATTCGAGCAATTTTTTTGGAAAAATGTCAAATTTGACAGGTACCGAAAGTCACGTGACCCCGTTAAAGTAGGTAATTTTTCATAATTTCTATAGCATAAATTAACCATAGTTACATTTCAAAAATAATTCTTTAATAAAAGATGTTCCCATATGATGCGGCGCACTTTATGAGGAACACTATATAAGTTCGAGGCACTATTCTTATAACGGATCCTACTTCTAAATGCTCTTGTCATCCAATAACGACTATTTCTCTTCTTTTTCATTGACTTTGATGTCACAGTACTATAAATGCAACCCATGAAACCAGTTTTGCATTTCTTTATTATAAAATAAGTTCTGTCACCGCATTTTAACTTGCTACAACAAATAAACTGAAATTCCTCATCTCAAAAAGCTCTCCATCATCAAATTTTATGCAATAATGTTGGTTTTTAAAAAAGTTATTTACGAAATTTGAAAATAAAATTAACTTTGACACCCTGTGTCTTGGTTAGCATTAACTGTTCAACTAGGATAAGTTTGGTTAAATTATATTTATTTAAAAAGTAAATTAAAAAAGGAAAAGACAGTTTTCTCATGTCCCATTAATGGGATCACCTGTATACGTCCTAGGTATTTTGTATTAGAAATCACTTAAACTCGGTTTAAAGGTAAAACTCATTAACTAACATCACGCCAATTCTTAAAAAAACTGCAAATTTCTTTCTTACAAGAGATTTTTAGAGAAAAAAGTTATTTAAAGAAATTCAAAAGATAGTAGTACTACTTTTTAAGTAGCCTATGGCCCATATTATTGCAACTTTTGTCTCTTGTTGGACGAATGCATTTTTATTACAATTGGTTTGGTGTCACTTAATTAGTTTTACCTTTTTACTGACAATATATTCTATGTATTAGTATCATATATATATTTTTTTACAGGGTATTAGCACACAAGTTGTCCGATTCCGTTTTGATGGAAATCCTATAAATGAGGGAGATACTCCAACTAGCTTAGACATGGAAGAAGGAGACACCATTGAAGTTTACCAGCAGCAAACTGGTGGATTTTGTTAAGCATTATTTTTTAAAATGTACACTACCTTAATATTAATTACAGTCTTAATGTTAACGTCAATATAAAATTAAAGTAGTTTTACGTAAAATAGACCCTAAGTTAATTCTATGTTTTTTTTATTTATACTGTAAACGGATTACGAAATTGTAAAGACATTTATTTTCAATTATCAACACCCAGACTTACGTTAAGTATCATTTTGTAACAAAATTGAAAAGTAAAGCAACAGTTTTTTCATAAATCAATTTATTTTCTTCTTACGGATATCAACATTTTTGTATGTAAATACTTCATCTCCACTTGATCTAAAATGCAAATTCCAGAACACTATTGTGGCGACCAAAGAAATCAAGCCGACTATTGTTATGTACTCTACTTCGATTTGGAAGTGGAACTCCACAAGTTGTATACCATGCTGAACCTATTGATGGAGGTTTGCTGTCAGGTAAACAATTCCAATTGTAATACTTCTCATCATAATCTGTTGGACATAAATACTTTCTTTTCTGTAAAGTCTAAAAAACAAAACAAATGACTAATTATTTATAATTTATAATATTTCTAATGTGAATGTGAAGAGATGAAAAAAAAAGCAAGGTTGTCAGATACATGGAGACATCCAAAAAAAACGTCATCAAAGTTGGCCGAGAAAAAAAAATACGTATTTCTATTCTGGATCGAATTTATAACCTTATTTACTTGTCAAGACTGTCACATCATATGACAGCCATTGTTTATTTTACAAATTGTGACAGTCACTTGTCAAAAGTTTGACATAACCGAAAAGCTTAGACATGACCGCTATTTCCATCTCTCTCGTTCATAGCCAGAGTTGATGACGTTTTTTTTGGATGTCTATATTTTCTAAAATTGCTAAGCTCACTATACAAATGTCATATTCATACTTCAGTAAACTGTTAGTTCGTGACATTCTTAGAAAACTAGCTTGGAAATATTTTTAAAAAATTCATATAAATTTATTAGTTAGCATTAAAATAAGGCGTTTAAAATTGCTGGAAAAAATAATTAATTAAAACAACTTTATATATATATATTACTATACTTAAGAAAATCTTGAAGAGCCGGCAACATGCAAAGGAATTAAAAATACTCTTCACATTCACTTTAGAAGGACTATACGTTAGTTCATGTTTTTTTCTATTAAAAAAAAAAATCCATTCCCATTGCGATCCCAGCAAATAGTAACACTAGTAAGTTGTACCAGATATTTTAACTCTAACCCATCTTATTTTGACAAGTCTACTTGTATGTTTTCTGTTTACTTCTACTTAAAGGGATTTTCTTCATCACATTTATTTTGTTATCGATTTGCTCACATTCTCAAAGTATGTACGAGAAACTATAAGCTGCTGAAATGTTGTCAGTTTTTTTTGTGTTTTTAGCATGTAAGTCTAAGTGTGATGTGAATTCACTTAACGATAATTTGTTTTTATTTACCGAGCCATCCATTCCCATTGTAATCCTAGCAAATAGTAACATTTGTTATTATTATAGGTACACAAGTTGTACCAGATATTTTAACCTCGACCCATCTTATTTCAATAAGTCTACTTGTATGTTTTCTGTTTACTTAAAGGGATTTTCTTCATCTCACATTTATTTTGTCGTCGATTTGCCTACATTTCTCAAAGTGTGTACGAGAAACTATAAGCTGAATACACTTCACGATAATTTGTTTTTATTTACCGAGCCATGAAGAAATTATTTTCCTTTGAACAGAATTAGAAAAAAAACTACATGTATGTAGAAGTAAACACTAAATCTACCTTAAACATACTGAGTGATTCTCAAAAATGGCTCTCTTCCATAACTTTGTTGTTTTCAGAGATAACTAAGAAATTTTAGAATTGAATATTAGACATAAATGTGCATTTATTGACATAGTCATTTTCTATTCATTTCCAGTTTAATTGGAAATCGATAGGGGTTGATACAGATAATGATTGATACATTTGATACATAAATAGGGCTTGATTGAAATGCATTGACGTTATGGTAGTGAGAGGAGATGAAGACAAGGTGGCTTTGAAAACAAAACTTTGCGGACTCTAAATAGTGTAAATAAAGTCAGTTTTAATACATACAAGACATGTTTAATACATAGACAATTGTTTTATTTGTATTTACTCTAGTCTGAAGAAGAATTCAGAAGAATTCTTACTTAATTCTTCATAAAATGAGAGCATGCCAATTTGTTAATTTCTGCTATACTCAACTCGTGCTCTATACATGTCTATATTCTTCTATAAAACATGGAAAACACAACAGAACTAAAATAGTTTAATTATATCCAGACATCCAAAAAAAAAACGTCATCAACCCTGGCTATGAACGAGAGGGATAGAAATAGCAGTCATGTCTAAGCTTTTCGGTTATGTCAAACTTTTGACAAGTGACTGTCACAATTTGTAAAATAAACAGTAACTGTCATATGATGTGACAGTTTTGACAAGTAAATAAGGTTATAACTTCGAATAAGATAGAAATACGTCTTTTTTTTCTTGGCCAACTTTGATGACGTTTTTTTTGGATGTCTATATTAAAATTAATAGGTCATAATGCTTGTGAGAGCCTGCAATGTTTTTGTTTTCAAAGTGACCTAATGTGTTGTATTTGCTGAATTTAACAAAAATGGTACTGAAGAATAGGAGTGTTTGTAAAGTCTGTGTACTGTGTAATTGTTGAAATTTAAGTAAAGGTTTAATTGACCTTTTTGAGTACTTATATGTTTCAACTATCTCAATGCCCACTCTATTAAACTAAAAACCCTTACATTTGCACACTGTTATATTGTACATGTGTATCAAATTTAAAGTCCATATGTTATATAATTTGCAAATTACCTGGACACAAAGAAAAAATGTATAACCCCATTTGTCTCCCAATTTAAGTTCAAAATCTAATCACCTCCTGATCTCGTCAGTACAAAAATGTTCCAAATTTCAAGTTGATGCTTAAAGCGTTTTCAAATTACATATAGAACAAACATTTTAAGCCTATTTATAATTATCCGGTTCATTGAAAAGTATTGAGGCTTGCTGATATGTTCAAATCAGGAGGAATTTAATTTAGAATGTAAGCGCCATCGGACTCTACAACTTGCCAATGAGTAGGCAAACTACGGATACCATGTTCCCAGAACTCACGCGGTTGTGAAGCAAAAAAGTTGTGTATGACTTTGTAGATGGTGATAATCGTCAAATGATTTGTTTATTACATGTTTGCTGAGGACGACTGCGGGAGAGATGTGTACAAATGTTACTCCGATGCTGGTGATTGACCGCTTAATAAACGTGGTATCATCCACTTGCCCACCTTTTGGATTTTGCCTAGCATTTTGAGTCTACATTCTACTGTGGCCTGGCTACGGCCAAGCTCTCGCGTGGTTCTATATGGGTTTGTTTCGATAATTCACGCAAACGCTCGATATACAGTTGACGTGGTCTACCATATCGTGGTTTATCGTCGCCAGATCGGAAGCGTGCGTACCATATTTTGCATATTGCTAAACTAGGGGCGTTATCACCATATGTGGCCACTAGATTTCGGTATACCCGACTTTGGTTGTCTTATGGCCTAAACGATATTCATTTAATAAAGCTTGTCGAATCTCACTTGAACTTTCGTTCATTATCATGTTGCACATTACAGTTCCACTCTGAGATTTAATTATGTTAATGCACATAAGTGCATGCTTTATATAACCTGTATTCCACCACTCTCCAGATCTGTCTAGAAAATTCCAAGCACTTTGAGGAAATGGCTCAATACTAATGAATCGTAGGACTATCAAATTAATGTTTTCGTCATAATCCTCTCTAATGACATTGGTTGCAAGACTTCAAAATTCATAATACTGTAATATTTTGTTTAATGAATCCTAATTACGTGACTCCTAATATCGGATATTTCATCTAACCAACTGTTATGTATATTAATAATGAGCCTGGCAAGTAGCATATAACATACGAGTGTGACGTTTCACAAAGCGTCACCCGAATGCAGAAATCACACGAATATATTAGTGCCCTTTCCAGTGAGTTATGTACAATGTTTTTCCCACAACCGAGAACAAAAAACCCTTGTTTTTTTATTATTTTTTTTTTAATACAAATGATGTTTTTATTGTTTCAAAGGAGGTATTAAGCTATTTAAATGGTAGTTATTAAGAAAAAAAATTTGCCATTTGTACTATGATGTGATTTTGGCAAACCTAACACACGCGTGTTAGCATCCCTTTTGTGCTTACTCTTTTGAATTATATGTACTTTTTAGGGAGTTGTAGGAATGTCTTGTATATCATGTATATCATATAATCATAACTTGTATATCATGCACAAAGTCGATATACATAGTTAGGCAGATATTTGTTAAGTTGTATTAACACCTATACTTATAGGTGTTAATTCCTAAAAAGGAGTTCCTGTAAGTGATTCCCAGTGTCTCCTTCAATTGGTATACTCTTAGCGAAGGTTTTATATACCTACCATACCAAATGCCGTCTGAACTGGTGTATATTCATCACATGGTCCTATTGGCTCCTTCAGCCCAGTACTTATTTCATTTTCTGGTTTAAAGAATACAGGCATTAGCAAAAAACAGCTATAATGTAAAATCAAATGTGTCACCAGAAGCCATGTCGTCCAATGGGTTTTGTGAGAAGTTTTTCTTTGAAAATTCATCGTTTCTAGGTTTTCTGTCACCTGACCATATAAGAAGCAGAAAAATAGCAAAAATAATCATAAACGTTACTTCACTGTGTAGTTTATAAATATCGTGTAAAGGGTGGTACACCGGTATAAACATAATTACTCCTCCAACGGTTCCTAAAATACCTGGTATTATGCAGCAGAGTACCTCCTTTACTATGCTGAAACAACAAATAACATTTTTAAGTGAAAGAAAGTGTAACGATCGTAGACATGATTGTGTTAGTCTGTCACATAGTAGATTCGCTCGTCCAGTGTTGATTGTTTTAATTAAAGGATAATGCTCCAATCCTATCTCAAATGAGAGTCACAAATTATGAAAGTAGCAATTGGCACTACATTTTTAATTTGTCATGTTCTGTATATTTTTCGACTTGCGATCATGATGACATCCTTGTGGTGATAGCAGTAACAGTGTTTGGCGAAGACTGACAAAGCATAACAGCATTTAGAAGTATTTTCTGAAGGGGGGAGCCTCGTGTAAAATGAAATATTTTTTTTATTGCTTAAAAAAATTATTAATATTTGAACAACATGTTCCCCGAAGTTTTACACCCAAAACACCTAAAGGTCCCTACGAGGTCATCAAAGTGATGCGCGTCAAAGGTATCGAGAGCAGGTAAATGAGACGAGTTGATGTTTGGTTCAAACAAGTTTGCTGGTTTGGTTTTTCAATAACACATAGCGTTTCCGTTGATGGAAAAAAATAAATTCGGTCAGTGTAACGGTAGTTTTAAAAAATAAACTGAAATAAATAATAAACTGAAAACTTTAAATGCGTTTATCTCATAACATATATTTTTGCGCGCTGTGCAGTGTAGCTCAAAAAGTTGTGGGCCGATTGACTTGAAATTTTGTACATTTTGTGAAATTTTGCACATTTGTCAATATATTGGGCATAAAACCATATTAAAACAGTGAAACCTAAAATTACATTAAAACTGTAATGATAAATATTGTTTTTTTGCCTTTTGAATATAAAAAAAAACTCAATTTTTTTTCAAAATGATACTAATTTCTAGTTTTTAATTTTTTGTTTTTTAAATAGGTTAAATCGATGCGAAATACCCTATTTTAACGAAATAAATCTTGCTTTTTTAAAATTTTAGTCAATTACAGGGTGCCTATAGGCGTTGCATGACGCAAATTCAGAATTCATTTTGTATTTTTTTTACATTAAATTTTTTTCATATACAGTGGACGCCGCTTATAAGACTCACGGATATAAGGTTCAGTCGCCTATAAGCCTCAAAATCGCCAAAAACAGTCCAGACGTATCCGAATACATTAAAAAAAAAACTCGGTTATAAGACTCACCACTTCGGATATAAGACTCAGTTTATGAAAAATACATAATTGAAATGATAGAAAGTAACAAAAAAAAAACAAACAAAAATAAAAAAATTCTTTAAACCATCTTAAACGTTGAACTGATTACGTATGTTTGTACGTATGTATTTGAAGAGTTACCTTTTTTTATATACACACTATTGTGTTGTATATAACTGCTGGTACTTACAGTCACAATGCGTTGTGACAATTTTAATCAATTTTGTTGGCATTGCTATGCATTTACATATAGACATCAAAAAAAAAACGTCATCATAGTTGGCCGAGAAAAAAAAGACGTATTTCCATTCTTAATCGAATTTATAACCTTATTTACTTGTCAGGACTGTCACATCATATGACAGCTATTATTTATTTTACAAATTGTGACAGTCATTTGTCAAAAGTTTGACATAACCGAAAAGCTTAGACATGACCGCTATTTCCATCTCTCGTTCATAGCCAGAGTTGATGACGTTTGTTTTTGGATGTCCATATATACGAGTACATTTCAGTCAATTTGTATTTTTGCTGTAAGTAAACTACCTACCTTTTGTCTGATATCCATTTTCCTCCGCTGCTACAAATTTTTTCTCTTGAGAAGTGAAACCAAAAAGTGAAACTGGCTGCAAATGTAGCATGAAAATAATAGGAATTCCATGGCACCCAATAATGCCTATCGTATATGTTTGGATCTGTGTCATGCCAAGTCCAATGCAGAAAGTTTACGGAGATAATATCATATGGTATATCGATCAAAACAACGCCCAGTCCAACAGCAAAAGGCTCAGACCATTTTGGTAAACGCATCTTGGCTACAGCAACAGAGCTGTTATATATAAAACATGGATCTGAAAATTATTGTATTTGTATTTTAATATACCAGGTATTCAGGAAGTCTGGAATATCTCGAGAAATAGGCTTTAAATTGAAAAAAATAAACTGGTTCAATATTTTTAAAAAAAGCTATCCTGTGATAAGTTATCCCGTATCCTCGGCGGGTGGGGTGGGGCTAACTTTCAAATCTCTAATGGGGACTTCCATTTTTATTTCATATTTGGATTTTCTAGAAAAAAAAAGCGCTAGTTTCACTAACATTCACATTACCTTTTTCACAGATGACGCTAAAATCGATAAAAATGGAATATTAAAATGGTAAATGTATCTCTAGAATTACTCTTAGGATACAAAAATAAAAACGCTGTCTGAAACATTTTTTTGATTACTGATAGATGGTTCTTTTAAGGAAAATACTTTTAGTGCTATCCTGGAACAACGACGTGGATGTAGTTGATTTCTGTTTCCTCGGGGTGCTTGTTTTCGGCAAGTCCCTCACCATCGAAGCAAAAAGGAATCCTCTATTTAATTAGATACCTATTTAACCCTAATAGGATAGCGCTCTCAGTAGGTTGCTTAAATAAAGAGAGCGTTGTGTAAAATTTACAAAAGGTCTCAAAACAATACCTGGTAGAAAAGCGTGAACGGCGCTGTGTAGTGGTAGAGACACTACAACCAACGAAAGAATAGACTAAGAGGAAACCAAAATGGAGGCACTCATCTGAATGGGGCCCATCATTGTTTAGCCGAATTTGTAAATTTATACGTCGCTATCACAGGGGTTAAATGGATGCCCTCCAGCTACTTGATAGTGCCCCAGTCATACATACATATTATCAATTACTTTCTGTAAAGTTTCTGATGTTATTGTATTGATATTGTCGTAAAACATTGTATTATTATTTCTTTTAATTAATCGATGTCTGCAGGTCTTTGTTTCGTACGCTTTACTTTTTAAATAGCCACGGTAGAAATAATCTAGAGGAGTTAGATCAGGCGACCTGGGCGGCCACTCAATCACATGTTCGTACCTCTTCGATTTTTATCTGTTGTAACGCCGTCTGTGAAAATAAATACATTAACCCTAGATCAAACAAACGTATTTTTTTTTTCTGGAGAATCCAAATATGCAATGAAATGAGTGGGAATAACGTTGGTATTATAGGATAGCTTTTTTAAAAATAATGAACACGTATTTTTTTTATTTTTCAGTCAAAAACGTATTTCGATATTCGACCGTTTCCAGACTTTCTGGACACCCTGTATATGCAAGCTATCACTATCAGGTAGACAGAGGAATCAGACAATTGTTACGTTGTGTGTAGAGCTCGTAGGTTAATAATAGATTCCAGGACCGGGCTTCACGCGACACGAATATTGTCATATTTGCCACATTAATAAAGTACATCGTCAACTCCTATATATATATGTACATGATTGAACTATGATTGTACAATCGTAGTTGAATCAAATGACGTCATTATATGTGTTCCAGAATACAATCCATCTGCCGTGCCTGCGCCCCACTTCAGCCAAGATCAAGTCGCGAAAGCGAATGTAATTTATACTTGTTTATTTAGTATTACTTACTCTGCGGTGGTCGATGCATCGTCATTTGTGTGCATAAAACTCCGAATAAATTTATAAAAATGTCGGGACAGCGTCCGTCGCGTGTTACGCTCGAGCGTTGGATAAACAATTTTCCGGAACTGACCTCTAATGGCAGTATACTTTTTTTGTACCATACAATGTACTGACATGGCACGTAAAAACAGCTGTTTTGCAGCATGTTGCTACAGATATAAAGCTCGTGTAAGTGGAGGTGTGAGTGCGCGAGACAGAGACAATTTAACTTGGATTTAGTTAAAATAATGGTAGAGTGTATCCCATTCGTAAAATTAGATCACAAGTTCAAACAATTTGTCCAGAACGCTACGAGTGGAAAGTATGCCGAAGTTAGTTTGCCTGCAGAAACAACTCTTAGGCAATTATACATAGCACTACTCTGTGAGGACATAAAAAAAATCCGAACTGCACGATAAACCAGTGGCGGCTCGTGGATGTGTTACATGGGTGGGCAGCAGGGGCTTTTTTGAAATAATATTTAGTCACGAATATTGAGGGCTTAAATATATTAAAACAATGGGTGGCAACATGTGAAAAAAATTTGATATAGGTATCTTATTACCGTTATTTGTAGAGGAAATCAGCTTGCCTGTCCTTATTCACAAAAAAAGTTTCGCAAAACAAAAATCGCCTTTTCATTAAAGTACCGGATGTGTTTCACAAACTTTAATACAATTAATTATTTGGTTTAAAAATGTCTTTTTATCCACATTTTCATTGTGACGTCTTATATTTTCACGATAAGCATTATCAAGCTGTTGCCTTATGTCTACCTTTCCCAACACACTAAAATCTAAGATGTTATGTAAATGTTTTTCATTGTAGCTAGCATGTTTCTTAGCTCGTTCATTTAAATGTTTTAAATCACTCACCCATTCTTGAGTCCATGCACTTTGGTTGCCACCCATCACTAAACAAATAAAACAAAACAGTTTATTTCTTTTAGGACACCCACATAACCACTTAAATCTGTCGTAGACACTGCTATTAAAATTTCGTGAATAATTTCGCGATTTTCCTACGTCTGTTTTGGAAATAATCAAATCGGGTATCGGCCTTCCTAACCGTTTAATTTCCGTTCGGATCTCGTATGTAATATCTTTATTAGTCAATAAAAAGTCTACCGAATTCATTTTGAAATGTTTCACAATCAAAAACAGTAAAAACACACTTCTCAGCGAAGAAAATAAACAATCACTAAAAAAGGTCACTCAACAAGTGTGACCCGTTCAGCTGATTTTCCAACGATTTAACGACGTCTGTCTGCTGCAATCGTCTCCAAACTTTACCAGTCACCGAAAAAGCCCGATTAAAAACGAGGGCTGGGAAACTGTGTGCCCTCGCCCACGCGCGCGAAATGGGAGGAATTCAGACTACGGTGCTCGATCGATAGTCTGTCATGAATATGTGATAAAAATCATTATTTGTGGTATAAAAGGAATAATAATTAGAATATGAATAGTTTGTCGTATACAATTAATTGATATTATTGTAACACTAATTTATAGTAAATTAACACAAAAGAAATATTTTCTATTGAAATTTGGGATGGGCACGTGCCCCTGTGCACTTTATCACCAGCCGCCACTGCGATAAACCTATTATTGATGTAACAACGGATGTTACTAACATTGACTTTGCCAGATTTATTTATAGGCAAATAAGTGGATGTCTCTGAACGAGATATAAATGTGCCTTTACAAAACTTGACTTTTTAAATATGCCCAGTTACGCCTGTAGACGTTGAACGCTTTTTTTTATCTTATAAGTGGATTTTAAGTGACAGGCGCCAGAGCTTAACTCCTGAAAATATGGAACAGTTATTAATAATTTATGGCAACTCGAGAGGCAGCACGAACACGTATGTATTTGTTATAGCGTCGTTTACCATGAGTATGCAAGTTCTGTATCTTGTGACGATGATTCCTTTGCCTTTTAGTTGGGCTACAACAATCATTCCGCATGTATAAGGTAGACCTGTTTAATATGTCGTAACGTTACTGATATATATCCTGGAGCCGCCTCTGGTAAAGTAGACATCTATTATTAACCTCCGAGCTGTAGTTATGTGTCATACGGCAAACGTATAAAAATACTTACCTACCTACCCTTATGCAATACAATATTTTAAAATCAATTACTATATGGTTATAAATATACATACCATGTAATGCAAATTAAATATTACTTGATACATAATACATCCAGTAAATATTACTTGATAAGATACATCCAGATTCTCAAAAGTTGAGTCATATTTTTTAACAGCATATAGAACTATTTAAAACAAACATTTTTCCATATTTTCAAAAAACTCAAAATAAAACAGTTAGCTTATTATTACTTTCGAAAACAGCATATATCCGGTCCTGCCTTAAATTTAAAGAAAAGGTTGTACAGCGAAATTCTAGATACAAAAACGTTGAAGAAAATACTAGGAATAAGTTATTCACAATAAAACCGATAAACATTAAGTACGTTTTTCTACTGTGTGTCTATTTTACCTTTTCTTTAAATTGAAGGCAGAACCGGATAAATAATATTTTCGAAATTAATAGGATAACTTGATTTTATTGAAAATTGTGTTTGGAAAAAACGTTTGTTTTGAAAAATTCTAGACGCTGTTAAAAAATATGACTTAACTTAGGAATCACCCTGTACGGTGTGAAAATGAAGGTTGTTTTCCTATCTTGATTTAATGTAAAAAAAAAAATTTTTAGATTGATTTTGTGTTACAGAAGGTACTGTTTTCAAAAAGTAATGTTTCTAGACCATATCAAAAGCCTTACACTCGTTTTCATTTACTTCACTTACACAGTTTGCTGTGATTAGTATAATCACAGCACAAGTTTAAAAATTACTACGTGCAACTAAATTTTCTTTAGGAGTTATTAGTAGAATAAGAACACGGCTAATTAAAATTGTATTAGTTGACAATAAAACTTCAACTGATCATATACTATACTTATAACAAATAATTCAAATGACTTACACAAAAAAATTATGTGTAAGGGCAACCGTCTTCCCTAAAAACATAACTGGTGTTTGTGAATGCCAGAAGTTATCTACATCTGGCATTAAATAAGAGAGGCTTTCAACAACAACTCCATGTATCATTATCGACACCCATAAGTATGGAAGTCGACCACCTCGAATACAAGCTGAAAGCACATCAACAATAGTTTTATTAATTGTTCTATTATAGTGTGTAGTATTACCATGTATCAGTGTTGCTAAACCTCCAAATAAATAAGCACATTGAGAGAGTATGTACGTTGGTTCATATTTCCAGTGAACTCTTACATCTGATACATTGATAAACCAATCCCAAAACTAAAAAAATACCGATGTCATTACATTAGTTGTCATTAGATAAACTTTTGTAGGAAAAGCTTCACTTAAATTTCATTTGCATGTAATTAAGTATTAGGAAGAAAACATGCCATTAGGCTTCGGTTGGTCAAATACAGTGTGATACATTTTAAACTTGAACATAAACGTATAATTTATAAAACGAATTTTTCTGTCAAATTTTTAAAATTCAATATTTCAGATGAAATTGGTAGATACCCATTTTAGGGGACGCTGAGATTCAGCAGTGTATCAGATTTTTCATTTTAGGTAGGTACTTTTAAATTTATTATGTATCATAAAACTGAATACATTATATTTAAATTAGACAACTTAATCTTTTAACGGCGGGGAAATGCGAGTTAAAATCGACCTCTTATTGGACGCGAAATTTATAGATAAATTTACTGAATTTCTTATGTGAAGTCCCCAATATGACTGCTGGTCGATATATCGACCACTCTCGCCGTTAAAAGGTTAAAGTTTCACCATACAGGACAAGTTTGTTAATGTTTGGCCCTCTATCTTGAACACTGTATATTTTACTGTATAACTAATACCAATATACTTGTAGGTACCTGAAAGAAAGCTCAATCCTGCAGTACCGTAAAAAGTGGTGACGACATATACCAGGTGTTTTGATATATCACGAGTCATGTAAATTATAAATTTACTGTCATGTATCGATGGGCAGCAGGACTGTCAAGTAGTGACCAAATCTTTAATAGACGACAGCCTATTCAGATTTAGTGCAAACAGAGCTGTTGAACAGAAAAGTTTTCTTGCAAAAATGTCATACATTATGAGTGTGCAAGGGCTCCATATGTTAAAAAAAAATACTTCTATTTCTATTTCCGTACACAATATTATAAAAGTGGTTAATGTTAGTCCCTACTTGTTTGTTTGGACATGTGTATACTTTTTGTAAACAATTCACTCCTCAAAAACTGGGTTAACAAAAGGGATAAATAAAAAATACAAAGCCAGTTGTATATACATATATATTTTGTACTTTCTAGGGTTCACTTGATATGCGAGTACAAATGGTGAAAATTTACCAGCGTAGAGTCGGGGTTAGACCATATCATACATACATATAATAATTGCCGCAAAAGCTATAGAAGCAAAATGTACATAACACCGGGGAAAGCTATAGAAACCTATGTAGTTCTAGAATATGGAATTCAAACAGCAACAATATACAGAAAAATCAAAAATATATAAACATCCTAAGAAGGATGTAATTAGACATGTACAAAGTAAATAAAGGATGTGAGGATATATAAATTATATAAATACCAATTCTATGAAGAACTGCTACAATCTACAGGAATAGCAAACATTCTTACACCTGAGAAAATGAGACATGGCGGTTATTGTTTTTGGAGTTTAGAACTATAAACAATATAAGTGATTCTGTTTGAAAGGTTGTATTTATTTGTACCATTTATTAATTTTGTTTCGTTTTTATTTCTTTATACTTAAAAGTTTTAAACCGTCTCACTATTTTAATACTGTGTATTTTATACTAATTTTGTGTTTTCTTTAGCCATATTGTAATTATTTTTTAAAATATTATTTACGTTTCAAGTAGCCTTTACCTCTATTACACATAAAATGAGCTTACTAAAAAACACGTATCTTTCCGAGTCACCCATTTTTGGTGGTGACTTAAAATAACCACGTTTTTTTAAAAATTTGCTTAAAATAACCACGTTTTAAAAGTTTTTAGAAAATTTGTCAAAAGATTGATGTGTTTCATTAAGTCTGTTCTTTATGCTCTGGATTTTAATACTATCAATTTTTCAAGCACCTTAATATAAACAGGAAAAGTTACACATAAGTATTTCAAGCCACCACCTTTTACGGTACTCATTCGGTAAAAAAAATAACCAAGGAATTTTCCTACGGCGAAAGTTATCAATTTTTGTTTAGGGATTTGTAACTATTTTTTTTTCAGAAAATTGAATTATTTCGAAAACCGCTGAGTTTAGAGATATTTTATTATTAGAGTATTAGACAAAACATATTATATTTATGTTTACATCTTAACTGATTATGAAAATTGCTTCAAAGCCATTGGGTTATATCCAGAAGTGACAGTCACCATTATTTTAGACGAATGTATCCCTGAAAACACCTAATGCAAATTTTCAGCTACATAATATTATTCCTAGTTCAAACGTTAATAAACAATAAACACTCACGTCGTGGCGCACCCAAGATATTAAAATTACTTATTTCACCTAAATATCATTCACACTTAAAATAATTTTACTAGGCACGTTAAAATTCTTTGTAGAATGGAATGGAACAGAACTTACCCCACTCAATTTTAGTTCAGATAACTCGGTGCCAGGAATAAATAAATCTTCATACACCATATTTTCTTCTAATATTGTTGTATACATAGGTATGTATGCCACACTGTAAGTGTATTGATGTAATAAAATCATCTTGAAACGATAACCTTAATCTAGTATAATTTGCAAGGGTAAAATATTATCTAAGGACATACATACTTAAAAAAAATACTGATAGGTACTTACCAAATGAGTTTAAAATTTAGAAATAATTCCTTATAAAACCTTATATGCCTACCTTAAGGTATACTCGTAAATACATTTTACTATATTTACACAGATGTTTACAAAAGATGATAACAACAGAATATGATTATGTATGGTACAAAATACAAAATAATAAACTAATACAAATTGTGAAACGTATCTATCAAATGGTTGATATAATATATAAGTATACTTGTAATTAAAAGGTTGCTGTCCTATCGTAAAATGGCGGATAAATTCGATGAAAACTTTTTTAACTATTTTATGATTTTTTTTACACTCGTTAATCAGGGTTGCCAACTTTTGTGTTTAAAAAATTGGGACAACCCTGCTCCTGGCGCATCCTCCTTTTTTTCTTAACCGTAAATTTTCATGTGGCCATCGGATTTTAAAACAATATTCTATGCTTTTTTTCCTTAGATTAAAAAAAAATACTATTCGAAAAGAGCATCAGATTACAATTTTTACTTGAAAAAAATAAATAAATAAAACACATTAATATAATGTTTTAATCTATGTTATATTACAATTATGTAATACAAAGTAGAAATAAGATTGTGACAAAAATAAGAAAGCATTGCTTTACAAAAATAAAACGTTGAAAACAAAATTAGTAAACGATCAAGTAAATCTAAAACTAGAACAAAAACCAAACAAAGTCAAAAAGTTTCAGCGGTATAATAATCTGTATAATTGCCTTTATTTATTTATTTTTAAATGGATGTTTTTTATTTGATTAGCCTCGTCATTGTTAATAAATTCCACAAACTCCATACAAGTCATATTAAAATTAAATGAGATTTGAAGTTCCGTTCTAATGATCTCAACTGAACATCTGTTTCTAGAATTAAGTCAGTCAGCCTGCGGCGAACGTGATGCTTTTCGCTGACTCTAAACATGCGATAAGAAACTTTATAAATATAAGTAAAAAGTGCATTATAGTTAGTTAGGCAGTTCTGTAGTTGTTAGCCAGAGGCTATGAAATTCTGTTAGACTAATTTGATACAAATAAATGATTTTTATTTTTTAAAAATCAATATTTCGTAAGAAATAATCTAACTGGCGCTGCGAACAGGATAGTGTCACGGTTTTGCAAAGAAGAAAATTATTGAAATTCACTTCACGTGAATACCGGTGTGTTTCAACACTTTAGTCGCTGTCCCGAACTTCCGAAGACATCCGGACATCATCTGGCTTAGTTTCATCGAGAAACAGTCCTAGAAGAAAAATCCACGGATCATCCCAGGACACGTCTCCAAAACGAGAGCAGGAAACAAGAAAAGGAATCCAGAAAACATCGCAGGACCTTGAGATGTTCATCGGTCTAATTTTCCTGTGAGTACCTTTTTTGTATCCTATAATTAAGTGATCCCCAAACTTTTTGAAATATTCAAGACGGCGTATCTTGTCTAATTTCACAAAAAAAAAAAACAGAGAAAAAAAAACGGAAAAGTCTTTAATTTTAGTAGTAAATTACATTTGTATTTTTTACTAGTTATACACTTTGTAAACTAGGAGGGTGTGGTCAGATTCCAACCCTGCAGCATAAATTTATGTCGAAAAATTACAAGTACATTGAAATAATTCCTAGTTCACCAACACGTACTAGACGCCTTTCAGAACGAAATATAAATTCAATAAATAATCAATACCGTCTCCCAGGAATTTCATTGGAAAATCCAGCTCGATTAGAACTAGACGCGCAAGCGATTGAACAAATAGAAGAGAGTTTAAATCCGTGTAATCTCACCAAAGAATTAGAAATGGCAACCATAACCATCCAAGAATTAGATTCATTGTTGAATAGTGTCCCATATTTCGGTCCTTCAGACAACCTTCCACATTTCATAAAAAGTGTAGATGATGCGCTAACAATTCTCACTGGATACCAACTAACCCCCTTTCAAAACGCCTGTGTTAAACTAAAAATATTAAATAAACTCAAAGGCCAAGCAATTGATGATGTTTCACAAGAACCAACTGACGGTTGGCCACAAATAAAAACAGCTCTATTAAAATACTATGGCAATCACCAAAATGAAAATTTGTTACTGGCTCAATTAAAAAGTTGTAGACAAAATCCGAATGAGACTGTTACTCAATTTTATCATAGAATAATTAGGTGTAAAAATGATTTAAATAACCATGCCCAATTATATTCATCAAGTGTTGATGAGGCCCAATGGAAAAAAGATTTTATTACAAAAACCAGCCTAGAACAATTTACTTTAGGTGTTAGGGAACCATATTTCACATTATTCTCATACTTTGTACCAGATACAATTGAAACAGGTTTAACAAAATGCCAGGAACACGATAATAGGCAATTAGCGCACAAACAAATCTTTGGACAATCCAATATTCAAAGACCCTTCATACCAACGCAAAAACCACTTAATAATGCGAATAAACCTGCGATTTCTCGAAATACTGAGACTGCTCAGAAAACGCATACATACAATTTTTCACCAAATCGACAATTTCCAAAAATGAATTATAACCCATTTCAACCGCAAACCGCAAATACATTCAAACCACCTCAAACAACCCAATATAAACCAACACCAATGGATACAACATCGCGAAATGTAACAGTAAATTCAAAATTTAATAAAAACCCTCAATGGAAATTTCCCCAAAGTTGGTCCCAATTTAAGCAACCGCCGAAATTTACTAGCCAAGAACTAAATAACCAAAATACTTATCCAGAAATGGATCTTGATACCGCTCAAGATTACGACGATGAAATGCCACCATTTCAGTTCAATCCATATACGGGAGAACCGCTTTTTGACGAAAATAATGACCCATATGATACAGTTTCATGTGATGACGAGGTTTCCCCAGAAAACGAAAATTTTCAGGCAGCAGCCTCAAGTGCCAACACAGACAAATAGCTGTGGATATTAACAACATAAATTATAAACCAAAACTACCTTTTTTCTTTCTACCAGAAATAAATCTCAAAATTCTCATTGATACCGGTGCGACTGATTCCGTCATGAACCCCAATTTATTATACCGCTTTAAAAAAAATATTTACCACGAACCATTTACCATGACAGGACTTCCATAAAACTATAAAATCAGATAAGAATATCAAAATTAAACTACTTCAAGAATTAGGCATAAATTATGATCTAAAAATACGAATCGTCCCTTGGCACGACAGATTCGATTTACTTATTGGTTCTAATGATATGAAAAAATTAAAAGCAAATATAAATTATGAAAATCAATTGCTAACTTTCAATAATACATCAATCCCTTTTTATTTCGAATACAATCCAAATAATCAAATAGACGTCACTAGTCTACCGATAAAACGAAAGATAAAAATTCCTGTATCAATTGAAAAAGGAGAAGTTTTCTTACCCGAATTACCAGAATTAGGCACTACAGATTGTTTAACTTATGCAAAAGATGGTCTAGTAGAAATTCCGTGTGACACCGAACAAAAACAATTTCGTTTCAAAAAACGAATAAACGTAATTCCCTGCGAATATTTTCATATAGAAACAAATCCAAATTTTGAAAAACAAAAGTTAGACTTCTCAAAATTAATCCGCACCGACCATCTAAACTGTGAAGAAAAAGAAAAAATTATTTCCCTTTGCTATAAATTTAAGGATGTATTCTATGACGAACAATGTGATTTATCATTCACATCCCACGTAAAACATAATATTAGAACCGTAGACGAACATCCAATATTTACAAAATCTTTTAGACATCCACAAGCAATGCGTGAAGAAATAGATAGGCAAATTTCGAAATTATTAAAGGACAGAATCATACGACCCAGCATTTCCCCATACAGCTCACCTGTATGGATCGTCCCCAAAAAGGCCGACGCTTCCGGAAAGAAAAAATATCGAATGGTTATCGATTATCGCAAACTCAATGAGAAAACGATAGAGGATAAGTATCCGTTGCCCCAAGTTGAAGAAATTTTAGATAACCTCGGGAAATGTACCTACTTTACTACGTTAGATTTAGCTCAAGGCTTCCACCAGATAGAAATGGACCCTCAGTCTATAGAAAAAACTGCTTTTAGTGTTAATAACGGGCACTACGAATATCTTAGAGTTCCGTTTGGTTTAAAAAATGCCCCGGCCACATTCCAAAGGATGATGGACCAAGTTTTAAAGGAATATCAATACAAGATATGCTTTGTTTATATGGATGATATTGTAATATTTTCAAAATCCCTTCAAGATCACCTCATCCATTTGAAAACTATTTTTGAAAAATTAAAATCAGTTAATCTCAAAAATCCAATTGGACAAAAGTGAATTTTTGCGCAAGGAAGTCGCGTTTTTGGGACATGTAATCACAAAAGACGGAATAATACCCAACCCAATAAAAATTGATTCTATAAACAAATTCCCTATTCCAAAAACTATTAAAGAAATTAAAAGCTTTTTAGGCCTTGTAGGTTACTATAGAAAATTTATAAAAGATTTTGCGAAACTAACACAACCTATGACTAAATGCCTACGTAAAAACGAAAAAATCGATATATCTGATCCAAATTATAAGGAAGCATTTGAGAACGCTAAAGAAGCCATATGCAACTCCCCTGTATTAGTATACCCTGATTTTCAGAAACCCTTTGTATTAACCACTGACGCAAGCAATGTTGCCTTAGGTTCAGTGCTTAGCCAAAATAACCGACCCATAGCATTTTACTCGAGAACCTTAAATTCGGCTGAAAGAAATTACAGTACCATTGAGAAAGAATTACTTTCAATATTAGATTCTTGTAAACATTTTAGACCATATATTTACGGACGGAAATTCACTATTGAGACTGATCATAATCCTCTCTCGTGTGGCTCTCAAAAATTAAAGAACCCAACTCTAGATTAACGAGATGGAAAATTAAGTTAGATGAATACAATTTCGAAATTAAATATAGAAAAGGTAAAGAAAATTATGTTGCCGATGCCCTATCACGTATAGAAATAAACTTTACAGAAACTGATTCTTTAATTCCTCAAACTTCCAAGACAATTCCAGACCTAACTGATGTAGATCTAGAAAACTTACTCACCGACCCCTCTAACCAATTAACAGAATTAAGCGAAAAAGACTTAGAAGAACTTGCCTTTCCAGAAAAATTGCAACCACCAGAAAACCTCTCTGATATACCTCCTGAAGTAGATAAAACAATTATTGACAAAAATGTTCTTAAATTTACTTTTGGCAAAAGGTATGCAGTGCGCACTAAACAAAATAGGAACGGAACTATTGAACACCATGTATTCATAAAACGATCACAGGTTGATAAACAAATGCGACAATCTCTAAAGAATTTTCTTAAAACCACAACTGTTTTTTCTTACGAATTCAATGATCCATTATTGAAAGTTCACTTTGACAAAGTTTCAAATGAATTATCTTCCTCACAGTCACCTATAGATCATGAAAACCAAAATTTTAACGATCAAGAAGTAGCTTCCGTACATACTGAAGAAAATACACTAACAATACCAATCACTGAAAAACCAATAAATCTTTTCAAAAACCAAATTGTCATAATGTACGCTCAAAATCTGCAATACAAAATAACTAGATCACAACCGTTCAAAATAAAAAATAGAACTAGTATTATTCTCCAAGACCTAAATGAACAAGCACTAAACGACATCATATCGTCTATATGTCCCCATGAAATAACTTGCCTCTTGATACAACATGATGAGATGCGCAGACGAATCATTCTAAAATTACAACAAATATTAAATAATAAAGCAAAAATAGTTGTCTCCACAAAAATGCTAACAGATGTTGAATATCCAACTGATCAAATAGATCATATAAAAGAATATCATAATGAAACCCATAATGGCATAAATGAAACATATCTACATCTAAAACAAAAATATTATTTTCCCAATATGAAAATAGAAGTCGAAAAAATAATTAATAATTGCGAGCTCTGTCAAAAATCCAAGTACGAAAGACATCCACATGTACCGCCTTTCGCCGGACCTATCATTCATAATAAACCATTCGAATGTTTGTATATAGACACATTTCGATATTTAAATACAAAATTTCTAACGATAATAGATTCGTTTTCAAAATACGCTCAAGCTTACGCCCTGTCATCAGCCAATGCAATCACAGTCCTCTCTAAACTTCGTCATTTTTTCGCACACCACAATACACCTAAACGAATAGTTTGCGACAATGGAACTGAATTTAAAAATAATACATTTAAAGATTACCTCCAATTATTACATATCGAACTTCATTATACAACAGATCAAAACCCTACATCAAACTCACTGATAGAACGTTTTCACTCAACCATAATAGAAAAATTACGTGTTATTAATATTAAAGATTCCAAACAAACCCCTACAAATCAAATGGTAACAGCCATATTCATATATAATAATTCAATTCACACTAGCACGGGTTATTCTCCATTTTCCGTTTTGTACGGACCCTATTTAAACGAAATAGATTTCGCCATAAGCAATAGTATTTACGAAAATTATACTGAAAAAAGAAAAAACGAATTGATCCCGTTCTTTGACCAAATAAAAACTAAAACACAAAACAAAAAATCGAATGGCTTTAGAACGTGAAAACCAAAAAAGAGACGCAGAAATACCTAATATTCAAACAGATACGCTTTATTACAGTAACCCAGACAGGCTGAGTAAAGATAAACCCCTATTTGAAACCGGTACAAAAATTGACCAGAATGAAAAGCAAATAACATTAGAAACAAAAGGCAAAAGAATAACAACAAGAGATGTTTCAAAAATAAAACCAACTAGGAAACATGTCTCTTTGTTTCAGAACCCTAACAGTCCACAACAAGGCCCTTCACATACAACCAATAGAGACTAATGGATATTTCCAAGAACCTCTAGGCCAGGCCAAAATTTTGAATTACTATCACAAATTTTACTTTTCATATAACCTAACCCAATTTAATAATGACTTCAAAGTTCTACAAAATTCAACCCAAGCTATATTAAAAGCTCACATGAGCATGGGAACTACTGAAACCCCTATGATATTAAATCAGAAAAACCGCTTATCACACATATTACAAGAAGTACAAAACTCCTTGAATAAACTAGTACATAACAGAGCAAAACGCGGTCTATTTAACGGAGTAGGATCCTGGATCAAATTTGTATCAGGAAACCTAGATCAAGAAGACCTAGATAATATTAATAATAATATGAAAAATCTAGAATTTAATCAAAAATCAATCAATGAAAAACTTAGCGCTACATCCACACTAATGCAAAAATTGACACAGAAAATAGAAAATGAATTTCAAAATGTCTATCTCAATCAAAAATTATTAGAAACAGTAATACAGAATTATACATACGCCATTGATGGTACGTTTGTTATTTCTAGCCAACGCGAAAACTTGAAAATTTTCAAAGAAAATATTGACAAAATTGTTAGAACTATTAGCTTAGCAAATTATGAGATACCAAATTTAGAAATCCTGACATATGACGAACTAGTTCTGATTGAGGAGGAATTATTAAAACACTACACTAAAGAAATGTTACTTCTATATGATGAACACCATCTATTCGAAATATTAGAAAACGCAAAATTAGGAATTGTTTCACTCAATTCACAATTAATTATGTCATTAAAAATACCAATATTAAATACTCTAGTCTATAATATTTCAAAAATTTATCCTATCCCTAACAATTCCTCCCTGGTTCTCATCCCTACAAGCGATTATTACCTATCATCACCCTTAAATGACCGATGGACGGATCACTGCAAAAGAACCATGTCTTACTATGTATGTCAGAAATTGCAAAACAACAACTGCACCCTCGCTCACCCCCGGAGTTGCCTATACGCCCGAGCCACCGAAGTCGTAGCCATCAAAGAAACCAATGTAGGACTCCTATTCGCTGCTACGAATCGAATAGAAATCATCGAAAAATGCGACGGTACCATCAAAAGGACTCAATTACAAGGAACGCATCTATTGGAAACTACATGTTCGTTGATTATTGATAACGTCGTGTACACCCCTATAACAATCTACCACCACATAGGGCCAGAAAAATCACCCTTGAACGAAGAACCACAAGTATTCCACCAACTTCAACTAAATTCTGATCACCTGCAGGATTTTAAGAAAATAAAACAGGACCTTCAACCACTGGAGCGACCCCTGGACCTACTACCCCTAGAATACCATAATGGACACCTTGGCCTCACAATAATCATTTCTGTTATACTCATTGTACTAATTATGTTAATCTTCTATTTTAGAAAAAGGATATTATGTAAAAACAATATTATAAAAATTCCAGCTAGCCAAATACATCTTAAAACAACCCTTGACGAGGACGCCAAGAAGTAGGGATGGAGGAATTAAGTCAGTCAGCCTGCGGCGAACGTGATGCTTTTCGCTGACTCTAAACATGCGATAAGAAACTTTATAAATATAAGTAAAAAGTGCATTATAGTTAGGCAGTTCTGTAGTTGTTAGCCAGAGGCTATGAAATTCTGTTAGACTAATTTGATACAAATAAATGATTTTTATTTTTTTAAAAATCAATATTTCGTAAGAAATAATCTAACTCTAGTGTCTGTCCACTTAACATACGTGAAAATATTCTTTCCAGGTAAGCATTAGACGGTGGCACACTTATCCAATATAAAAGAAACAACTTTAAACAATTAATGCATTTGATTTGCTCTAGTTTTAAAAAATACTTTTATTTATCTATCATTTTCATATCCTTCTCGCAAATTTCCTTTAGGCAAGTTTTTATTACCGAATATTCATTAAAAAGAGTATCAATATCTACTTCTTTTAATTCAAAAATGTCTACGATTTTGATTAATTCGTGGATTTTTTCCCACGAAACTGAATTAAAAAACTTTTTAATTCGATGGTTGTATAATAAAAAATACGTTATTTTCGGAAAAATCTAAATTTCTTTGCAAATAGTTTAAAAAGCGAGTTACTAATAAAACCATTTTAAAATCGTTATTTACTATTTTTTGTTCTGCGCAACTTAACTTTTTTAAGTGCATAACAAATGAACCAAAAAACTGTTCTAAACGGTTTTTCAAACTTGTTTGAAATTCCGTCATGACTTCATATAATTCTGTGCATGTTGTCGACTCGTTTTGTAGAATTAGCGAAACTTTTTCAAAAACCGGAAATACATTGGCGCAAAAAATGTAAGTATAACGATGTTTTTGTGTATAAATATTGTTCTACTGTTCTCGCTCCCTTCCTCATGCTTCTCCAAGGGCGTAGCCAGTATTTTTCTATGGGGGGGGGGGGGGGGGCGACCAATGCAAATTAAACAAAAAAGCAGAAAAAAAAGTCATCGAAGGCAACGGCAAGCGCAATTCCCCGACTATTTTGGTTTTTATTTGACCATTTGAGGGGGCGATCGCCCCCCCCCCCCTGGTTACACCCTTGTGCTTCTCAATTTCAAAAATTTTTTTTTATAGGTAAAGGACATTCGTCGCCCAATGAAATAAAATAAGATATTATCGCGGGATAAAATTTTAAATCTTTGAATGGCAGGCTCCAGAGATAACCATCTAGTTGGTACATGTTTAATTAATTCCTGCCACTCCAACTCTACAAACGTGACAAATTCTTTTAAATTCTTTCTTCTTAAAGCACTGGCACTAAAATGATTATAAAGGATGGGTTTCGATAAGACCCTTTACCGGCCCCTCTGAATTTTTTTTTATTTTAATATTGTCTTTATAGGAATACACTTAAAATTTACAAGTACATATAGCATCAGCCAATATTCGCTCTATTTATGTGTTTAAGGTATATGTTTGATTTAGAGTTGATGGGAATGAAGTGACAAAATATACTAATTAATATTATAATTGTCGGTTTTTTTTTGACAAAGCAAACTTATACAAGGTGCACATCACATTAATATATTACGTAGAGTACTCTTCTTCTTGATCTGACCATCCAGCTGCAGCATCTTGAATACAATGAATAAACTTACTGACATACTGACTAATGCAACTGCATCGCTAACTCGTTAATGCCCGCGGAGGGGATGGGTTCAACGGGACGTTACGTCAGAACGTTCCCCGATTCGCCGTCGCAACCATCGTTCCTAGACAGCACGGACAACTGACGCATGCGCAATCGCGGGGGGCGGCACCTAAGCGCACATTGGCGGAACAGTCCGCGCGTCGTTCAAACGCACAAACTCTGCTACCCAGCGTGCTTAACTTAAGCACGTTTGACGACGCGCGGACTGTTCCGCCAATGCGCGCTTAGATGCCGCCCCCGCTATTGCGCATGCGTCAGTTGCCCCTGCCGTCTAGGAACACTAGTTGCAACGTCTCCTCTATAAGTACTAAAAGAAAATCAAGGGCTAAGTTGAAGTTTTGGAAAAAAAATATAGTAAAATCAGTCAATCAATACATTATTAAATATTATCCGAAATCCAATTAATTTATTTTTTACCATGAGCGCAGTATAGTAACACGTCAGTGTTTATGTATGTAATAGCTTATGTATTTGTGCACCATATATATGAAAATCGCTTTGTTACTCGGTTGCGCTCTATATGAAATGACTAGATAAATATTGCAAAAACTACAAAAATGATGTATTTTTGTAAAACAATTCAAGTTAAGTGGTTATTTTCATAAAGATCCTATTAAGTAACACAAAAAATGTATGTGTTTTTGAAAACTACATTTTTGTTTCTACATCAATTGCTGAAGAGCAAATTTAAAGGTCTTGTTAACAACATGAGCCAAGCAGCCATTTTTAATTAGACGAGAATTTCTATCTTTAAGAAGTATATAACAAGATCTATTTTTGCCAAAATTTGAATTCGTATTATGAACACTAAATGCAGCAACACTTTTTATTTTCAGATGGACTTTATCTAGCGCTTTGGTGATAGAATTAGCGATCGCGTCGGCTGTTTCTGAAGACTCTTCAAAAAAAATATAATAGTTTGGATTGAACCCCTTTTTCAATTGAAAGATATTATATGCATATGGGATACATTTTTCTATTATCCTTATTAGACTTGTCAACTACAACCCACGGAAAATCTTTTTGCCAAACAGTTCTATATTTGCAAAGCCTCCGTTTTTTCGTTTTGGGTGGACTTAAGGATGAATCTGCATATTCTTTTATTCAGGATCAGCAGAAAAATTGCGTTCTTGGGAAATGGAGGTGGAGGGTTGTTGAAGGAAATACTTCTTTAGGCTCATTTTTAAAATTAAATGTACAAAACTAATACTATACTTAAAAAAACAGAAGTTTATACTACAAGCAATATTTCCACTACTATTTAAAGTATAAAGTTAAAAGTAGTTAAGAGTTAAGTACAAATATATTTAAGAAACAAAAGTTATTATAACTTACCCTCTAACCTAACTCCTCCAAGTAACAAATCCAGTAATACCTAAATTGTATTGTTTACCAAAAATACATAAACCAGGAAAATCTTTAAGACCAATTGTCTCAGCGATAGGATCCCCAACTTATAATTTGTCAAAATGGTTAACGAACGAGTTCGAAAATTTGCCTATTGCACAAACAAGTTTTTCAGTTAAAAATTCTAGCGAGTTCATTGACAATATTAAAAATATCCAGTTGCAAGAAGGTGAAATTTTGGTCTCGTTTGATGTATGCTCATTGTTTCCAAGTGTTCCAATCCCGCAAACTTTGGACTACCTCAGGGAATTACTCGAATTAAATGGTTTAGACGATACAATTATTAAGGAATACATTCGGCTTACTAGTATTTGTATGAATCAAAATTGTTTTCAGTATAATGGTTACTATTTTCAACAACATGAGGGAACAGCAATGGGTAACTCCTTGCCACCTTTCATTGCAAATCTTTTTATGAGTAAATTTGAGACAGAAGTAAAAGATAAATTCGAGTATTTCCCTAGAGTTTGGTTCAGGTATGTGGACGACATCTTCGCGGTATTTGATACAAAAGCAATTAGTTTAGATAATTTTGTTGCCAAATTAAATAACCGTTTCCCTACCATAAAAATTACATATGAAGTGGAACACAATGAACAGCTACCATTTTTAGATGTATTAGTTATTAGAAATAGTGAAAATAAGTTAGAGTTTGATGTATATAGGAAAGAAACCGCGACTCTTAGATATATTCCCAACGATTCACACCACCCCTTTTCAACATAAAATGGCAAGTTTTAATTTTCTAATTCACCGTTTGTTTTAACAAACGGTATTTGTATTTCCCCCTCAGTAAAGAGAGGTTTGAACATGAGAAACAATTAATTAAGATTATAGCTAAGAGTAATGGTTACTCAGTCCATTTAATAGATAAGTTAATAAGGAAGCATAAATTTAAGAGAACCCTGTACAATTCCACGACTTTTCGTAGAGATACTGACAATTCGAAATTTGCTTCATTACCATATGAACCTAAATTCACCAGCGGACTAGATAGAATTTTTAAAAATATTAATATCAATTTGGTTTATAATTCTAAAAATAAACTACAGACGCTTTTGGGTAACCCCAGACAAAATCGACAATAACGAAAAGTCAGGAATATACGAAATTAGTTGTAAAGATTGTGATCAAAAGTATATTGGGCAAACAAAAATATCTATATTGACTAGATTTAAAGAACACATGGCTCATTTGAAATATGGCAGAACAGAAAAAATCTTGTGTTGCTCAACACGCTTTTGACAACAACCATAATATAGACATAAATAATTTAAAATTAATTAGAAATGTAACAAACAGTAGACAGTTGGATGCTTTTGAAAGTTTAGAAATCATTAAGTGTAACAATAGTATGAATAAGGACAATGGTCCGATACCCACCAGTCCACTGTTTGCTCTGATAAACAAAGATAGTTACGGTTCAGTGAACTTTGGCAACAAATTTGGTATAAATAGTGCAAGTGTGTAGGCTAGAATTTAGTTTTAATCTTCTCCTGAAGATGCCAACTTGGTTGGCGAAACGCACGTCGAGAAAAGTGTAGTAGTTCGGTGTTTCGTGGAAGACGTCCAGTTTTTTTTTAAACAGTCAAATATTTTGCTTGTGCGATTATTATCAAAATGACGTTTTTACTGTTATAAATGGCTCAAAATTTGGAGTCTTTTAGCATTTTTCATGTTTTTCCGTATCAATTCATCTGAGAAATTAATAGGAACGTTGCATTTTTAAATGGAACATCTTGTATATTTTTGTATCCTTTTTAATTTACAAGTCGTAAGTAAAAAGGCAGAAATAATGCGTTTTTATTAGAATTTTTTTCCAAAATTTCAGTTTTTACTTTTAAATCTATAGTTCTTTGGATGTAGAACAACATTATGGATCGACAGTGATCACAAGTTACTTATTGACTTATGTGTACAAAACTGATGAATTTTGTAATGTGCTGGTTGAATGCATTATCAATTCATGTAAAAAATATAATGTAGAATAATAAGACATGTGCAAAGCCATTGCAGCAGTCATGACCCTACATTTTTCTATGAACTTGACATAATTGTCTATACAATTATCACGAATTTGTTGCACTACACCCCTTACAATATCGGCAACGTACCTGTTGCTTAGTGTATTTGGACGATTTAATTTTCGTTCCATGTATTTTTCAAGAAAATGACATAGCATTGGGTTACTCAGTTAATGGAATGGAATGTCAATAGGGCTTCCGTGAGTTCATACAGTAAGGTAAGGTAATACTGCTACAATGGCTTTTCACATGTCTTGTTATATTATATTTTTTACATGAATTGATAATGCGTTCACGCACGTTACAAAATTCGTTACTATCTCGATACACATAAGTCAGTATCACTGTTGTTCCGTATTTGCAGTAAGTCTTGTCTGGATTTTTTTGCTGGTGGCATGTTAAAGTTTGTACACGACTGAAATACTAATTAATTAATACTTTAGCATTTAATATGTCATATATGTAAAGCGGACATCGGCCAGTTATGAAAAAGGACAAGTGTGACAACAACATAAATGAGACGATAGTTATTCTACTTCCATTCTGAATCGAAGAGGTAGAAAAAAGCAAGGTTGTCAGATATATTTTCTAAAATTGCTAAGCTCACTATACAAGTATACTTCATACTTCAGTAAACAGTTAGTTCGTGGACGCTCTTAGAAAGCTATATTGGAAATATTTTTAAAAAAATACAGATATAAATTTATTAGTTAGCATTAAAATAAAGCGTTTAATATTGCTTGAAAAAAATAATAATAAATAAATTAAAACAACTTTATGTATATTACTATACTTAAGAAAATTTTGAAGAGCCGGCAACGCGCTGGCCGGTGCTCCATTAGACTACACACTGGGCAACGATCCAATAAACTATTGTGCGATGTGAGAGTATGCATCGAATACATACATTGCTTAAATACTTATTCGGTCCACTGTGCCATAAAATTTTTACGACGTCGTTAAAATGATTTACGACTTTAGAAATTTTATGTGTTTAAGGCGCCAGTGACGTCTATTTCAGCTAGGTTTATTAACACAGACAATATTTACAGCAAATTATATTACAAATATTAAGAGTTTTGTATGCAGGCTAATTTTAATCTCCTATATTGATTTGAATGAAAAAAATTATTTCACAATTTTCGAATTTATAAGATATATACACGCCCATGGAATCATAAAGTTGCACGGCTTTTTTTGTTCCCCAGGCGTATTTATCATTTTCAATTAAAATTAGAAGGACTATAAGGAGCAACCGGTGGACACGCATCGAAGGTAGTGAAGGAATAAGACCGGCCCTTTCATCACCTGCGATAGTCGTTAGAATGAGAAGTGTAGCATTTGTCCTTTTTCACAACCGGCCAATGTTGGCTTTACACATACTGTATACCTTATTAATGTAGCAAATAATTAATATATTATTATTAAAGTAAATCACTAAACTGTTCTAAGACTGCAAGTGTAAAATAAAAAACAATAGCCGCGTTCCAATTGTTCACTGGCAATAGTGGCAGCACTGTGAATGCTGTTCGAACTCAAAGCCATATGAGGGTTTGCAATGGATGTATTTATTGTTATTTGGCTTTTGGTTATTGAATTGAATGGAAGTTTACCAAAACTTTAACACATTCCAGAAATGGGACCGGGATGCATTATGGCATTCTGTATACGCATTTCGCACCTAGGGCTGCTTGATTGGTTATTTCAAATTATAAAGTGAATCAGAGCAAAGGTGTCAAATTCAGTACAAAATGCCATAAAGCGCGAAACATGTATACAGAATGCTCTTTCATATTATGCATAAATAGATACTATTGACTTATATGTATCTACTTATACAAGATGTAATTCATTAAAATTAAACAAAAAATTCAATACATTTAACTCGCACAACGTTTAACCATAAATGAGGGGTTTTTATGAGATAAAAATATTTTTTTAACAGCTCTGAAAGTGTCAACAAGGTCATCACTTCACAACAGGTCCGGAAATGTGTCTGGCAATGCAGGGTTCGGCACTATAAAACACTATGATAATGAAAGTATAAACCGTATTTTTTAAACACCTTGTACATTATATACACATGTATTTCATTCCCCTGCTACATACGACATTGACCCCTTCCCTAATACTCTCCAGAGCCCACGTAATGCAACAGTAGTACGTTATCGCTTCTCGCATCGGCGCAGGACTTAGGATCGCTTCTGCATCACATACCTACTTGAATATATTTATAGTTCGATGGTAAAAAATTTTTAAAACACAGGCGCTCATTTTGCAAAATAAGTTATATGCCACATATGCCACCTAATAATTACTTAGAATGTTGGAATGCACAAGACAGAAGTTTATTTTAGACTTGCACCCAACTAATACTTCTGAGTATTCTCTATCACATTTCTGCATCTCAAAGCAAATTCTGGATTACCTAAATATTTGTTCGTCCAGTTATGTAACTACAAAAAACGTGGATGTATTTTTTTTATATTATTTTAAAGATTTACATCTTGTATATAAATATTTCAATACCTAATAATTTCAACCTAATAATTTATTTACACATGGAATGTAATATAAGCACATGAAAGAGCATTCTGTATATGAGTTTTGTACTTCATGGCATTCTGTACCTAAATTTGGCACCATTACGTTGATTCGCTGTACAATTTGAAAGCCTATCAACCAACCAGGTAGCCCTAGGTGTGAAATACATACATATCGCTTGTCCGGAAGAATAGTGACACCTCGAAAATTAGAACTTGTCAAGAAACACAATTGAATTACATAAAATTATATTATACATAATATAATATAATATAATAAAATAAAAACTTCACTCTATTGCTCAGTGAAAGATTATAATGACTTTCAATTGCGTTCCTTGACAAGTTCTAATTTTCGAGATGTGTCACTACCATTCTTCCGGATAAGCGATATGAGGAATGAGCAAACAAAGCAGAATAAATCAATTTTTCACTGTCTTTATAAGACCGGCATGGTGCATTTATTAAAAGTATGAATTAAATCCATTGGTAACATCAGTATCGGTCAAAACGCAATACACTCTATTCCATCTTAAGTCACCAAATCCGTGCATCATCTTCTCGCTTAAGTCGCGAAATGTATTCTCTCTTAAGTCACGTTTAAAAGCAATCATAACCTCAACTTTTTCGTGTTTTTAGTTGCAGACATTTTTAGAGATGTACCACAGCATTTGTTATAATGAAAAATGAGCCAGCTGGACGAAAAAATAAGTTAATTTTATAATTATTTAATATATAATATATAATTAATTAATATATAATAATAAATTAAGTTGAATATTTTAAAAGACACCTAACCTATTTTAAAGGTTAGGTGTCTATATTTAATGTATTACACAATCATTTTTTTTCAATAAAAATTGTACATATTCATGCGAGAATCCAATTTCCAAACGTAGTTCTAAAACTTTTACAGGCGGCGACTTAAGAGGGAGAGTTTCGTGACATAATAGGGAAAAACGTGGTGACATAATAGGGAAAGTGAATTAAGCAACGGTGACTTAAGAGGGGCTCGAGAGTAATTCTAACTGAAAAACGTAATAGATCCAAACTTAAATAAAAATTCATTCGCCACTTACTCAAAACTGTTTCAAGTAGATTTATTACGTTTTGAGTGATCGCTCCTCATATATAGAGCGCCATAATGCTGCAAATGTCATTTGTACCGGATGCCGTGTATTTGTTTGTACCGGAATGCATTCGTAATTTTTAAATTTAATGTTTGTTTGTCATACCAATTCAAGCGAGCTGCTACATGTTTATTGCAGTCAATGGTTATATTGACAAGTTGTGGTAAATTATAATCATATTATTCAAAGAGCAATGTATTCAAATAATTGGATAGGTAGAAAGACAAGTATGAGGAAAAGGTTGTCGTGTAGGTTTCATCGATCAGCTAGGCTGACTGACAGTGATAGAAATACATTGTTTTTACAAGCAAATAATACACAAACAAGAGAGAATCAGTGTTAAAGGTGTGTCCATAATATGTCAACATAAAGGTTGACTGCAATAGACATATGGCTTGTTTGCATTGGAGTCATATTGATTTATCAGATAGATAAATCAATGATTTATTGAGTCTTCTTATATTCACTTTACTTTTATAAATGTTTGTTGTTTAAAATTTGAAATATAATTTATAACACAAGTAAAAAAATAGGGGTTGGTTTATTTTTGATGTAGTATCTGCCATTAACTTTTGGTCCCATATTTTTGATATCACCCTGTATGTATATATAATTAGTATTACAAAAAAAAATCAAGTCATGTTCTGTATCATTTACTCAAAAACTAAATAATACATTTTCATTGCGTCACATATTACAGTTAACATGGTAAATCTATTTCCTCAAATACAGTCGACGCCGCTTATAAGAAGATGAACCTTATAGCGAAGGGGGAAAAAACAAGATTTTAGAATGTATGTAATACACAAACTTTATTTTACCTGTGAATAAACATAATACAACACAATAGCGTGTTATTATTAAAAAAAGGTAACTCTTCAAATACATACATACATTTCATAAACTGAGTCTTATATCCGAAGTGGTGAGTCTCATAACCGAGTTTTTTTCAATGTATTCGCATACGTCCGGACTGTTTCTGGCGATTTTAAGTCTTATAGGCGACTGAACCTTATATCCGTGAGTCTTATAAGCGCGTCCACTGTATTATATTTTCAATTCAGTTAATTTTCAGAACATCTACTGAAATGTAAAATGTACATTAGATAAATTTACCTCAACTTACTTAACTACATAATCCCACACTATATAATAATTTCTATAAATTAACTATATTCTAAGGATTACTTTAAATTAACAATGTAATGTATTGCTATAGAGAGAATTATTACCAATGAGAAGGCAACAACATACCAGTACCTCTTGACCAAACTTGCTTCCTCATGTTCCTCATTCGTTCTCCTAACTCTATTTTTCTTTTTTCCTTCAAACATTTTCTGATACTTCTCTAATTCTTTCTTATTTTTTTGTTCTTCTTCTTGTTTCTTCTGTTCATTCATAGCATCCTTCATTCTCTTTTCTTCCTCTTTTCTCACGAAACAAACCGCATCGCATTCCACGAGAGCCAAATTTTTACGTACAGTCTCGCAAGAAAATTCCTTCTTGATGCGTTTACATTTGCAAGTAACTTTGATTTTCTTTTTGCATAAGTCTGCATTTGGACATGGCCCTGAGTGACAATTTGATTTGCATCTGTGCCCACATTCAAACTGAAACATTTTATTTTCCAATAATTTTTTTATAAAAACATTACATTATTTATAACAGTTAGTTTTATATGTAACTTGACATTGGATAAAAAATTATGATGACATAAAATACAGCGCTCAGCTTTAGATGTCATGAATGTATGTTAATGCACAGTAATGCTAATATTGTGCATGACACAATATAATAAACTGCTCGTCAAAATTAACGTAACTTTTTAGATGAGTGCCATTTTCGTTCTGTTTGAGCTAGAGACTTGCAGTTTGAAAATTCCAGTAGCCTATAGCGTTGTTTTTAATGCTCCGAAGTCGCTACACTGTGAATTAAACGGTTCGCCGTCCACACCCCAAAAACCAATCCCATGTTGAAATTTGAATTCGCAAGATTTTGATGGTAACTTCAGAGTCCTACAAGATGGACTAAGGAGGACGCTGTGAGGTAAAAAACCCTATTCTGGCACACATTATGACCTCCCCAACAAGTCCTGAGCATTTGATCGCTGCCCCACCTTTTCAACCCATTTCCAGCCCCCGTGATTCATCCCTCTGCCGTTATGCTGGGTTTAACATACTTTGACCACTGGTTGGCGGTTTCATTGATTCAAATGCTGCTAAAATCAATTTGTCTGGGGTGTCACAACCAATTTTCACCCGCAGACCATTCAAACATCCCTCGAGACCATCTCTACACCTACTCCCCCAGCCACCCCTTTTGATTCCACCAATGTTGGAGGCTATGTGGGCAGTCGTTTGGTCTCTAATTCATGACCTAGTATCACATGGAGTATCTCGAAGTTGACTGGATTCACTGAGGACCGTCGATTGAGCGCCAAAAGTAAAATTCAACTTCCCAATCTACCCCTTGCAAATTTGCTACGATGAGAGGATGTAAGCAGGCCTCTACACGTGGGGTGACTTAGAAAGAGTTCCTGAGTAAGCCTGAACCCATTCTGGCCCACTCCGAGTAGTTCGTCTCTTTAAAATCCTTCTTTGTGTCCCAGCACCATCTTTTTTAACACCCTGCAAACATTTTTGAGTAGGCGAAATTTCTTAAATGAGAGGTCGTTGGATAGGTGCAACCTTTCCTTACACTTCTTTTAATGAATTGAACACTTTAAAAAGTATTTGTCAAACTCCAAAAAATTTCGTGACACTTGACAGGTGTTGTTAGCTAGTTAGTGTTACGCTAATTTTGACGAGCAGTTTATTATAATGTGTAGTACGAATCACCCTAATGACTACATAGCAGAATGAAGGGGAATTGATCAGTTAAGTTCTATCTTGAATATATCCCACAACCACGAGGTGGGGAACTAATCACGAATGAATCGTGGGCGCAGGTGTAGGGAAGACATCCGGTATGTCGGTATAGCTGCTTAAACTACGGTTGAGCAGGCGGGTTGAAATAACATATTGTATTTTATTCTGGTCTAGTTACTGATTGCAAAAGTGCGTTATTACGTGAGTATAGTAGAAGCACTACATACATTGTTAAAAACAAAAATGGATATTTATCAGATTGCCGAAAAAGTCCAAATAATTAAATGGTATTTTAGTGGTCGGTCTGTAAGAGATATTAAAGCCATTTTTCATGAACAATTTCCCAATAGGCCTTCTCCGGCGATATCACCTAAAACACATATGCCATGACGATAATTTGGGTGCTTGTTATTGACATGCGCAGATGCTACTAATATAGTTGCATATGTTGACTTCCAGCACGTCGCAACAGAGTGGGACTCAGATCATTATTATTACGAAACGAAAGTTCACAGAAAATACATCATAATACAATAATGAATACTCAAATAAATATATTGAGGGACTAACTATTACATGATGGAGCCGTATTTAGGTGTGGTAAAGTTAGTGGTCACGAAACATGACACTTAAAAGGACTTATTTACAAAGCTCCTAAAATTTGGGCCTAAAACGCCACAACAAGTTATAAAGTTGCAATGCCTTAATTAGATTTTTAATGACCAGTTATAAAAGTTGGTCTGCGATTTTCTAAAAATAAGAAACAAAAAAGTTATTTCACGAAGATATAAAGATAAAAAAATGTTACTTTTTAATACAAAAAGTAATATTACTGTGGCATAATGAATGTTTTTTGGTGAAACATTTAACGCATCTACTCACGGACTGTAATGATTGCGAGTGTCCTGGGTAGCCGTCGACGCCGTATTCTCTGCAGGGTTTCTTCTAGTAGATATGGAAAAACCACTGGCGATTCTCGAAATTTTTACTAGTGTGATGCGTCACGACGAATTGCTAACTACTGACTGTTCGCTACAAACGGACACAAAGGGAGAGGATATGGATCGGAAGGAAGGAATGGTAGGCCCTCTATTTCCGTATGACAAACAATTATTTTTGGCGCGAATATTCGAATCAGAAAATACAAGAAACAACGAACAGGGGAATACGAACGCGAACAATGTATTACACTCAACATCCACATTTCCGAACTTTTACGTTCCGCAGACTTCCACATTTCCGAACTCTCGTCACCTCGGGATTACCGAACTGCTGGCGCATGCGCAAAGGGTTTTTTGGCTCATTCTAGTACTTTTCTTTGTTTTTCGAGGTTTTTATGCAAATGTAATACATACATACATGTGTACATGTTAATAAAAGAACGTTTTTCTAAACAAAGAGAAAATATGTATTTTTAAGAAAACCGTGATACAAAACAAACATTATTGTACTGTTTATTTGCAGAGAAAAAGAGCCTGCTAAGAGGCTAACCTTGGAGCAAAAGCTGGATTTGATAAATCACGCAAAAAATGGTGTTAAAAATGTTGATCTATGTAAGATGTACAATATTTGTAAATCGTCAGTGGCAGAAATTCTTGGAAAAAAGAAATTTACTTTGAAAAAACTGAAAAAAAGACGAAAATTGAGTGGACGGATTGACACAATAATGTGCACCGGTACTTATGATACGCCATTTGAAAGAAGTGTTTTTCACTGGTTTGTACAAAGAACTCTTGTCTCAGGTGTGCTGCTTAGGGAGGGCGATTTCCTCTTTGCTGAATTCTGTGACAATCGAAATGTTTGATAACAATCACATTATTGTGTTTACATTTTTTTCTCATTTCAAATTTCGCGGTTTTTTGTCGTCAACCAATCAGCGACAAGTTCGGTTATGTGGAAGTACAAGTTCGGAAATATCGTGAGAAAAAGTTCGGAAATATCGTGAGTTCGGAAATTTGGAATCCGGATATGTGGATGTTGAGTGTATTGCCACTTTCTTCGTGTCTTGTTAGACAATTGCAGTTTTCATACAATTGATTTGGTATTACTTAATGAATTTTACCTTTAAACGGACGAAATATTTGGAGTCTTACTTCCAAATTTTTATACCTGCCAAACAGGTATTGGGAACAGGTATGCCCTTGGAATATGAACACATCATACATGTTATCATAAAATTCTGGATACCTCGATGTAGTGACAGTATCTAGAATTTTACAATAAGGTATGATGTCTTCCTGTTTTAAGGGCAGGTATACCCTTCCAAGTACATGTTCCCATAACACCTGTTTTGAGACAAGACTAATATTTCGTCAGATTAAAGGTAAAATTCATTAAGCAACACAAAATCAGCTGTGACAAAACTGTTACAAAAGTATGCTCTGCAAAAGATTATACGTTAGTTAAAAAGTAATAGTACTTTTTGTTTTAAAGATTTTATGAGTTTTTGTGGGTAAGTCCATTTAAGTTTCATTTTTTGTGACCAACATTACCACACCTAAATATGTAGTACGTTTATTCGAATATTCACTATTGTATTGTGGATGTATTTTCTGTGAACTATAACTTTGCAATAATAGTGACCTGAATCTGACTCTGTTTCGACTCGCGGAAGTCAACATACGCAACCACCACGTCAATCGTAATTAACTGTACCGGGTGGGCAAATTTCGATGTTTTTATAGGGTATCTCTGTAACTGTAAGGGCTATGGAAAAATGAACCCACCTTTCCCGACCTCTTTTTTCGAGATAAATTCATTGGTGAAAACCAGAATTTGCTATATCTTTTCGTTTTCGAGTTGTAAACGAAAATTGATTTTTTTGAGTTTTCGATTGGTGTCGATAACTCGGTTGTTTGTAAAATTAGAAGAAATCTGTTTGCACGCTCTACAGGCACTTTTTTAAGTAGAATAGGATTTCCTTAACAGATTTTTTATATCTTGTGTAGTTTTCGAGTTATGGCATAAACTTCTATTTTTTAAATGGAAACCATAGTTGGCTATGATTTAGCTAAAAAGAGGATTTTTTTCTCTTTACAACGATATATAGTTTGTGGGGTCTATGATGAGTGTTTATGCGGAAACAGTTAAAAACATATGTTTTCTAATAAAGGACAGTATAGTAATTTCAATGATTTTGCACAGTAGGCGCCTGTCATTTTGAAAACAGAACAGTTGGATATTGGGATGTAAATACACAGTTACACATTACTGTTTGATTAATTGTTTATGTTTGGTTTTTGCTTGCATTATAGTTTTAAAAGTTTCGATTAAAGAAATTGACAAGGCGCGATGGCGTATCAAAATTACGGAAAAGTTTAATATGCTAGAGTGTTTTATTCAAAATGGATATAATTCTGAAGCTGCATCGGAAGCATATTTTAATCGCTACCCTGAAAGGAGACAACCTAATATGTCCATCTTTGGTAGACTAAAAGAAAACCTCGTTGAATACGGAGGATTTAATAAACCAAGACCAAAAAATTATCGTATTCAAGATGCTGAGGATGTTGCCATAAATGTTGTTGGTATGGTAGTCGAAATCCTTCAATTTCAAGTAGGCAAATTGAAGCAGAGTCTGGTATATCGCGACGAAGAGCACTTTCAGTTTTAAAAAACACAAATTTAGACCTTATACAATAAGGAAACAACAACAGCTCCTTCCAACTGATCCTGAACGCCGACTGGATTTCTGCAATTGGTACCTACAACAAATTGAGCAAGACCAATTATTTTTAAAAAATATCATTTGGACAGCTGAAAGTTACGTAAGTAGTGCCGGAATTTTCAACCGACACAACAAACATTATTGGTCTGAAGATAATCCTCATCAGACTGTTGATGTTCAAAATCAAGGACGTTTCGGTTTTAGTGTATGGTGTGCCCTATATAATAACCGCATTTTAGCTTACCAACTTTATGATGACAATTTAAATGGTCAACGGTATTACAATATGATAAACTACCACATAGTAGAAGAATTTTTAGACAACTTGCCACTTAACGAAAGACGACATGTATTTTTTCAACAAGACGGGCACCACCCCATAATACTAATTTAATCTCGGAATTATTAAATACTAATTTTGGGGAGAAATGGATAGGGAACAATGGGCCAGTAAAGTGGCCTCCCTCGGGTCGCCAGATCTCTCACCGTTAGATTTCTTTTTTGGGGAACCATTAAAGACAATTTATACAAAAAAGACAAATAATACACTGGTTCAACTGAGAGAAAATCTTATAGACTGTCTGAATTCCGTTTCAAATATTCACATCTATAATGCAACAAAACTGTTTCAAAGCGATGTGAACTGTGCATCGCAAACAACGGACGACAATTTGAAAACTTCAGGTAAATAATCATGCTCGTATTTTTTTTAATCTGTCTAGTTTTGTTTTTGTAAAATATATTGTATCGTATTTTTTACATACATTATTTGTTACAAATTTGATTGTTAAGTGTGTTAAACTTTCTTGTTATGAATATGTTATAATTAATTATTAATTAGTCACTAATATGTCATAATTAGTTACTTAAGTTTAATATACCATTCATTATATACGACTGTTACTATGTATTTATGTTACTTTTCGCAGGAGTAAATTTCCATAGCAACAGTTATTATTATTAAAACATTGTTGTAACAATGTGTTACTATAGAAACTTACTCTTCCTGCAAAGAAAAACAAAGTAAGTATACCTATACAAAAAATTAAAATTTTTAACTGTTTCCGCATAAACACTCATCATAGACCCCACAAACTATATATCGTTGTAAAGAGAAAAAAATCCTCTTTTTAGCTAAATCATAGCCAACTATGGTTTCCATTTAAAAAAATAGAAGTTTATGCCATAACTCGAAAACTACACAAGATATAAAAAATCTGTTAAGGAAATCCTATTCTACTTAAAAAAGTGCCTGTAGAACGTGCAAACAGATTTCTTCTAATTTTACAAACAACCGAGTTATCGACACCAATCGAAAACTCAAAAAATCAATTTTCGTTTACAACTCGAAAACGAAAAGATATAGCAAATTCTGGTTTTCACCAATGAATTTATCTCGGAAAAAGAGGTCGGGAAAGGTGGGTTCATTTTTCCATAGCCCTTACAGTTACCGGAGATACCCTATAAAAACATCGAAATTTGCCCACCCGGTACACCAACTCATTTTTATAAATATAGGATTTTTATAAAGACCTATTATGCAGTTATAGTTAGATCTAGCAACGTTGCTATCTAGATTTCTGCTAAAAAAGAAAGGGGGGGCTGGTTGTTGTACATAACATGACCGCTATTTCTATCTCTCTTGTTCATAGCCAGATTTGATGGCGTTTTTCTTTTGATGTCTTTATTTCATCACCATATCACCAATCTTTTTGAAAAAAAGTGACTTGCTCCAGATTGTCATTAAATGTGACACACATTGTATATCACAGTAAAATGAATTACTGCAATAGAATGCAATCGAAATAATTTCTCAGAAAATCACTCTTAACAAATCTGGTAACAATTTTTAACCATTAGTTAAAAACTCCAATTCATAGTACTTACATTTTTCGGGCACTGATTACCACAACTTTGTAATTCTTCCCTTTTATTTACATCAATCCATTCGCTGCAACAAACATACGGTTGATTAAGTTGACAATGACACTTTATCCTTATCATAGCTTTGCATGGAAGACATGGACCTAAATGACAAGGTTTTGGACAAGGGTGCTGGCAGCCTTCTGGTCTACTTTTAGTACAATAATTGTTGCACTGTTCGCAATTGCTTCCTGCCTAGAAAAAAAATGAATAGTACACTTCAGTTTCATATTCTGTCTGGGTTAATAGAAAAAATGTTTTTTCCGTTGTAGTCCTAATCCGTTAGTACTAATTAACACTCAAAATTTGAAAGCAATTGTATATTTACTAACCCTGGACGATCCTTAAAGTTTCAAAAAATCACCCACAAATGCTACAGTATACAACTGTGATCGATTTCCTGAACTTTTGGAACAATTTGGTAATACTTAAATTACCCTTTACCGCCCAAGAGAACACAATTTCTAGCTCTTTTTCGAGCTCTGTTTTCAATATTAAAAAAGAAGAATACTCCCACCAAACCGATGTATCTCAATATTTGTGGGTGTGTTCTTTCGATCTCCGGGGTCTAATTTGTCTCAAGCTCAGAAAAAATATGGTGGCTTTAAAATTGAAAAGTACCTAAAATACGGGGACATTTTTTTTCATTTTTTTCATTTTCGAGCCAATAGAGCTTTTGAATTAGATTCCCATTGTGATCAGTGGGGATCTAGATAGTTGAAATAAGATACAAATAATTTTTTCTGTACTTCGAGTCAACATAACTTCTCCAAAATGATGATATAATGTGAAATTTTGTGAAATACGGATTTTTCTTGAATTTTTTCGGGGCATTAAATGATATCGAACTATATTCCATCTGATACGGAATTTTATGTTGAAATGAATATACCTGAACGAGTTTTATGAATATCAATATTCATAAAAACTATGAATCCAATATGGCGGTCAGGTAACTGAAAAAAATGATGACTTTTCTTTTTTTTTTCCTCAATTCCTGATGTTTTCCCATGTCTTGATTACCTGTGGATTCAAACCTGGTAACGAGTGATTGAAATTCAAGATGGCGGGTACGATATCAAAAATATCAGAATTAGTTGATAAAAAAAATGCTGCCGTATTCTGCATAAAGTGAATAAAAGCAATTTTTCTCAGCAATTTTTATGCTTTGTTTTTGAGGAAAAAAAATCATGAAATTTTGGGATTTGAGAGTGCCACCTTTCTATGATTCATTCAACGATCCTTTATCGTAACTACTGAACATGCTGTAGAAACACGCATATTTTATCAACGTTTCTGTAGAAATAATTTTTTTTCTATTCTACTTTTAGCGTGACCCAGACACAATTTTTCTGAATTTTTTCTCAAAAACATCTCACTCAAAAAAATTACTGAGAATACTTTCATTGACAAATTTATTTAGAATACAACAGTATTTTTTGCATCAACTAATTTTGATATTTTTGATATCATACCCGCCATCTTAAATTTCAATCACTCATTACCGGGTTTGAATCCACAGGTGATCATGGGACAAGGGAAAACATCAAGAATTAAGAAAAAAAAAAAGAAAAAAGTTATAATTGTTTCAGTTACCCGATCGCCATATTGGATTCATAGTTATTGTGAATATTGATATTGATAACATTCAGGTATATTCATTTCAACATAAAATTCCGTATCGGATGGAATATAGTTCGATATTATTTGATCCGTCCCAAAAAATCCAAGAAAAACCGTATTTAACAAAATTTCACGTTATTTCTTCATTTATGAGAGATTAGGTTGACTGGAGGTACGGAAAAAAATTCTTATCTTATTTCAACTACCTAATCACCACTGATCAAAATGGGAATCTAATTCAAAGGCTCTATTATCTCGAAAAAAAATGAAAAGAATGTCCATGAATTTTCGGTACTTTTCAATTTTAAAGCCGCCATATTTTTTTTCTGAGGTTCGGAAAACCAAAATTTGACCTCGGAAATTGAAATAGCCCACCCAAAAATACAGAGGTATAAAGGTTTGGTGGGAATATTCTTCCTTTTTATTATTGAAAATAGAGCTTGAAAAAGAGCTAAAAATTGCTTTCTCTTGGGTTTTAATGGGTTAATAAATTTATTCATTATTTACAGCTGTTCTAATTAAAACAGGAAATTTTAAAACTGATTATATAATATTGTAGGTCGATGTGAATTAAGACACATGGTAGGCTCTTGACACTGGATAAACAATTTGGTACGACTATATTAAATGCGACGATTATATATCGATGGTACGACTATATTTTTTTCGCTTGTAATATTATTACTTTTCATTATTCACAGATAGTTGCTCATCTGTCACTACTACTGTGCGGTGTGGTGGTTTGGGATTTGGTGTGTGATATTCAAGTTGAGTATTTTATTGTTATGATTTATAATGTTATTGAACTGCTTTTACTACTAGGGATTCAAAAAAATTATCACTGATGAGGTTTTGTGATTAAAAGCATTGTTCTTTACGAAGTGAGTGATATTGAAGTCTCCTAAAATTAGTATGTTATCATAACAGGGGTACATATCTTTTAAGTTCTGGTTGACTGACATCTGACTCTTTTGAATATATATCAAGGACCTGCAATATTTCTGCACCCAGGCGATGCCAAAATTGGAAAAAATGCATTTTCCATTCACAATATTATGTATGACAAATGAGCAATCCTATATAATATATTTAATTACTTTAATTTTATCTGGTGCTGATTCCACAACGTGACACGGTATAGTGCATGTATGGTTACCACATTCCAATAATCTTCCACATGGACGATGACAACTCGACTGTAAAGCTAAATGACATGGCCAGTTTGAAGTCTCGTGTTCACCTAAAACATAAATATCCAGGTGTGTAATAGTGCACTAAATTTTGAAATTTGAGAATAGTGTTATTTAAAAACTACACTATATATATGCATTTGACAATGAATTGATTGAGATAGATTACTTTAATATACAAGTAAATTTAGTATATCATCACTAGGGTTCGAATGTTTGTCTGTGTGTTAAACTGCATTGGACTATCCTACCCTCCCTCACCGGGATGACGTACTATTGCGCACACGCGGGTTCCGGCGCGTTATCGGGAAGGGTCAATACCCTACATAGCACGGGCAAGAAATACACGCGTATATAATTTACAAGGAGCTTAAAAATACGGTTTATACTTTCATTATCATAGAGTTTTATAGTGCCGACTAGGCATTACGGCATACATTTCCGGACCCTAATCATCACAGACACTGACACTTTTAATGCCCAGAAGTTATTAAAGTTATAAAATTTATTTTTATCATTTAATATTTAATTATCTGGTTTGATAACTCCATCTCTTTGAATTTTAGAGTCCTAATGTATTACGAGGCTCATTTATAAAAGTTTCATAATTTCCTTTTGCATTACCCAGTTTCCGTTGTGGATATAGAAACTACATATGTAGCTTCTCCTTTTTTTGTACCAATTTCATATTTTATTTTTATTACAAACTATTACGTAAATAATTTTAAAATAAAGTCTCAGATTCACCACTACTCCAAGATTCGGCCAATATAATATTCTTTTCTGACGAAAAGGTTTGTAAGTAAAGTCCGAGATATAATCAGACTTATAGAATCTGCAAGATGACTTTCTCTTGTGGACTGGGCTACGCCATCTTCGGCGCATTTAAATGAGCGTTAGTTTAAGTATGAGTACTAATTCATATTAGATGATTATAAATATTGTTATATATTCATCGAACAACTATTCATTATTCGTCCCAAAAGTCTGTGATTAAAAATATTAATATGACTTTACGTGTTTGTGAATTCACGTTTAAATTCAGGCCTTATGTTTTTATGTCTATTCCTTTATGTAACAAAGATTGTACTGAAAAAAACTGTTGCTGTAATAGAAGTGTATTTGGTCTTTCTCATTACCTTATTATCCTCTTGCGGCATAGTGGTCGATATATCGATGACCTAGTTCAAGTGAGTTTTTTAAGTATTTTGGGCTATAATAACTCGCTTTTAGGGTTTGTAATCCCGCATTCCGCGTTACCGCATTCCAGCGATTTCCCACATGTCAATTCAGACCTGCGGAATTACCGCATTTGTACGGTAAATCTCGCGCGGGAAATTTTGGATAGAACAGTAAGAGGAACTAGAAATGCAATTAATTAAACAAAAAAGTGACACTTGCACAGTGAATGTGTCAACGACAAGTCAAAATTTTGAGAAAATAATTAAGGCTGAGATGACTGAATACGAAAATAGGGGAATAAAGGGCAAATACTTGTCCTTTGTTCACAATTATCTGAACACTATCACCCCTACAAGTGTAGAAACGGAGAGGGTATTTTCTGCAGCAGGTTATGTCTGTAGTCCCATAAGAAATACGCTAATGGACAAGACAATAGATACCATTTGTTTTTTGCGCTCTTATTTTCAGAACAATAAGTAAGTTTTATTTTCATGATTTGTGATTTTTTATTTGGTTTTTTTTAATATGAAGTGATTTCTGATTTATTAGATGTTTGTCTATACGTACAACTGTAAAATACATGATAATAAGTTCGTTAAATATTTATAGTATTGTGACATTTGTAAAAGTGACATTTGTGACAGCTGACATTTATTAAGTTTTATAGTTTATATATTAAGTCAATTTAGTTTATACACTAGCTGTTAGTAAAGAATTGTATGGAATGTCATATTAAATATTCTAGATGTCAAACGAATTTTCTAGAAGATGTAAATATTATAAATACTGGTGTGGTTGCTAGGAGTAAGTAAGTTGTGATTTGGATGTAACAGAGTTAAGGTCGACGAATTGTAAAGTGTGAATAAAAGTGTTTTGAAGTGAAGAATTGAATCATTTAAAGAGAAATACGTAACATTTTGGTGACAGCGGTGGGATAATAGAAGAATTCGAAGAAAAAAAGGAAGTTATATGGTGAATACGAGATCTACAAAATACAACGAAGAAACGACGACAATGGATGTAAGTGAAATATTAAAATTCTTGCAACAAGGACCGACAAGAAGACCGTGAGGGAGGCAGAACGACGACGACAAGAGGACCGTGAGGAGGCAGAACGACGACGACAAGAGGACCGTGAAGAGGCAGAAAGGCGAGAGGAAAAGCGGCGACAGGAGGACGAACGGCGACGACAGGAGGACGAACGACGACGACAAGAGGACCGTGAGGAGGCAGAACGACGACGACAAGAGGACCGTGAAGAGGCAGAAAGGCGAGAGGATAAGCGGCGACAGGAGGACGAACGGCGACGACAGGAGGACGAACGACGACGACAAGAGGACCGAGACGAGGCGGAGAGGCGTCATCAGGAAATTTGTGAGTCCCAACAAGTAATAAACACCAGGTTGAATGCATTTTCTGGGAGGATTGATGGCGTGGAACAGCAGATTGACCAGGTAGGCATTAAAGTTAATCGAATTGAGAAGGTGGTTGAAGAGAATAAAGAAGAAATCGAGAGAAAGTTAGAAGACACCAGACGGCAAGTGCAAAAAGAAATACTGGAAAAGATAAAATGGGCTGGAGCACCAACTACATCGTACTTCAATAGCCGATTCAGGAGATTATTCGACCTCACCAGGTATTCCATTACAAAACTCAACCCTTATGCATGCTGAAAGGTCAGTACACAAAATACTTAAGCCTCCCACGTACGATGGACAGTCATCATGGTCCATGTACCGCAGACAATTTGAGGCTGCTGCAAAGGCGAACGGATGGACTTCCCAAGAAATGGCTACTTCGCTTGTCATATCTCTCAGAGGTCAGGCTTTAGAAATTTTACAGAGCATCCCGGGAAGAGCAGCAAAATGACTACGACAGGATTATAGGCGCATTAGAAATAAGGTATGGACACAAATATCTCCGCCAAGTTTATCAGTCCCAGATCAAGAGCAGACAGCAAAGAAGTAATGAGTCTCTTCAAGAATATGAAGCTGACATTGAACGACTCATTCATTTGGCATACCCTCAAGCACCCAAAGAATTTCTCGAACAAATTGGCATCCAGACTTTTATTGATGGCCTAGTAGACACCGAAATGCAGCAAGCTTTGCGACTTGGAAGACACACCACGATCAGTGATGCACTCATAGCTGCTTTGGAATTTAAAGCAGCTAAAGAAGCATCGAGGAGCTACAAAACCAGAGTGAGGCAAGTTAAATTCGACGAATGCCAATCACTTAAAGAAACTGTGGAGAAATTAATGCAAGAATTAAATGAAATCAAACAATCGAACTCACCACAAAAAAGGAAACCAGGCGCTGCTACAACTGTGGAAAAATTGGGCACCTACAGCTTTTGCAGGGCCAGATCAAGGTCTCAGTCAAGAACGAACTCACCAGATCGACAGCCAGATTCAAGATCAAGATCCAGGAGTCCAGACAGAAGGAAGTGGAGAGAAGAAAATGGGACATCAAAGACTTCACAGCACAGGACTGGTCGTTCTCCAACCCCAAACCGAAGACCTCGCTCCAGATCACCAGCGAGAAATTCGGAAAACGACAATTAGTCGATGCTAGGGGCGTGTGTCGACTACTTATACTCAATGCCCCAAGATTTCGGTCTCAAAAATAAGTAGCGACGAACGAAGCCTGATAGTCCATGGATACTTGGACGATAAATGGTGTTCCTTTGTCATTGACACCGGTGCTACAAGAACTATTCTGCGGCCTGACATTCTGCCAAAATCATCAAAGGAATTATCCAGACATGTGAAATTGGAAACAGCTACTGGAGAATTGATTCCTGTACATGGCGAGCTAAATGTAAAAATTCAACTGGGTCGAAAATCATGTATCACCGAGTTTTAACAGCCGATATCAGAGACGACTGCATATTAGGACTAGACATACTGAGTAAACATGGTTTTGTCGTGGATGTTAAAAACAAAACTATACAAATTCAAAATGAAGAAATTGTTATGGCCCCCAAACTTCAAGACTACAATAAATCAAGAAGGATCATAGTTGAAGAGGACATCCAAATTCCCAAGGATCAGAGAACATCATCATTGCAAAATTGATGGAAATGGTCTGCGTACCGGAATAGTCGAGGCGAGCGAAAGGAACGATGGCTTATTGGTTGCAAGAAGCCTAGTACAAATGAATAACCAAATTCCTGTAAGAATTGCCAACATATCGGACAAGAAGATTATCCTTAAGAAGAATGAAGTATTAGGACGTTGTGAGCCAGTCGAAAGAGTAGTTAAATGCGAGGAAGTCAACCAAGCCCAGTTAAATCCAGCAAAGGTATGTGATCCAACTATTACAGAATCTTTGCTCAAGAATGCTGCCCATCTGCAACATGAAGAAGCTAGAAAAGCTAGACAGTTCCTCGAGAGATATCAAGATGTCTTTGCCAATGAAAACATCACCGGCAGAACAAGTCTGGTTCAACATCGTATAGACACCGGCAATAACCCACCGATAAAGCAAGCTCCAAGAAGACTACCATTCGCTAAACAGAATGAAATTACCGGAATGATCGATAAAATGCTGAAAGAAGGTGTCATCGAGGAATCATCGAGCCCATGGTCATCACCTGTTGTTTTAGTTACTAAGAAAGATGGCACAACAAGATTCTGTGTGGACTATCGGAAGCTGAACAATGTTACTAGGAAAGACAGTTATCCTCTACCTCGAATCGACGATACCCTGAACACTCTTTCAGAGTCAAAATGGTTCTCAACGTTGGACTTAAAGAGTGGCTATTGGCAAGTTGAACTTCATCCAGATGATAAAGAGAAAACAGCATTCTCTGCTGGTACCGGACTTTATCAGTTTAAAGTTATGCCATTTGGTCTTTGCAATGCACCGGCCACTTTTGAGAGACTGATGGAGTTAGTACTCAGAGGAATGACATGGAAAACTTGCTTGGTATACCTTGATGACGCCATTGTAATGGGGAAATCATTTGAAGAACATCTTAAAAATTTGGAGGATATCTTTGGTAGATTCAGAAATGCCAACCTACAACTGAATCCAAAGAAATGTTCCCTGTTTCAAAAACAAGTAGAATTTCTAGGACACATAGTATCCGCCGAGGGAATTCAAACCGATCCCAGGAAGATTTCTGCAATTAAAGAGTGGCCCGACCAAAAGATAAACATCAAGTAAGGAGTTTTCTTGGACTGTGTACCTACTACAGGAAATTTGTAAAGGACTTCGGAAAAATTGCTAAACCACTACATCGGCTCACTGAAAATAATGTTACCTTTGATTGGACTCCAGACTGCCAGCAAGCTTTCACAGAACTGAAGAAGCGCCTAACTACAGCACCAATTTTGGCATACCCTAAACAAGATGGAATGTTTATTTTGGATTGTGATGCCTCCCAACATGGAATTGGATCAGTCTTATCCCAGGTTCAAGACAAAGAAGAAAAGGTAATCGCCTATTTCAGCAAGACACTAGGCAAGGCTGAAAGGAATTACTGTGTTACGAGGAAAGAATTACTGGCCATCATCAAATCGCTGGAGCATTTTCATAGTTACCTTTATGGAAGACACTTTTTAATTAGGACAGATCATAACGCCCTGCAATGGATTATGAATTTTAAGAACCCAGAAGGACAAGTTGCTAGATGGATGGAGAGACTACAACAGTATAATTTCAAAATAATGCACCGGAGTGGAAAAACACATGGTAATGCAGACACATTATCGAGAAGACCGTGTTTAGAACAGAAATGTCGCTACTGCCAGAAGATCGAGACCAAGGAATATTCAAATAGTACCACCAATGAACTGTTAATGGCAACAACAGTACAAGTTGAAGATGAATGGTCCTCGGAGGAATTAAAGAAGAGCCAGAAGAAAGACAGTGACCTGAAATTAATCCGGAACTGGCTACAGAATGGAGTTCGACCAACTTGGCAGGAAGTTTCCAGATATGGTACGACTATAAAGGGATACTGGGCTCAATGGAGTTCCCTTTGTCTTCGCGATGGCCTACTGCATCGGAAGTGGGAGAGCCCCGATGGAGTATCCGCAGTCTACCAGTTGGTCTTGCCTAAAGCAAGAATCCACCAAGTGCTAGAAGAGCTTCACAGCAGCCCATCCGGAGGACATTTTGGAGTAACCAGGACTTTGGCTCGAGTAAGGGACCGATTTTATTGGGTAAACTGTCGCCGAGACGTAGAAGAATGGTGTAAGAGATGTGATTTGTGCTCTGCCAAAAAGGGACCTAACACAAGAAGCCGTGGTAAAATGGTGCAGTACTTATCCGGAGCACCATTCGAGAGGGTAGCAGTGGACATTCTTGGACCATTACCTGTAACCGACCGTGGCAATAAGTACTTGATGGTGGTAATGGACTATTTCTCGAAATGGCCCGAAGCAGTACCCCTTCCCAATCAAGAAGCAGAAACTGTAGCCGAAGCGTTCGTCGAGAATGTCATAGCTAGACATGGAGTGCCCTCGAACTGCATTCCGATCAAGGAAGAAATTTCGAATCAGAGCTGTGGCAAGAAGTGATGAAAACAATGGGCATCAAGAAAACCCGAACAACTGCGCTTCATCCCCAGTCGAATGGCATGGTTGAACGCCATAACAGAACCATATGCCACTACCTATCTAAATTCGTGTCTGAAAATCAAAGGGACTGGGATAAATTGGTGCCTCTTGTTTTTGCTGTCATATCGAAGTTCCCAGCATGAGTCGACTACCTACACTCCGTCTATGCTGACCTCTGGAAGAGAAATGAAACTGCCTACTGACCTCTACTTGGCACGTCCACTAGAGGAAAATCAGGAACGATCTCTGCCAGAATTTGTAGAGAATTTGAGAGAAAGAATGGACCAGATCCACCGATTTGCCAGGGAGAAGCTGAAAATTCACAGCGACAAAATGAAGCAGCTGTCTCGACACTACATCAACAGAGACTGCATTTAAACCTGGTGATGCAGTATGGTTGTACGCCCCAAAAAGGACTAAAGGAAAAAGTCCAAAGCTTCAGAGCAACTGGGAAGGCCCGTACACCATAATAAGGAAAATCAACGACCTGGTCTACCGCATCCAGCTATCTCCAAGAAGCAAGCCGAAGGTGGTCCATTTGGAGAGACTCGCAAGATATACAGGACATAATCCACCCGATTGGTTTGTTGTCGAAGATCGGCCGCCTAGGACTGAAGACAGTGTTATTCGGGACGAATAACCTTAAAGAGGGGAGCAATGTGACATTTGTAAAAGTGACATTTGTGACAGCTGACATTTATTAAGTTTTATAGTTTATATATTAAGTCAATTTAGTTTATACACTAGCTGTTAGTAAAGAATTGTATGGAATGTCATATTAAATATTCTAGATGTCAAACGAATTTTCTAGAAGATGTAAATATTATAAATACTGGTGTGGTTGCTAGGAGTAAGTAAGTTGTGATTTGGATGTAACAGAGTTAAGGTCGACGAATTGTAAAGTGTGAATAAAAGTGTTTTGAAGTGAAGAATTGAATCATTTAAAGAGAAATACGTAACAGTATGATTAAATAAATATTACCAATTAGTAATTACCAATGACAATTGGCAATTATTACCAATGACTAAATAATAACTTGTCGGTTGAATCGATTTCTTTGGCTTCTAGTCTCTGCAAAATTTTTTATTTCTTTAGACGCTTATAAATTTAGTAATGCACAATTGGAGTTAATTATTAAACAATATTTCACGACCCTAAATGTAACAAGTTGGGTATGAAAAGTATGTATGTTGTAAAGGGTACGGTATATTTGAACCGCCATCTTGGATCTGAGAATTTTGAAATTCTAGTTCATATTCTTGATCAGCGACACCAAAAAAGAGATTTTACATAAATCCTGCAAATATATAAATTTTAACATTTTATATCTACTATATTGGGTCCACCTAATTTGAGCCGCCATCTTGAATTGAATTTGGCCGCCAATTTGATAATTTTCAAATTCTCACTTCAGAATCGTGATCAGCGACCCCAAAACCTCGAGAAACAAGTTTGATATAAAAAATATCAAATTTCAGAGTTGCAGTTAAGTGATCCAAAATAATTCAAAATAGGCAACGTAATACTACAATTTCCACTTTTTGATTTAGAGTCATCAAGCATTATTAGGAGTGTTAAAATTTGTAAACTTTTATGGACAGTGCGTCAAAAACGAGTTTGACTTTACAATCAGTCAAATTCAGCAATGTTTGAGTGAGAAACTGAAGAAATTTTTGGTTACCATTGTTTGTTTTGTATTATTTTGGATTACTTTAATGTAAATGTAACATGAGTATTAGAGGAACTTCCATAAATTAGTTAAGTAAGGGATAACACCACTACGATTTTGTAAAAATCGATTTTTTTTACATAAACAATACTTTAGGGTCTTAAAATAATATCCACTTGGTCCCATAGTGAAAAATGTTTGAAATGGTTCAAAACAATTTTTTACATGAAACGGAAGTGCACTGCATTAAGTTTTCAGCGAGATCACTCACAGAAGCTGCAAAATAGGCCAGATTGTCTTTAAAATCTTCTAGAAAGGAAGAGGAGGATGCGAGCATCAATATAGATGGCCAAATGTATGGAGCAGGCATCGCAGATTAGAGGTAAAACAAAATTTCAAGAATAAGTGCTCGTAGGAAAACTAAACACATTTTCTCGATACAACTTTTTCAAACTAGGAGGACAGATTACTCGAACATCGTTGCATGGATCTAATGGAAATTTTGACAGTAGTTTCACAATTACATGCTATGTGGTAGTACATAGCCGTTTTTTGATGGATTGTATTTTATTTTTAACTAGCGACCCGCCCGGCTTCACATGGTTTACGACATCACATTAGAAACCTCTAAAATTATCAGTGTTTCTGTACTATATTATGCATGTATTATACATATAAACCTTCCTCTTGAATCACTCTATCTATTAAAAAAAAAACGCATCAAAATCCGTTGCGTAGTTTTAAAGATCTAAGCATACATCTTGGGCAATAGTATATACACTATCTTGGGCAATAGTATATATAGACTATCCAACTTTTCCGTTTTTTGTTCCAGGTCTCATACTTTAGGAGAAATCCGTCCTACCGTCAAGGTCTTTTGAAAAATGGCGACCTCGAAGATTGGCTCTGTTGCCGTCATTTTGTAACCAAATGTAATAAATGAGTTTTACAATTAAATATATGTTAAATGAACTGTCTGAAAAGAAATCCTACTCCTTTTCCCATACTCCCACAGTAAATTGTCAAAAATGGGCCTTTTTTTCAGAGTGGCGTTACCCTTAATTATTTTTTTACATTTAAATTAAATGGCATTATATTAATGCCATTTTGATGACTATTTGTTGTTAATGGCTTTAATTTGAAGTTTTCTCCAACACCTTGTATTCAAACCCAATGAGAATTGGTACTATCCTGATTACTATGACTCTGAATAAGAATCCCATGTCATTTGTTTTCTAAAAATCGCAAATACTACTTATTGATTTTTCGCATAAAAAAGGAATTCTTAGTTGGCCCTGACTTTATTTCATGGGATATGTGGAGTACACGCTCAATGCTTTTTGATGTCACCTATCTATTAAACAAAAAGTTCATGAAAATCAGATTACAAATAAAGATTTTAGAAGGTTGGATAGACCTTAAGTGGGACACGCTATATATTTCAAGATATATTAACGTACTTACCTAAACATGTAACTGGTACTGGAATAGTGCAATCAGGACACGGTAACGATCTCTTTTCCAACTGTGGTTTTCGTTGTTCCCATGGCATAGATGCCTTTCACCTTCAATTTTGATAACAACTGAGGAATGGCATGGAGCCATACATAAATGAGGACAATTCTGTCTTGCTTTGTTACAGATCTGTCGACATGGTGGACAGTCACCAAAATGACATCTATGATTTCTCTCTTTCGTGATGGCAGTCGGGTGGTAACCTGTACAATATTTAAGATTCAATTTCAGTGTTATTTAAGATAAACGAAGATTTTTTTTTTATAGTTATGCCCTGTTCTAGAGATATTATTATGTTCTTTTCCTATTGTTGTTACTTTCTCAAAATATGAATTTTCTCAATGATAGAGTTCACTTGAAGCAAATTATTTTTTTGTAAATATAAAAATAAAGAATAATGAAATTCTACAATTTTTGAGAGAGGAAAATCACATGAGTTCGGCTTTACTAATTTTTTAGCCAAATGAGTTATAGACGTTGTAAAACAAGCATGATAATTCTCATTCCTAATGCAAATGGGATCAGTTGTAGTATTTTTACAATAATAGATGGAAACATTTTAGAAAACATAATTTGTGTTTAGAAACGTTAATCGAGTAAATCTGGCATGTAGTCATAGCGAAAAGATTAGCATCGAACCTGTAGATTGTATGAAAATTAAAAGTACGTCTTTTTTCTTTAGAAGGCGGTGTATAAATGCAGTTTTGAAAAATAGATGTGACAACACTGCGGTAACTGACTACAAAATTGAACTAATATCTATTATTATCTAAGATTTAACTACTTCAATATTTTATGCTCTATTTTGTTGTTATATTTATTTTTTGTAGGGAATTTGGCGACCTTCCTTATTAGGTTAGGTTTGTTGGATTTTATGTTCGGGAATTAACAACAACTTATGATTTTTGCCAATGTTTTACAGATTTATTTCATCTTATCCGAGGTTTACTACAATTTTATATACAGGGTGCTTCATGGTGAGTGACCTATTAATTGTTTTAGGAGAACTATAAATGATATGGAGCTGAAAATTTAATCTGGGGGTTTTCGGGGATGCTATTCACATCTAAAATAATGGATACTTCCTGTCATTTCGTTATTTTAAATGGCATGCTATATTTGTAATGCCATATTTGGTTTCTATTCATTAATTTAAAGTCACTTTAATAACAACTGTCTATCTCTGAAATGAATGGTTTTCGAGATATTTCAATTTTATCGAAATTGTAAATCCATAGAAAAATCTAATAATTTTCGCAGTGGTAAAATTTTGTGGTTATTTTTTTTACCATATAAGTATGAGAGGCTGAGCTTACTGTCAATATTCTAGATACACGGAAAAAACCTACAAGGTGTTCAAAATGGAGCGTCAAACTTGAACTATTTTGACCCCCTAAGTTTTTCCAGAGCGGCAGGTTATATATAGTGTATCCACTTTTTTCTAGGTCCTCTTTCCAGGATTTTTTTTTAAATCCGCACGACTACTGGAATTGGTAAAATGATCAGAACAAGGGCTGTCGAGCCACTGCTTCAAGTTGGCGGTAATCAATGTTTACAAATTCATTTTTTGTAAGCAGATTTTATGAATCATTAATGCCTATAATTGTTAAGTGATATTATTTTGTAACCAGCACAATCGTACAATAGGAAAATATTGTGCTCTAACATCAGCAATTGTCTCTGGGTCGGCATCTGGATCTCTAAATGCTTGTATAACTTTGGTAAGTTGTTAATATTTTCAAAGAACGTCAAGGAACTTAAGTTCGCCTTGATTGAAAAAGCAGATGTGGTATTGCAACCACTCAAAATATGCAAGAAAATGATGTTTTCTGCAATATTTTGCTAAAATAACAACTGACTAAAGCTATCCATGCATTTAAAGACCAAGACGCTGATCCACAGATAATCGCTGATGCTGGAGAACAATATTTTCCTATTGTACAATTGTGCCGGCAACCAAATGGTATCCCTCAACAATTACAGGTATTAATCTTTTATAAAATCTGATTATAAAAATAAAAGAAAAAATAAAACCAACAATGAAAGGTTACTGCCAACCGAAGCAGAGGCTCCACAGAACTTGTTCCGATCATAATAATTCCAAAACGATACAGTTCATTAACAATAAGCCTACTATCATTAACAAGGATATATAGAACATCCAAAAAAAAAACGTCATCAACTCTGGCTATGAACGAGAGAGATGGAAATAGCGGTCATGTCTAAGCTTTTCGGTTGTCAAACTTTTGACAAGTGACTTTCACAATTTGTAAAATAAACAATGGCTGCCATATAATGTGACAGTCTTGACAAGTAAATAAGGTTATAAATTCGATTAAGAATAGAAATACCTCTTTTTTTTCTCGGCAAACTTTGATGAAGTTTTTTTTTATGTCTATATTTAAATTCTCAAAGTTTATTAGGTAAAATATATCAAAATAAAGGAAGCTTATTGTGTTACTGTCCTAAAATAATCCTAGTAAGTAAAGCAAGAGTAACAAGTGAAATAGAAGATTTTGACATTTCAATCGATAGATATAATATAATTTGACGTAACTCTTGAAATTGACGTAGAGGAGTTATTATTTATGTGGAAGACAAATTGAAATATTCAGATGTTAAACAGTATGTGTTAGAAGATAATTCACTGGTGCTCAGTTATAAAAGTTGGTTTTACTGGATAGAGTGGATAGTGCATACCAATGGTTAGTTGGATGCCTCACTGGATTATTACACTCCATTAGGATCTGATGCTGTTTTTTCTGGATAACTTTGAGACTTATGTGACTATTTTTACTAATAATTCAAGTTGTATATTGGTTGGCGATTTTAGCTTGGATTTAATAAGAAATAATTGTTACACTTTGTAAAATTAAAACATGTTACTACCTACTCAGTACCACAAATGACAGTGAAACTTTAATTGATTATGTATTAGTAAACCACAATCTTGTTACTTCTAGTGTTCACTCTACTCTAAAATTACGTAAACATTCCTTAATATCTATTAACAAATAATATCTATAAATATTAATTACTTATAATACAAAATGTAACTAATACAAATTATAGAAATTTAAAAAAACAAAATTTAGAGAAAAATTAAACGTAATTTAATATCATTAAATTATTTAGATTTATATTCAACTGATGTTGAATTTCATATACCAACAAATACTTACAAACTATCAGGCAATAATAAACAGTGTATCACCCATAAAGAAACCAAATAAGAGTGTTTTATTAAATAGCCCTAACTGGAAACACTTTCAAAGCCCCCCCAGCGGATTTCTGGACTCGAGTAATAAAATTAAAGAAATCTACTTTAGACTGATTCTCCAAAAATCACCTAGATGGCGTCATAATAAAAGTTAAATAAATATTTGTAACTTGTGTTCTTTCGCAAATACAAAAATACAATGATTAGTGAATTAGATAACTAAAATTTAAATTGTGATTGGCTGGAATCATATTCACAAATACAAAAGAATATGCTTCCTGGTGAGTTTGCAGTGCCCTCTGCTACATCTGTACCGTCTGGAGATATGTAACAACTAACAACTAACAACAGTTTTTATGAATTAATGCCGGGATGTATGTGTGAGGTTAGGTTTTTATTTTAATGTATCGGTAATGTTACCTTTTCCTTTTGGGTGTTTGTTGGAAGTATTTTGCACTAAATATTTATGTAAGTATTTTGACAAGTTTTTAATATCTTCGAATTACCTTTTTGCCACTTTTTCTTACCAGTATTTAAAAACGAGTTGTCCAGGTAAAAATGCGTATCATTGTCATGCACCAAATTGTAAAAGTATCTTTTACAGAAATATTAGAAATCCTTCAATTAAAAATAAATCGTTTTTCCAAATTCGTGCAGGCACGAGGCATAATTAGGATCTATTTTAATTTCCTAGTCATTGTCAATTTCAGTGGAATACAGGCTATGTATTTATTTATTTAATTATTATTTATTTGTTATTTCTATAGAATTTATTTTTCGTAACAGGTTTTATGAGAATGTTTTAATTTAAATTTTGCAGTAGAATCGTAGAAAATTTGAAGATAAATACATATGAGCAGTAATGCATTATACAGTACCATAATGCATTACTGCTCATATTTATTTATCTTCAAATTTTCTTCGCACTTCAAATTTTATTTCTTAGTACTGGTAGTTCTATTTTATTTTGGTAGTGAAGATAGATACATATGTCTACGATTCTACTGACACTTGGTAGTGTTACACTCTGTATATATGTCAATATATACTTTTAATAATGATGGATAATAAATGATTTAACAAATACCTAATAATAATCTTACCATTTTAATCTGTGTTCAGTAGTACATCGCACTGAAGAGAACCAAATAGTTCAAACAGTGTAACTATCTACATTTTATCAAAATTTGTTTCTATAGACTGGCGTCTAAACGGTAAGTATATTAAGTAATCATATTGTTATTAATTTAATTTCCAATTTGTATATACATATATAAGTTTGAATTTATGCTGTTAAAAATTTATAATTAATTTTCATTTACACTAAAACAAGCTGTAGTGATGATGTCTGGAAACAATTATAAATTGCTAATCAACTGCAGCTAGTTTTATGTGTAAATGTTAAATTTATTGTAATTTTGACAGCATATATTCTTATATTATAAAATTTGAATTTACCGCCTGGATACAGCGTTCTGAACTACTAAGTTGCCATCTCGCGGATTTTCAGGAAAGTTGTAGTCGAAAAGGTATATAAATTGCAGTTTTCTGCAGTTAAAATACGTTTTCCGAGTCCAGATGTCCGACAGATGGTGCTAGTGTGGCGTTTCCATAAATCAACATGGAATCGAACCCTCTTATTTGGTTTCTTTATGGTATCACCTATTCAGGTTTGCAACTTTAAAGCTAGTGTAGGTGAATTTAATTTTAATAATGAGCCAACAATTGATAATGATGAAACTGAAATTGTGAATAAATTTAATGAGTACTTTATTGCCAGTATTCAAGAATTGCTAAGTAGTATTCAGAAAGATCAGGAATGGAACTTTTGTAATTACATAAATTGTAATTACAATAGTATCATTATTAAATTTAATCTACTGATGATGGGTGAACTAAGAAAAACCATAAATTATTTGCACAATAGTAGTATTCATTTGATTATTAATTCCAAAATGTTGAAAGAAATATTGAAACATATAGTGACATTATTTTGAATCTTATTAATTATTACTTCTCTTCAAAATGCCAAAATTCAAAATTCCTTGAAAATTCCATAATATCTGTTCTCATCTGTCAACCAACAATTGAATTTCGACCTACACTTTATACAAAATAAAAACCGATGCACATCACCGATGACGCTATTAAATGTGTGCAGTTATACCACAACTCAATTATATTGAAATAAAAACTATAATGGGATGTTTATTGAATTTTAAATTTTCGCGCTTGATTGTTACGCAGTTGTCAGCAGATTCACAATTGCCGTGAAGTATTACTTGACATTTGTTGACAGTCTGAAATTATTTCAATTTTACATTCGCTTTAAGAGTGGTTTGTCTTTTTCAGCTTCTAACTTTTATATAGCATTGACAGTCAAAGAGCTGCTGCCATGAGTCAATAGCATCTTTGATATGCTATTTTGAAAAATAATGAGACAATGATGGTTCATTATAACAAGCATTAACCATTATAACATTAAAGCTTAACAGCTGTTAGAAATGTAATTTAAATATAAAATTAAAGCCACAACCACAGTTCAATATACGAGCCCAGAATCATATTGTTTGGCCCAATGTTATTTTTTGGTAAGGTTCCTGAAACAAAGACTTCATACTGGGTGCTTTCCATTTACTAACACAAGTCTACACTAGTCGACTCGTGTCTTTGAAAGTGCTTTCCATTTGATTTGTGTCGCCATGAGTCGACGACACAAGTCACCTCAAACAGACTCTGCTAGATAGCTGAGTTCACGCTGAGTGTGAGCGTAAAAGAAGTGAAAATCTAAACGAACGCGGCAAAGCAGAATATATAGTGGAGAGTTAATGCGAAATCTGATTAAAGAAAATGAAGGTAGGCGACAAAAGTAATTATTTGCAGTAACTACTCTCAACAACTTTTGCATGAAACTACTAGCCTAGCGAGTGTTCCATTTACCTATTTGATGAGAGTCAACACTAGTTGACATGAGTCGCTGGGAGTCGTGTAAATGGAAAGCACCCACTATGGATACAACTATTATCCTTTATTGGCAATTTGTAGAATAAATAATATAATAAATAATGTAAGAAAGGACAATTGTCAGATCCATAGTATGAAGTCTTTGTTTCAGAAATCTCACCAAAAATAAGATTGGGCCAAACGATATGATTCTGGGCTCGTATTGTTTTATCATGTAGCAGCAGTCCTAAACTTGAATGTTTCTAATTCTATTTTACAAAATGCAAAAAAACAATGAATTTTTTAAAATCATCTAGAAAGCGTAATCATACCAAGAGGGTTACAAATATTGTACCATTGAATACAAGTGCTATTCGTAAGATTTATAATAATCGATATTTCTGTACAAAAACTACACTGCACTAATTGTAACTGAATGGTGTTTGTGATAAAATCTTTAGTTTTATTATACATTTTTAAAAAATATCCATACTTCCGTGTGCTTTTTACTGCTAATATTTCCCTCCCCAATGGTTATTTGTCTGATGGAAACAAAAAGTGAAAATTCGCAATATCTTTTCAACAGAAAGTAATATCAGTATTGGTGTTCCCCAAAGTAGTGTGCTGGGACCTCTACTATTTATCTTGTACTTAGGACTTAAATTTGTGTGTGAGTGTGATTTCATAAACTTATTTGCAGATGGGACTTTACTGGCGTATTATGATGCAAATTTAGAAAATGCCATTAAAAAATGTATTCAGCGATGATAAATATTTAAATTCCTTATTTTAAAGAAAAATGGTGCCTTTTTTTGCATATTTCGATTCTGCGTAGTTTTAAATAGATTTTCATCAGATTCTCTATACCTATCTTTTACCGTTTTTGAGTTTTTTGAAATTCTGTTCTTTAGCACCACAACATTTGAAACTATTTGTAATGGTCATTTTATAAAATAAAATATCAGTATTGGTACAGTAGGTTTGTGGAACCTTAAAGCTTTGTGATGATGGTTTTATTATTTTTAGTTATGCACAGGGTGCTTAAAAACAGAACTACCATTTAAGGCAATTTCAAACCAAATTGTTTTTAAATACAGTGTCCCATATTTTACTTACATTTTACTGTAGAATTAAATTCTGCATCGAACTCTGTTAGCATTCCCTATACTTTATATTTAATAGTTTTTCAGTTATTTACCATTTTCTAAAAATTTACTTATACTGTCTGTTTCACTTAGACTGTCGTTGTGTTCCAATTATCTTAAAGGCATACTGGATATGAATTGACATCGCCAGCATACAAACAACTTCTTTTAATCATCCCCTGATAATGCCAACAGGGCTGGTGAAACGCGCGCACTGAGCGTACAAAAAAGTTTCATTGTTAAGTAGAAAAGTGTTTTCAAGTGTGAATTTTAAAAGTATAATTTTTTTTATCCACATTATTTAAATAATCTTGATTTCCATATTGACGAACACAAAAAGCACCCTATACAATTGAAGGATGCCAAAAATAATATTGATACTTTATAAATATAATAGTAGCAGTAAGATATTAAATATAGGTATAGGGAATGCTATCACAGATTGATGCAGAATTTAATTCTACAGCAAAATGTAAACTGAAATATGGGGGATTGTATTTAAAAAAATTGTGTTTGGATGGTTCGAAGTTAGGTTAAATAGTAGTTATGTTTTAGGCATCTTGTACATAATTAAGAAATAGTAAAACCATTGTTGTAAAACTTTAGTGTTCTAATCACAATACCAATACTGATACTTTATTTTCTAAAATGCCCGCTACAAATAATTTCAAATGTTATGGTGCTAATGAATAAAATTTCTAATTCAATATATGTACATAACTCAAAAACAGTAAAAGATAGGTATAGGGAAATCTAATGAGAATCTACCTAAAAAAATGTATAGAATCGAAATATGCAATAAAAAAGGCACCATTCCATTTAAAATAAGGAAGTTGAAACTGACTTCCCATATAACTGGAAGTGGAATAAAATTCGCCATAGTCGAAAGTCAGAATTTTTAAAAAATCAATAATTTTCATTACTTTAGGAGCTCTCATATTTTTAATGAATGGTTTCAATCAATCACATATTGTACATGGAATCTATTATGAATAAAGAAAAAATGTTAAATTATTTTATTCAGTAAATATATAGGACTGTAATTCTTCATTAAATAAAGAGTGACCACAAATGTAGCCCGCTTTTTGGACCTCGCTAGAGATTCATAGAAAAAATGCTAAAAATATTAGGCAGGTACCAAATTACTCGTCATGAAAAATCAAGATGAGCATGTTTTTAGTTTTTTAAAAATTTTCGAAAATATTTAGGGGTTGAAAATACCCAAAAAGTGAAACATTTAAATAGTATCAATTAAACTAAAAACAATATTCATTACATTGTTTTATTGAATGAATGTTAAAAAAATCAATGTGATGTGTTTATATGATTGATGAAAACTTGTGATGGTCAAAAATTCACCCTTAAGAGGGTGAAATCATCCCCTTAGTATAAAAAAATCTTTAAAAGAATCTTAGAAAAATCTTTAAATCTTAGTTTAAAAAGAAAATTTTTAAAAAATCTGAAAAAATATTAAGGTCTTATGAATCGTAAGAAATTGAGAAAATTTGGCTCCACCTTGGGGATGGGAGTTATTTATCTATAAATATCGGAAGAAAGTAATTTTTTTTCTCAATTTCTTACGATTCAAAAGACCTAAATATGTTTTTGAAGCCGTAATTAAGTTTAACCAGTGTACTCCATTAAGAACTTTCTGTATTTTTTTTAAAACCTCATTTCGCGATCCCTGATCCATGATTCTGCCGATTACCGTTAGTCTAACAATATCGCCTCTTCTTAAAATTCTGTATTATAAATTGCACAAAGAACCGGTTCCTATCTAAGAACCGCTTCCCAAACGAGAACCAGTAAAATATTTTTTTTGACCGGTTCCATCTTTTTAAAAAACGGGAACGCTTCCAATACCGCACAAAAATGTTAACCGGTCCTGATTCCAGAACCGCTTCCAAAATAAAACCCGGAACCGCTCTTGGAAGCGGTTCATTTTGTGACAAAGTGGAAGCGGTTCTGGAAGCGGAACCGTACCGCTTTTTGAAGAACCGGTTCTGTTGCCATCCCTGTTTTTAGTTTAATTGATACTATTTAAATGTTTCACTTTTTTGGTATTTTCAACCCCTAAATAGGGGTGATTTTTGAAAATTTTTAAAAAACTAAGAAACATGCTCATCTTGATTTTTTATGACGAGTAATTTAGTACCTGCCAAATATTTTTAGCATTTTTCTACGATTCTCTAGCGAGGTCCAGAAAACGGGCTAAGAAACAGCTATTTCTGCGGTCACTCTTTACTTATTTTTCATTACCTCTATTATTGAGAATGTCATTGCTTACTCTAAAACAGGCTAAATCATGTATTACTGCAGTAGATATTCCAATTAGCCACAGAAATTTAGATTTTACTGAGAAAAATTTTTTTCTCATGTGCATTAACACAACTATGGATATAAATGGGTAAAGTGGGTCAAATAAACTGCAATTGCCCTTGCAATCTCACTTAACCAGGTTTGACTGTATCAAAAATATTTGAACGGTCTTTTTTAAACAACTTTTACTAATGTAATTTTCAATTATTGACTTCAAACAATCAAAATCTTAAAAAAAATCGGTACTGTAAACACACTGTATGTTGATTTCATAAATTTAGAGTACTTACGAGCAAGGTTTATTACATTTAGGAGGTTTAGTCTTATTTTTTCATCCACAAGGCACTATAATTTTGGTTAACCCACATTTACAGGACACTTCATCTGTTTGAGAACAAGGATAACAAGGACCACGATGACATACTGAACCACACTTATGGTTGCCACAGCTTAATGTTCGTCCACATGGTTTCTCACAAGGTGGACATTTACCATCACAACACTAAAATAAAGAAAACATAAAATACAGCAAGGATTTTTGCAAGTAAACTAGTAGAAAAAAAAAATAACAATATAATAATTTTTACTTTTATAATTTACAAATTATAGAAAATGTAATGATGAAATAATAAACAGTCAAAAAATAAAACTATAGGCATAATAAGGTATGTCACACATTGATTATAATGACAACCACCAAATGATTTTATTCCTAGGGCATTAATAATTATATTAATTCATCACCATAATATCGGAATGTTTCTTGGTTGCCTTATTAGGGATACTATGTACAATATCACGTTATTTGAATCTTTTGCAAATATTTGAAAAAGGACAAATACTACCTTCTCGGTCTAACAACAAGCACAGGTGGTGAGAGGGCCGGTCTTATTCCCTCACTATCTGTCGTCTCACTTCTGTTTGTCCTTTTTTACAACTGGCCGATGTTGTCTTTACACACACGGTATATTTTCACAACTACACATCTGACAGCCAGGAGTAAAAACACGTCGGTTTTATTTTTTGTTTACACTTGCTTTGTGCGCAATTTTAACTAAATTCACCCATGTATATATTAGCGGGGTGAAAAAGTATTTTTTAGTTCACCCTCAACCTCCATCAAGCAGACAGCCACGCTATGTAGCCTAAAAGGTACCTTTCATGAAGTGAAGCAGTTTGTCAATTTACAGTTTTGTTCTCCATTGGTTTTTCGACATATTCTGAAATAATTACTTTTGGGGATGAAATTTAACTCTCCATTTCACCCCACTATAAAAAAATATGTCCCTTATTTTTAGATCCTCTCACCCTGCCGAGTTTAATCCAAATCGGAGGGGGACACCTCGAAATGTTTTCTTCTTAGAGTTAGAGGAACCTTTATTGATAATAGTGGATAACACAACTATCATAGCAGTTTAAAGGAAAAAATATCCTAATTTCAGCTGGACAAAAGACAATAATATGTGACGGCTAAAAGTTTGTAATATTAAATATGATACAAATGTCTTCTACTGCTTAAGTTAGTCAGTCAGTAGGTGACCTACTATTTAACATGTAAACTTGACCTGTTGATTAACATTTTATAAAAGCTTAATTATCTTATCAAATTAAAAATTAAAGTTTTTAACACTTTTTTTTTATATAGTAAATCAGACAATAGCATTAAATCTGAAACTTTTACATCATTTTGAGTTCTAATCAGTTCTACAGTACAGCCAGAATATCTTTGTCCATGAATTGCACACAACGAATTAAGTTCATAGTACGACCATACCCCCAGAGATACCCACAAACAAAGAGTAAAGTTACTATTGCTGTACTGTAGATACAGTAAGTCACAAAATCCTTTGTTATTAGTATCCTTCTAACGATTAAAATTAACATAAAAAAAACCTAATGAAAAAAAAATTGGAAGAACCAAGATTTTTTTAGGGTAAATGTGTTAAGTTTTAAGCAATGAAATGTAAAGTTTGGAAGTCACTGAACAAATATTAGGAAAATATAAAAAATATATTATTGACTACAAAAATTGGGTCACAAAATGATTCGTACCCTACATATTTATAGAAATAAAAGTTAAAAGTACAATTTAATATATTGTAAGTTCATCGTGTGCAGCAATTATGGCATTTAAATGGGTTAGCATAATATCTCCTAGGTTTTGAGTGCTGATAGGGTTAGGGACAGGGTATCATTCTAAATCTCCAAGAATTTTTTTTACTGTATATTTATTTGATATATAAATTTTGTGTGGTGGTGATTCCATGTCAAACCACAAAATGTTCAATTAGGTTAACTTGGGAGCTTTGAGGTGGCATACAGAGCTGCTGTAAACTGTTACACAACAGCCATTGTTTCAACAACTGGCTTGATGTTTTGGATCTGTGTCAGGTTGAAAATAATATAATAGTTTCCTTGTAGCTCTAATTATGGTGCTTGATGCGAGATTTTTATGTAGAATGTTTAAATGCATCATCTTAATATGAATCTTAGTTTGAATAGCGGAACACAACAGTATCACTATTAAGTGGGAGAGAGGACACCAAGGCCACGAAGGGAACGAAAGAGCGGACTTTCTCGCAAAGAAAAGGGCTGAGGTTTCACTGATAGGGTCTGAACCCACCTGTGGTCTAGTCTACCGGACAGCCAGGAGGGCTATAAAGGACTTATTAAGAGAAAAACATATTTCTCTCTGGGCGAAGTCCCCGGGTTGAGACAATCGCGGAAGTTCATCCTGGGATAACTCAATAGACCTTATAAAACTGGGTAGAAACCAGCTGAGATGGATAGTAGGACTGTTCACATGCCACTGCCCACTCATGCGACATCTCACCACAATTGGGGTGAAAAATATTCCGATTGCAGGTGTGGAGAGGAGGAAGAAACCCCCTTCCACATATTACGAGAATGCCCAGCAATCCTAGCTGTCAGGCATTCGAACTTTGGGGCTACAACAATAGAACCAAAAGAAGTAACAGACGCTCCACTAGAAACTGTCCTTAAATTTCTTAAGGAAACAGGACTAATGGAATGACTAGCCTGAGGGGGCACAATAAGCATCGGCTTAAGGCGAGAAAACCCTTTACAATTTTCAAAAAAAACGATTTTTTTTTTTTTTTTATTTCGAAAGTATTATATAATGAGGGTATACTGGAAAGAGGGAAAATCCAAATATTAAATATTTACAGAGTTATCGCATACATTTGAGAGCGCCGGGGCCCATATACTGTAAACTAGCGAGTCAGGTAACCGGAGTGCTTGGGGTGGAGTAACATTTCTTTCATAATACCTTTTGTGAAGAAAACCAGCTCTTCGAGGACGTTGAAGGTTTATCATATGCACCTGGAATCACTGATTGATCCGTAAGTCACTAAAACTAACAGTTTTAATGTATTGTAACTTTAAATGTGATTATCTCATAACTGTATTTTAAAAAACTGCTCGTATTGTAACTCAAAAAAGTTATTGATCGATGTCGTTGCAATTTTGGGAGATTTTTGTCTATTTATTATCGGAAGAATGTACCTATAGTTTTAGATATCGCGTAATTACATTATTTTTTTGGGATAAAAATTGTCGAAATTTTGAACATTTAATTAAACAGCTTACTTCATTCCCATTTTATACTTTTTTATAATTGTATAGGTTTATCTTCCCCTGCACATGTCAATAACTGAAAAATATATTTTCTTTTTTGGTTTCCGATCATTAGAAAAATTACGACAAATGCAGCACCTTTCAATGTCACGTCGAAGACGCCTGAAGGAATACCCGAACGATACGAAGGAAAAGCCGCCATTTTGTTTTTTTTTTTAAAAAAAAAAGGTAAAATGTTTTTCTACTCTTCAAAGTTGTAATAAAATGATATTATAACTTTAAAATGGTGTGATTATTTTATCATATCCATAAAAAACCCATTTTCGGGCGTCCAAAGGGTTTTTCCCTTAAGTGCACAGGGCTTACACCTACCCCATACGTCATCGTAGTTCGAATAATTTTGTGACTCACTGTATGAAATTTATTACAATATTCATGAGTTTGTTGTAGATATGACTCCGAACTACATTGAATACCAAGAGTTTAGAGAATATAACAAAATATTTTTGTATTTTTAGAAACAAACCAATTGAGGTGTATGAAGTGGATAACTTGGTAAACCAGTATGGCCATGCTGTGACATTTTTAGGATTCCACCACATCACTGCATGTTAAATTTTACCGAAAACATTTGAGGAATAACAAAATATATAATAAACAGATCAATAATGATTAAGTTTGGTGGAAACGACACTTGCCACAGAGGTGTACGCATCATAAGTGTAATACACGAAAGTAACTAGTAGCCTTCAGTTTGCTATATGCTTAGTTCAGTTAGCTTATTATGAAATTATATCACACTATTCAACACATTACATATAGCGAAGGTTGTACAACAGCACCAGCCATTACAGGACTACTGAAATAAATACAAATTGAGGCAACCCCCACCACATGCTAAGCGAGAGGCAACTCTTTGGTATATGGTAACTTTAGTCATGATGTATATGGTGCGGATAAAAATAAAATAATAAATATGTGGAAAGAGGCATTAGGTACTGTTACTCCTGAAATTTGGGCAAACACTATTGCAAAAACGTAAAAGAAAATCAAGAATACCAGGACAGACAAGTTTAATTTGACCAAGAAGACACCTGTCCCAATATTATAATGTATATAAATGAATCTGATTCAGAGAAAATTGCAGTTTCATTGAAATTTCTTTTACCTACTTTATTTTATTAGGAGTGTCAAAGTTTGCCATCATATTGTAGATCATAGCGGATATGAAGTTTGTGAAAGTGTATTTGAGCAGAGTTTGGTCCATAAATGGATATTGCAAGAAGAATAATGTAGCACTGCAGAATTACATTACCTTTCTTGATTTCATATGTAACGAAAAAATTAAGAAACTTAACTTACCTTTCTGTTACATGGATGTTTGTTGCAATCCCTTCATATTCTTGCATTTAGTCTCACATAAGTAAGGTTTGTAACACTGAACTTCCTTGGAATGAAGACCACATCTGCATGACTTTTCCACAATTTCTAAACACTAAAAATACAAGGTAATGAGTATTGATGATTAAACTAACTACTATTGATGATTAAAAGTTTATTTTACATGATGAAATTAGAAATATTATATTAAAAATTCTTCTGAAAAAAGTCGTTTTTGGTTAAAGGTTGTTATGTTCCATAATTAAATAATATGTGCAAAAATAAAGAATTTATTTAAGGAAATCTTAGCATAGCATAACTGACATTATTTTACGTACATATTAATGAAATTATAATTAGCAATCCCTCAATTATCATATTCTTGTATTGTTTTGAAGATGATATAACTGAATACTAAATCAATATGGTAATTTCTAGTTTTGTCTTAATGCAGCAAACCTATTGGTCACGAAAATAAGATTAATTTACCACTTAATTATTCTTAGACTTAATAATTCATCTTCATCTAATAATTCCATTAAGGTGCATTTTCATGCAGTCGCTAGTCGCTCGTTTTCACTTGATTTCACTATTTTTGCCATCAAGTGCAATATTTCATTGCACTTGATGGCACTAATTATATTTCTACACCGTAAAGTAACGGCTGACGGATGTTTTGAATACATCGATTCGAGTGTTCGAATTACATTGACGCTGGTACACCCCGGCAGAGAAAAGCTAAACAAAATTTAGCTTTATCGCTACAATTCTTAAAGTGGCGGAACATTCAAAATCGTACCACGTGACCTCATTTGTCGCTGAACACGAGCGATTAGCGACTGCATGAAAATGCACCCTTATACTCAGGCCAGCAAATAGATATAGCAATACAAGTGTGTGGTCAGTTACTGTTAACTATATGATTTGTTGCTACTTTGGTACACTGTTTTACACTATGATCAATAATTAAAATTAAAAATGTTACAGTTCACATAGTCGGTATAATAGTTATTTACATTATTTTATTAGTGCCATATGAGCGAAATTGCAGTCACGAGTGGGGAATATTGCTAAGATGAGGTTGTAGACCGACTCGTAGTAATCGCGAGTCTAGTAAAAAGCATTACTGCATGTGTAATGTACATTTTATTCATGTCTGCTTAAATACAAAAATCTATAAATTTTTTAATTTAAAAAGGCACATCCTGTCATTCTTTACATTTTTGACACAATTTGTCATATGAAAATATTACTGCACTAGTGGTGTAATGTGAACTCATTACACCATTAGTGCGTAATAATTTTCAATATGTAAATCAAAGCCTTCAAAATGAGTGGTATACTAAGGTCTTATTGTGTAAGTCGTAGATAAAAGTTTTAGAACTGATATATTACCTATATGATAATTTACTTAAAAAAAGTAAATTTCAGAAAGTAGGTATAGTAGATTTCTTTAAGGAGAGGTAGATTTTCTTGAACTCATGTATAGTAGAATTAAAGATATAAGTCGCAATTTCGCATGTTTGAGGTATTCACAGAACACCGTCAACTCTTTCGCGGTTGGGGTATGGTCAGGGCCGTATTCAGTTTCGTTTTTACACAAGTAGGAATAATGTTGAGCTTGTAATGAGTTATTAATGTTGAACTTATGTATTATTGAATAATAACAATGTTAATAAAACAATAAACAACCATACTCATAATATACTTAATACACCAGAAAACATGGTCATACAGAATAACTTGAGATTCAAAAATAATTGTCAATACGATACTGCATTCATTGTATGCTCAACTCTTCTGTATATGCCATGTATCGTTGATCAAAAACACCGATAGGAAGTCGTAATGCCAATAGTCCATATTGCCGTTGGGCTCGCCAACGTGGACTGCTGCAGCCAATGAGAAGCATTACAGCCAATCGTTTTTTACGAAGCGAATTTATGAATCTTGAATTGTACTGTACAAAATTTATTATACAAATTTAGTTGTGTTAAAATATTGTTGGGAAAATATTTTATCATTTTTTATTTTAATAATTACTAAATTATGTATTTTTTAATAATTACTAAAATATTTAAATATCTTTAAAATACAATTCCATAAAACGTTTTCAAGATTACATAACATATGTATGTGTTATGTAGGTACATGTATTAAGTATTTTGGTAAAGCTTTCAGCATAGGGAACCTAACTATTGAAGTTTCTGTTTTTTTTTTTTTTTTTTTATTAAAAACGAAACTTTTATTTATTTATTTATTTATTCATCAGATCAAGTTACACAAGAGCCATACAACTCCTCACAACTCCCACAGAGATAAACAATATTATCTGTTGGTGGTACAATAAAAAAAAATCTTAAAACTAAAGTACAACTAAATTTGTACAAACATATTTATAAATTATAATATAAATATAAATTAGTAACTTAGTGTGCACGGCACTATTCTTCGTTGTATATGTATTTCACATGAACGTTTCTATTCTAATTTTATTAATTAGTCAACAGAGGATATAATCCATTCTCTTATTTTTAGTTCTAATGTTTTTGATATTATTTGGTAGTTTATTAAAGAGCTTGATTGCTACTATGTAACTATTCTTACCACTAATAGTCTTTTCTCTTTTTGGTACTCGTAGACTTTTATTTCTCGTAACACCTTCAGAGATCAGGAACATGGATCTGAGACTATCATTATGATAATTGAGAGCTTCCAAATTAAAAAGTTGTGTGATATTCAATGGATTTTCAGTTATTAAATGGTTTTTATTAATAATTTTTAATAGCCTCTTTTGAAGATTAATGATAAGGTTTAAGGTACTCGAATAAACACCCCCCCATGCGATTATACCATAACTTACAATGCTATTGAAAAGAGCGTAATATATCTTTCTCAATGTCTCCATGCTCATGATTCTGGCCAGTTTGTAGAACATAAAAACGAGATATTTGGTTTTACTGTAAATATAATTTATATGTTTATCCCATTTCATATTAAAATCAAACATGATTCCCAAGTACTTACAACTAATAACTCTGTTAAGTTTTATTTTCAACCTTCATTTCAAAATTTGTTGGAACATTATCACTATAATTTCCAAAGGTCATATACGTGGTTTTATCTAGGTTTAATGACAGTTTGTTCAAAGCAAACCAGGTTGTAATATTTTGTAATTCGTCATTCATTTTTACCTCAACACCACTCCACGTATTGTCTTCAACAATGACTGCAGTATCATCCGCATATGAGATAATGTTATCTTTCAGCATATAATTAATATACAGGATACATTTTAAGATTTACACATTTATTTTGTCAACAATCGATAAGGTATTTTTCGATTCTCATTTTAAAATTTCTATAATTTTGGAAGGTAAACTACTGGTAACATTTAATTTTATGTAATTGACCTACCTCTAAAATGTATTAATTATTTCAAGTATGAGTGAAAACACTATTGTTTTATCTTCAGCAAAAAAAATATTATAGATATTTTTCAGTGACGGAAAAGGAAACCATTGTCAATGTAAATAAAATACATTGAGAATCCCATGTTGTATGGTGTAAATCAAGCCTTACTTAGACCTGCGTCGAGTACAAGAAATAGCAGAAAATATACTTGAGCAGAAAAATACACTTTCTTTTTTAATTTTTTTAGAAACTTTTTTTAGGTAGAAACCAATTTTTCATGATTTTGGTCTACTGATTTCTGGTGTACTTATTTATTAATCATGAGTGACAGTTAGTTTTTAGTGCGTATTTGGTCTATAGAATTGTTTGATAATATTAAAATGTATATGTGAAAAAGTTTGTGCCTTTTTGCCACTGCCACAAACATTCCCAAATATACAGGGTGTTTATATACTTGTATGCTTTGACTCACTTCCTTATTTTAAATAGAACACTTTACATATTTTTACACAATCTTGAATTGAAAAACTGTATCATAATCGCTACCAAAATACGCTGACTGCGCTAACGCTGATAATCGCTACGCTGACTGCGAATATACTCATGGTTGGCTATTTTTAATCACAGGACAAATATTACATAGCTAATCGTGAATGGCGCACTTTTAAATGGAGCCAGTTGCCAGAAAACACTTAATGCTTACACTGATTTCATATGTTTTTGGAAGATTGGGGTGTAGGGTAGAACACCTAAAAATTATTTGGTATAACATACCATGTGTCCATTGGTAATGTTAACGTCCTTGCTTTATGTATTGACAGATAATTATTGGGGTGTAGGACAGCACAAAGCTTATATATTTTTTTAAAATTCCGACGTTTCGACGTTTTATTTACATCTTTTTTCAAGGACTTCATGGAAGAATGGAAAGTGGAAGAGATTAGAGAGATAATATTACTATATTTTTTTAATATTAGGAGTAAATCTTACCGAACCACATTTATCTTTATGACATCTCTGGTTACATGTATGAAGGCCACAGTCAAGAAGTTTTTCACATGTATCTGGACAAGTAGGAGTTTCTTCAGTACATGGTAACTGATAAGTTGTTTTACCACATGGACACGTCCTAGGTTTATTTAGTTCACAAACATCACATTCTCCTTCATGGCATACAACTTGACACCTATGATTTCCACATTTTAATGGTTTGTTACATACCTAAAATTAAATATATTAAATTATTTTTTTTACTAGAAAACTTTTTTAGAGAACAACAGAGCAATATAAAATTTTGCTTAGACACTGTTAAAGTGAACCTAGCAGGACAAAATATAAATTGCCGGCTTTACTAATAATTATTAGTAAAGCCGGCTAAACAGCAGGGCGGCCCACAAAGTTTTCACACATCTCAACGTAAATAACAGGGTAAGTTTAACCCATCTCTTTATAAATTGCAACAGTTTATTGTTTTCATGAATTTTGTTTTTGCACATACAAGTAGTATATAGAATGACGCCGGCTTTAGTTATTAGTCTTCCACTTGTATTCATGCAACCCAGGAACATCAGATGTAATTTACCAATAAACTTATTCTAATAATAGTTTTTTAAATTTTAACATATTTAAATATAAACTGCTTGTCAAAATTAGCACAACACTTTTTTCGTTAGCGCAATTTGCATTTTATTCGGCTAGAGACTTGCGGTTTTTAAATTTCGGTAGCCTATATGGTTGCCTTTAATGCATCGAAGTTACTATACTGCAGCAAAAAGGGTTTGCTTCCACACCCCAAAAACCAATTCGATGTTGAAATTTAAATTCACAAGATTTTGGCAGTAATTCAGACTTACAGCATGGGCTGAGAAGGACACTGGCAGGTTAAAACCCCTCAATCCTTTACCAGGCTTTGTGAGCTACCCTTGTGAGTGTCAAAAAGTCTTTAGCCTGAAGAGAACGCAAATGGCACTAATCTAAAGAGTATTTTTACAAAATACTAATTTTGATGATCAGTTTACATCACTAAACTGCTCGTCAAAATTCGAATAACACTTTTTAGATTAGCGCCATTTGCGTTCTATTCGAGTTAAAGAGTTAAGGTTTTTAATTTTCGGTAGCCTATAGGGTTGGTTTTAATGACCCGAAGATGTTATGGTGTGAGTTAAATGGTTCGCTGTCCACATCTCAAAAAGCAACCACATATCGAAATTTCAATTAGCAAGATTTTGACTGCAATTTCAGAGATATACAGGATTTACGAAGAAGGACGCTGTCTGGTAAAAACTCCATCCCGGCATACATTAAGATCTCCTCTCGATAAATTCTGTGAATTTGGTCAGTGTACCATTTCTTCAACCCATTTCCAGACGCCCTAAGACCCCTTTGCATTTACGCGGGGTTTTGGGTTGGTTTCACAACCCAAGCTGAGGATGCTTGCAACCTTTTCGGCCCACCTCGAATCTTTTCTCTCCTTCAAATCTTCTTTTGCGTCCCATCGTTCTTTGTGTGAGTGAAAATTCCTGAATGAAGGCTTGTTGAAGGTGGTCAAAAAAAGAGGGTAATGGGACGCAAAAGGGGATTTGAAGGAGACGGGCTAAAAAGAGTTCATGCATCCTCAGGAAAGCTTTCTGAATCACATCAGGCATCAAGACTTGCTTGCAATCTCTCAGGGCGGCAAATTTTCAAGGGGTGGGTTGGAGTTGGAATATCACTTTTGAAGCTCAATTGACAGTCGGCAATGTGTTCCTCCCACTTCGAGAGCCTTCGCGTAATGCCATGACATGAATTCGAGACAAAACGACATCTCATGCAGCCTTCATACATGACAGGGGCGGAACCAGAGGAGGTGAGTCGGAGTGGGTGTGGGCTGAAGGGGTGCTTGAGTTGTTAAAGTCTGAAAGTAAGTTGTGGCAAACCACACCAATTTATTAGGCATTAGGATCAATAAATTCGCCCAACAGAGGCGTAAATGCAAAGGAGTGGCTCAGGGCGGTCTGGAAATGGGTTGAAGAAATGAGACAGCGACCAAAACACAGAACTTATTGAGAAGGTTTTAATGTATACCAGGATTGAGTTTTTACCCGACAGCGTCCTTCTTAGTCCTTCCTGTAGGTTTCTGAAATTGGTGTCAAAATCTTGCGAAATCAAATTTCGACATGGGGTTGCTTTTTGGGGTGTGGACAGCAAACTGTTTAAGTCACATTGTAGCGACTTCGTGGCATAAAAACCAACCCTACACGCTACCAAAAATTAAAAACCACAAGTGTCTCTAACTCGAATAGAACACAAATGGCAAAAATCTAAAAAGTGTTAGCTAATTTTGATGAGCAGTTTATGTGAATGGCTAAAAAAATGACCACTGGAATACAAGCCCAGGCTCATATTAGTTCGGCTGCTTAACATTTTCAGCTAGACATGATCAAATTATGAAATCTGTATTAATTGCGGGAAAAATTCTATAGAAATTCTTTAACTCTATTAAGGCTTTTATTTGATATTCCACGTATAATTAATATTCCACACAATATTCCACGTCGAAATATCCTTTGAATGGGCATCAATGATAATACGTTGAGTAATGTGATATAATTTCATAATATAACATGGCAAACGTGTGATAGGATACTAGTTACTTTCGTATATTATACCTATGATGCGTAAACCTCTAAGGCGCGTTCCAATGTTAGCGGTCGAATTATTACAGCTCCTCACTACTGTATCACATTTTTTTATTATCTATCTCTTTTTCAATACAATATGTATACTGAAGGGAGTTTTCAGTTTCTGTAAGGTGAAAGTATATTTTAATAAAGTTAAGGCGATTTTATCGATATTTTTCGTAATTGTTTGAGACTCCATAATTTGATAAGATGTAGTTGAAAATGTTTGGTGGCCGAACTATTATGAGACTGGGCTTGTAAGTTTATTGTTGAATTTCTTATAACACATCTAGGTCCTGCAGATGTAGTTGAAACACATGTAGTTGAAACTCAAATTTTCATTTGAGTATTCATAATACATTATTATACAGACGCTATTGAACGTTTATTACTATTTTGTTAAAATTAAATAAATATTGTTTGTTGGTGTGCTTTCTTGGTACAAATAATTTTGTTTATTAATGAAAAAAATTTGTTTTATCAGTAACTATATCAAATTCACTCACTATAGAGTATACTTGGACCAACGAATAAATATAGCAATCAGGTAATCACATGACCTCATGTGTTAAAGGCAGGTCTAACTAGAGCCTGATTTACACCATGCAATAGGGATTTTCCAATATACAGGTATTTTGTATTTGAATATACAGGTATATAGTTTAGAAGAGCGACACTTTGTCCCTTTTCTATCACCGAAAAAATGTCTGCAACAATTTTTTTTTTTCAAATAAATGTATTGTCGCTTAATATTTAAATAATTAACAATTTTTTTATTGTTAACAGCTACATAGTTAATGTAAAAATGTATAATGGCATAAAAAAGTTTAACAAAGTTTTCAAGTAGCATCCGATCAGATAGTCAACATGCATCGACCATGCATTCATATTACTATATCTGTTCGCTGGCCCAACAGTAATTGTTAGGACTGTTTTACACACAAATTTTTCTCACAATAAATTGTATGAGTTGACCTTCAATTTATTGGAATAGGTGTAAAACAGAAATTGCGCCCAATTTATTGTCCACAATAAATTGTAGAATTTAGAACTTGCTCTAATTTCTTGGCCAATTTTAGGGATATTTAGTAACAGTTACTAAAATTGGACAATTTATTGAAAAATAAATTCTACAATTTATTGTGCAATAAATTGGTATATATAAAACAGTCTTTAAAAACATACCTTTTCACATTTCCACAATGGAGTGGCACAATCACGTAATTTTTGTTGAGATTTACACATACATTTCTGTATACTTTTTTTGGGACAGGGATTACATTTCCCTGGATGACAAGGGTTAGAGCAGATATGTTTATCACATTCCAATGTTTTTCTGCAAGGATTTCCACAAGACCATTCCTTATTACTACATCTCTGAATTTTGGGTGGTTGTGACCCACAATAACATGATATACTAACAGTAACTGGACATGGAGGGCATGGACCTACATAAACAAAAATGTTGTAAAATTGTTTTTATTTTATGTTGATTTTATGTTTGTGAATTTATTAGTATTATATCTTAATTAATAATATCGGTACAGTGCACCAAAAATAGGTTTGTCTCGACTGGCTTAGAGCCTGCAAGGTAGACTACCTAAACAACACTTGTTTCCCCAAATTTTATGAGTGAAAACATGTTTAGGTTAGACGACTTGCGGTGGGCCGAAAGGGGTTCGAGCATCCTCAGGAAGACTTTCGAAATCACCCCACGTATCACAACCTGTTTACAACTCCTTAGCCCGGAAAATTTTCAGGGGATGGATGGAATTGGAATTTCACTTTTGAGGCTCTATCGACTGTCTGCAGTAGGTCCCGTCAACTTCAAGAACCTTTAAGTAATGTCATGACATAAATTCGAAACAAAAAAGACATCCCATGCGGCCTCCAACAGGGGAGGAACCAGGGGGGGCTGTGGTGAGTTGGTGTAGGGACGGCCTTGAGGGGTGCTTGAGTTGTCAAAAGATAAAAGTGAGTTGTGCCACCCTAAACCAATTTGTTTCACTAGGGCCAACGGAATCGCCTAACAGAGGTTAAACCATGAAAAACACAGCATAAATTCAAAGAGGAGGCTCGCAAGGTCTGGAAAAAAGTTGAAGGGATGGGACAACGATCAAACCCTCAAGGCTTCTTGGGAAGGTCTTAATGTGTGCCAGGATGGGGCTTTTACCTGATAGCGTCCTTTAAAGTCTGAAATTGCTGTCAAATTCTTGTGAATTCAAATTTCGACACGGGGGTTTTCAAGGTGTGGACGGCGAATCATTTAAGCCACAACGTAGCGACTTTGGGGCGTTAAAACCAACTCTACTGTGTATCTAAAGCCAATATCGACCAGTTATGAAAAAGGTCGAACAAAAGTGAGACGACAGATAAGAAGCAACCGCAGACGCATCGAAGGTAGTGAGGGAATGAGACCGGCCCTCTCACCACCTGTGCTTAGTGTTAGAACAAGAAGAGTAGCATTTGTCCTTTTTCACAACTGGCCGATGTCGGCTTTACACAAACTGTATATGCTACCAAAATTTAGAAATCACAACTCTCTTAACCTGAATAGATTGCAAATGGAACTAATCTAAAAAGTGTTACGCTAATTTTGACGAGCAGTTTATATTGAATAGTGTGTTATAATTTCATAATAAACTATGGCAAACGTGCGGAGCTACTAGTTACTTTCGTGTATACATATGTATATCATGCGTCCGCCTCTGTGGCGCGACTTGTTTCTGCCAAGCTTAATCACTATCGTTTAGGCTCCCAGGTTAAAACTTTTGACAAGCAATACCTATTTCATATTTTAGGAGCTTAATTAGTGGTAACCAAATACTAAAACATTGTCAACTAAACAAACCATTAGATAGATGCAATGCCAAACTGTTAACAATAACTGAAAACTAATAACTTTAGGAATTGTGTATGATTATTTACCAAATAAACCACGTTTTAAATAAAAAAAAAAAAAAAATAAAAAAAAAAACATGGGAAAAAAATCAGATGAGACTAAAAGTCTTACGAGGTAGAACAGTACCAAGTGGTTAGTTCAAAACCAAAACCAAGTCCAAAAACAAAAGTATTAAATATTCAGTTTATAGCACTTATCACATCCTAACAAAATAGTATATTATGTTATATGGGCAGAAAGTATCTTAGCTTTATTTGCTGCTCTTGTTATGGTCAGGTAACAAAAATAGTTGGGGGCTGCTAATGCCTTTATGTTCGTGTAGCACAACAGTTTTTCAGCACACTTACAATTAAATAAACAACAAATTTGTTTACGATCTAATAAATACGATCTAGTTCATTAATTTAAATGGATTTTACACTAATCAATTTCCTTCGACTAGCCTTCATTTTATTTAGACCTGAACAGTTATTCAAGAGGCTCTATTTTTTAATTTACGAAAAAAAAATTATCATAGGATGGAATAAAAAATATAAAATGCCATTTAAAACAATAACAATTCCGGATATGCCATAAGTGACATAATGTCGGCATTATTTTACATGTGTAAAAAAGACCCAGAAAATACATCACTGAAAACATCCAGAAATAAATGTTCAGCCCCATATTATCTGTAGTTCGTCTAAAATATTTAATAGGCCACTTGTCGTTAAGCACCCAGTATGAATTAGATAGGTTAATATCTCTTTTGGGTATCCTCTAGTGAAGAATAGAATAGTAATAAGACCGAAATTACAAGAATAATCAATTGTATTATATAAAATTAAAGATGGGTAAATTATGTAAAATTAAATTTTACCGGTAAATTACCTTTCAAAATTACCAAAATATTTGGATATTTTCAAAAGAAAAATTGAAAGATAGCAGAATGCTCGTCATGTTGATGTTAACATGGAAATTTAAACTGAGTTTCGCCATAAAAAAAAAGATTCAATAGTTACACTCTCTGTGCCGAGAGCTTTCCAAAAGAACTTAATACATCTATGTAGGTACTGACTTGTTATGTACTTCCGATACAGTTTGTTTTTTTTAAATTAATTCATATTTTTGGTTTTAATTATTTAAATAAGAATATTTCAGGTAAGAATAATTTTAGGTTATTTACAGAATTGAACTTGATCCAGAAAAAAGAAAACTAAATTTATGTACATTTAAGCAAATCTACCTCTCTTTAAAAAAAAGGCTGCTTGTTAACAAGTATAAGATTTTCTATGGTGAATTTCTACAAAATTACCACAGATAGGAATATTTCCTTTTTGGTGTTTTATTACTTTCCAAAATTTACCTTCGTAAGTCAATAACCTAATAGGTAATTTACCAGTTGCCCATCTCTATGTAAAATAATAATAAAATCAGGATTACTGTAAAGAGTTTTCAAATGAAAAAGGAAGAGGTGAGATTAATTTCCTGCTTTGAGTTTCTTATCTTTGTGAATCTAACTCTTCGTCAAACTAATTAATGCTATAACACAGATTTTATACAAAATCTATATTAAAAAATACTTAATTAAACATAATATACAAAATAGTAGTATGTACCTGGATGACAAAGTAGTAAACATTTATGTCCACAGTTTGGTATCAAGTTTTTTTTACAGATTTCTCCACAGGAATGGGGGACTAAATATGGATGGAATTTTGGATTTTCAGTTTTCTTGCAAAAGCAGAAGTATTTATTCGGAACATCCTCTGAACTATATTCAAAACGACATTTTGGACAACACCAAGAAAGTTTAGTTTGTTGGATTAAAACATGGTCTTCTAGAGCTTGTTTCTGATGAGTTATGGTATCTTTAGACCATCTTTGGACACACATAAGATGGAAAAATCCATAGCAGCTGGTGCAACTCCAGATCTACAACATGGGCTTTTCTTAAACTATTGCAAATAGAATTCAGTCATTTTAACGAACCGTATCATCTCGTTTTATTCGTGATATGCAAATAAGACAAGTAGCTGCGCCTGAAAGGAACGCTTCTTCGATAAAAGTTTGGGTGCGGCCAAGATGTTCCGTTGTGCCTCCAGTTTTTTTATAGTTCTCTAATATGCCCTCTGAAAAGTAATATTTCATTATTAGATTAACATTTTTTATGTATATTAAATATTTAATTTTACCGATTGCATTTGCAGATTCTAACTCTTCTTCATCAGATGATGATTCATAATCTTTTACATGTTTTTTAACAGCAGCCTGTAATTTGGAATGTGCTTCTTTAAATTTAATTTCAGATGGGGTTGGTGAGTTTTTTTCTTGATTATGTGCCCCATGTTTCGTTTTCTTTCCTTCTGGATTTTTGTTCCAGGGATTTGGTGTTTTATGCCGTCCGTACATCTTTACAACAGAATGTTATTTGTTTTATTTCATTTACCTTTATAAAAACAGTACGTGAAATACAAAAATATATCATTGCACTCTTTACACGTCAAAAGCCGAATTCAAACGTTTATGACATGTTTGTGATCACATGCATCTTCTTTTATCTATGACATGCATATTGCATATGTACATGCATAGAAAACCATGGTTTTCTATGATGACATGACATTCTTATAGATTATTATTCTGTGGTTCAAGCAGAGAAATTTCAGGCTATTTTTCGCGAGTAACAACTTCTAACGTTATTATTATGCCCCGTAAACATCAGAGCACGCATGTAGTGAGAAGCTACGCATATTAATGGGATAATGGGTGCGTGCTCAAGCCATGTACACCATAGAAAACCTAGTAGGTTTCTATGATGTGCCCTCAAACCAGGCATTGCATTGCATGGTCTGAGAACTTTTATTCGCAGCGTATGCGTGCGTGCCCAAGGCGTTCCAGACAGTCGTGTGACTAGTGTTTTCAAACACCGGCACCGGTTTAAAACCGATCAAAAAACCGGTTTTATCGAAAAAACCGGTTTTCACAAAAAAAGAACGTTTTATGTAAAACATTCGTTCAGTACAATCAGCGACCAAATAAAGTAACGTTCCCCCCTGAAGTTCTATACTTATTTATTTAAATTGGTCTTTAAAAAAACGTTCCTAAACGTATTTCGTTATTTTTTTATTGTTCGTTGATTTTTAATTTTATTTATATTTATTACATTTATGACCCCTCCTTGACTTAAGTTCTTTACACATTTAGGTATTTAAATATTTATAGTTTAAAAACTTTAAATTAGATTAAATTTTTTGTTAAATTAAATGTTTAATATTTTTAAATTAATTGTACTATATTTTTTAATTTTTTTAGAGACGGCTTGTTTCTATATCGAGCCATCGAAAAAAAAACGTCATCAAAGTTGGCCTAGTAAAAAAAGACGTATCTCTATTCTATGTTAAAGGAGGAGGGTCCCCAAGGCCGGTTTTCGGCCTAATTTATTTTTGGTCAAAAAAATCAAAAACATTTATTTTATTTATTTATATATCACTTACAATGGATCTGACCACAAACGAACCCGCCCCAACCCTCTCCCCTCTTTTTACCCCCTTAATGACACAATAAACAATTTGCTTTTTACCAACTTCCACGGTAGTTTTTGGCTAAAAAAAATATATTTTATCAAAAAATATCACCCTAACCACTTACGGATATCACATATAATCTCTCTATGTTTTCAAAGCTTTTTTAGAAGACATTAACACCACTTAAAACGTAATATTCAAGCATAAAAGAAAATACCCCCCCACCCCTATTCTTAGCACGATTTAATAATCTTTTTCCGCATTTGACAATAGTTTTTGGATAAAAAAATAATCTTTTTTAGTCAAAAACTACCGTGGAAGTTGGTATAAAACAAATTGTTTACTGCGTCATTAAGGGGGGTAAAAAGAGGGGGAGGGTTGGGGGTGGGTTCGTTTGTGGTCAGATCCATTGTAAATGATATATAAATAAATAAATAAAGAAATTTTTTATTTTTTTGACCAAAAATAAATTAGGCCGAAAACCGGCCTTAGGGACCCTCCTCCTTTATAACCTTATTTAATTGTTAAAGCTGTTGCATTATACATATTATGTCAGCCATTATTTATTTTACAATAATTGTGAGTCACTTGTCAAAAATTTGACATGACCGAAAAGCTTCGACATGACCGCTATTTATGTCTCTCTCGTTCATAGCTAAATTTGATAAAGTTTTTTTTATGTCCCTTTATATTTACACTTGTAAAAGGTTTTAATAATGAAATTTCTTTAAAGCCTCTTGTTGAAAGATAATTCACTTTCAATGATACAACCAGCTCAAAACCGGTTTCCATTCGGTTTTTCTCAAAAAAAAAAGATTTTGTACCAATTTAAAATAACATTGGTTTTTCCAAACTTATAGGCCGCTTTACAGTTCGCAATTTCTATTGCCTGCAAGAAAAATTGCAGCAATTTTTATAGCGCGCACGCGTATTTGTGTCTGTTTGAACAATTTCTTAACTAATAAACATAAATACGCGTGCGCGCAATAAAAAGTGCTGCAATTTTTCTTACCTGCAATAAAAATTGCGAACTGTAAAGCCGCCTTTAGTCTGAAGAGTTGCTGTTGGTCAGAACTGCCTATTAAGCATAGAAAACCTACGCACATTGGTTTTCTATGGCTAAGTCTAAAGCCGGGCACAGACATGCGGTATTCGGCGAGTACCGAATAACAAATATTTGCTATTCGGCAAGTAGCGACTAGTGTGTATGGGTTGCTCGTGACGAATATTCGCTATTCGGTGTTTCCCACTGTCTGTCGGTATTTTGGCCCGAGTCAAAAGGAGACAAATATTTGCGATTGCACTCGATACACATATTCGCCCAAATTACGTGTGGTATTTTTGTATTTGTGATCGAATGTAGTTTATTTTGTTTGTAAAAATGGAGTGGAGTAATGAATAGAGCCCGGCGCAAAGGTAGGCAAAGAGTCATCGTTCTCGGGTTATTTGAAAAATTCATCACAGAGATTAATCCAATCAGAAGTAAAAACATTATTTTTCAATAAAAATAATCAAAGGTGAAGATATTTTTCAGATATCTCGAGAATGGTGGCGCGTTGCCGACCATTGTGCCTAGCTCTAGTAATGAAAATCTATTGAAATTTTGGAATTTCTATGAAGATGAATCGATAGCATAGGGCATGATGACAATAAAAAGAGAAATCTTGTCTATGATGCTTGGAAAATAATAGAAATAGAAGTTTAGGGCTTGTCAGAGTGGTTAAGGAATCTACAAAAATTGAAGCAGGTTCAGATGACATACACAAATCAAACTGACATATACACCTTCTTTTTCTTCTTGTAGCCTTTTTTTATTAACTGCATATAAGCACAACTCATGACTATAAACGCAGCAGCATCGATTACCATTGTTTCACTATTCATTTTAAATTTTAATGAACGAATATTCGGTGTTCCCACACCAAGCAATCTTCGGCAACTACGCCAAATGTGTGTGTACCCTATTCGCCAAATACAAATTAATTTGATGGAGTTGTTCGGCAAATAGCGAATAATCGCGATTCGTTGAATACCGCATGTCTGTGCCCAGCTTAAGAGCTAGTCTTGTCATATGGTGGGTTCATGCAGAAATTTTTAGTAATAAGAATAAGAATAGTAATAAGAATAAAAGTTAAACCATCGTTTTATAATGACCCAGTTCATGCAGTAAATATAATTTTTAGTAATAATTTTAAAAATAAGGATTTACTGCATGAACTGGGTCATTATATAACGATGGTTTAACTTTTATTCTTATTACTATTCTTATTCTTATTACTTATTACTAAAAATATCTGCATGAACCCACCTTAAGGTTTCCTAAGAGCTAGCAACTAGCATTGGGAATAATCGAATTATTTTCACTATCGAATAATTAGTAATAATTCATATTTCAAAATCGAATTAATAATTCGAATTATTTAGTAGAATTATAAATTAAAATTATACCGAGGGGCGATCGCTGCAGATTAAACAAAAAAGACAAAAAAAAGGTCACTACAGGCAACGGCAACCGCATTCCCCCGAGTATTTTGGTTTTTACTTGACCCTTTGGCTACACTCGACCTCCATCGTAAATATTCGATAGGTATAGGCGTATACCAGTTCAATAATTCGTAATTCCGTTTCCCGTCGGAGTAATAATACTAAATAATGAATACTACTAATTTTTATCTCGACATATCGAAAAAGATAATCGAATTAGTTGCTTTCAATTAACTATCGAATTAGTCGAATTATTTAATTCGAATTTTCGCAACACTACTAGCAACGTTTGAACCCACCTGATTTTAGCAAGGAAGACGGTGAGCGCATTCCTTCCGTTTCAAGTACCTATCTGGTCACTGCAGGGTCCGGAAAGTATGCTGTCACGCAGAGCCGGCACTATACAACTCTATAAAAAAAACTGGACGTTTTCCACGAAACACCGAACTACTACACTTTTCTCGACGCGCGTTTCGCCAACCAAGTTGGCATCTTCGGGAGAAGATTAAAACTAAATTCTAGCCTACACACTTGCACTATTTATACATAGTGCAAGTGTGGTATAAATAGTGCAAGTGTGTAGGCTAGAATTTAGTTTTAATCTTCTCCCTGAAGATGCCAACTTGGTTGGCGAAACGCGCGTCGAGAAAAATTATTTGCATATTATTTGTAAATTATTTGCACTATGTATAAAAAACTATTTATACATAGTGCAAGTGTGGTATAAATAGTGCAAGTGTGTAGGCTAGAATTTAGTTTTAATCTTCTCCTGAAGAACTTGAACTTGGTTGGCGAAACGCGAGTCGAGAAAAATGTAGTATTTCGGTGTTTCGTGGAAAACGTCCAGTTTTTTGTTTCTACGCCGAAGGTTCCAGTACCCACTCCAGGAACTCTATAATAATTAACGTAAAAACCGTATTTTTTTAAACGCGTATTTCTTTGCCCCTTTATACCCACGCCATTGTCTGTGTGTAGAATGTTATCCCTAACGAAGTCGCTGCGGAAAGCCAAGACCCCGTAATACATATTCTCCGTAAGACGACGACCTATGTACATTAGGGTGGACCTTAATATTTTTTTTTCGTTTTTTCTCAGCGGGCCGGGTGAAAATCAGTTCTGGGTACCTAAAAACTTGTGCGGAAACCAAAACTGCCGCGATCGAAATCTTTTTTCCCGTGCCGCAAAGAGCCGGAAGTTTCTTATGGGATTTACATGTTAAAAATCACTGAAAACGTTCGATACGCTCAAAAACTATAAAAATCATCAAATCTGATAGTCGCAAGGATATATTTCCATGTATTTGTTCCTCCTGAATCAGATGGAATCGTCAGATTTCGTTTATTCGTTGAGTGAAAAAAAATTATGAGCGAAAAATTGCGAAAAAACACCAAATTAAACTAAAAAAAAATTAAAAAAGACAAAATAATTTATTATGGTGATTGTACCTGACTCTGAGGAGTATTAATGATATCATGATTCAAAAGTAGATGTAAAAACCTACAATTTGACGTCCGGTTGAAGTCTGTAGGTGCCTCTGAACCGGAGTTCTCTTGTGGTATAATCGGGTAGTAATACAAATCTCTATGTTATGTGCTTGTTTCTCAACAATCGAATAGTTTAAGGGTTATTCAAGCTTGAGCAAACGAAAGAACGGAAGAATGAATTTTCGAAAAAATTACGATCGAAGAAAAACGAAAAATCGTAGACGCTCTAAATGCAAACAGTAGTAAATACGTATATAAAAAAACGTATACTCGTGAATGAGAACTCTGTGAAAGATTTAGTTCAATCGAACATTAGTGACTTTTTGTGCAAAGATTCACTACAATTTTTTAAACGATTTAACATCGATAATCATTTTTATCAAAAGATCCGTCAAAATGGAGTAAGGAAAGAAATTATATTAAGGGTTTGAAAATTGTTAAAAATTTGAAAGTAGTCAACGATATTGAAGAGGAGTCAAATTAATGTCTGATTTTAAAAATATATTGACAAAAGATGAGCAACAACGACAGTATCTAATGCCAGTGATGAAAAATTATCGTAATTTATTCCCGACTTGCGATAAAGCCTCTCTTATGAGCAAACATAAATGATTTATGAAACTATAATACAAAATTATTTTGAGAACTCATTTTCACTTCTAATATTCACTTCATTTCAGAACGAATAAAATTTATAAAAATATTAATCACATTGAATTTATATGTATAAAAATGAGACGATAACTTATTAATAATAAACCACTTATTAACAATAACCAAAATAAGATGTAACTTATTATGGAATCTTAAAAAAATTAATTTTCTGGGACAGAATTTCAAAGTCTACACCATTTATAATTGCCTGGTAAGAATAAGGTACGCAGTTCGTACAAGTACGTGTACGAACGTCGAACACCTTAGTATGTTCCAATCCGAAATTTTCTTATAATCAATATAAAATGACTTCAAGTTAAAGGTAATTTTATATTAAGATGATGAATTATTCGTATGATATGGAGCATTTCATACTACCGTTAAATTATGCAAGTCGATGCAGGAGAATATATCGTTTGAGAATCAGGATTGAAAAAGAGAAAAATCGCCTTCCGCCATATACGCTCCTGAATTTTGCATACAACTTGAAATGATCGTAACTCCGGTTCAGACGCATCTACAGACTTCAACCAGATGTCAAATTATAGGTTTTCACCTCTACTTTTGAATCATGATATGCTTAATACTCCTCAGAGTTAGGTACAATCACCATAATAAATTATTTCGTCTCTTTTCAATTTTTTTTAGTTTAATTTGGTGTTTTTTCGCAATTTTTCGCTCATAATTTTTTTCACTCAACGAATAAACGAAATCTGATGATTCCATCTGATTCAGGAGGAAAAAATACATGGAAATATATGCTTGCGACTATCAGATTTGATGATTTTCATAGTTTTTGAGAGTATCGAACGTTTTCAGTGATTTTTAACAAGTAAATCCCATAAGAAACTTCCGGCTCTTTGCGGCACGGGAAAAAAAGATTTCGATCGCGGCAGTTTTGGTTTCCGCACAAGTTTTTAGGTACCCAGAACTGATTTTCACCCGGCCCGCTGAGAAAAAACGAAAAAAAAAATATTAAGGTCCACCCTAATGTACATATTCCGAGAGCGACCTGCCGCGGCGTAAACAGGTCGACCGCCGCATTGAAAACAATTTTTTTGTCGCGAGTTAGTCACTCCTGAATTCGTGTACTGTATTTACATATTACCTGATTTTGTGTGGATTTCTGCAATAATTGCACTTTTGCATGGACATTTGGATTCGTTCCAAAAGGATTTAATTTAGTTCTAGTGGCTGATTGGTGGAATTATTTGAAATTCATTTATTTTTGTTGGTTGTTTTATAGGGATCGCATCCGATTTTCGAGGGTGATTACTAGACCTAAATAAGCTACACTATAAAAAATTCAAATAGAACTTAAAAAATGAAATAAATAAAAAAAGTTTGGTCGCCAGAAAATCTTGAGAGCGGTGATTTTGCGTGTGATTTTTTTTATAATTATTAACAATTATAATCAAGTGAATACCTATAACATTTTATTCTTATGCTTTTCGCAACAAATTCATTTTTTTAAAGTTACAACTATTATACATATATCAGAAAAGAAATGCTTGTGTGAAAAAAATCAAATTTTAAGTTCAATATTTCGAAAAATTGAAAAGAACAAAAATGCTATATTTTTTTGATGCCCAATAAAAAAAATATTTTGCAAAAACTTTGCAAGCTGTTTCCAAGCTCTTCTGGTGAGGCAGAGGTTTTTTTTATTTCTTTTTTTCGAGTTTCGTTTGAGGTTTTTTTTTGCGATTATGTTTATATTTAACTAAACAAAAGTTATCAATAATCGAATATGACACTGAGTTAGCATCCTGTCAGCTTTCAAATTATAAATGATAGAAGAAACAAATGTGCATTTCCTTCATGATGGTGGCCCGTGCTTGACTATTTACACCTGGAAGACGCCGACAAAGGACCAAAACCGCCCGCAAGTGTCAAATACCATCGTGTGAGTTCCTTGCCGTCGGTGATTTACCGTCTTCGGGAACTTCGCACATTTGTATATTTCCTGCAAAGTAAGATGATTAAGGCCGCAACGCTAAATAACCATTTCTGGGTAGATTACCAATACGTAGACCAATTATTACGTATATAAATCTGTTTACCACTTGGGTTTTCTTAGCCTAGTTGTAATATTTTTTTAAAAAAACTGTTAACTGTTAACAATAACACAAAATTGTTAACAGTACGGTTGTATTCTAAGTAATTAATAAAAATAAATATATGACATTACGTAACTCAGAGGTTTAAACGCAAAAGAACAAAAATATAGGAATTGTCCTGTAGTGCGCTTAAATAGAACTCGACAATTTCCGGTGGGTCTGACAAGGTCAGTAACCACTAGATGTAATTTCTGGGAGAACAGTAGGTCCATTGTGCTAAAGTAGAATGAGAATAATTCATGTTCACTGCTATTCTTCCACTAACTGTTTAAGCTCAAAATCTAATTATGTAACTCTAGACCTTGTTGTGGTACATGTTGTGGTAACAAGTCATCTAAGTTTCGAATTCTTTTCTTAGCGCGTTCTCGAGTACAAAAAAAAAAAAAGGTTAACGAAACGAAAAGGTTAACCGGGACATACAAAAGCCTATTTAAGCAATACAAAATGTTTAACTTGAAATCTCGACGTTTTAGAGCATATTAATCCTATTTAGCAATATGCAATATATGCAATAAAGTTTCACGAAAAAGTTTTTTCTGCGATATTGTACTCCTACTTCATTCCGAGTTGAATTTCCGAGTTCAATTTTTTGAGATTGTCTGGCTAAATGAGCATTATTTACAGCAAATTATATTACAAATATTAAGAGTTTTGTGTGCAGGCTAATTTTAATATACTATATGTATATTTCAGAATTTCAAAATTCAGGATGGTAGATATGACATCGCGACCATTTTGAAGCAAATTTCTAAATTATCTGATTATTTTGCCATAATTTTTGTAATTACAAAATTTTACATATCACTGATTACAATCTTGATATTAGTATTCGATGTTTAGGATGGCACTAGTTCCTTTGAACGATACTTATATTTTTGATATTGAAAATAAACGCTAGTAGTTGATTACATTAATTACTAGCGACCCGCCCCGGCTTCGCATGGAAATATAAAAAATGGTTATTGTGGGTTATCCCTAAGAGATAGACATATACCATCGCGGACTTTTTTGTAGACCTTTTTAAGGTGTACAATATTGTAGTACATTATTTTGATCTATCTCGTAGGGTTCAGCCAGCGTTTGCAATGTAAGCGCAAAAAAATGTGTTTATTTACGACATCACATTAGAAACCTCTAAAATTATTAGTGTTTCTCTACTACATTACGCATGTATTATACATATAAACCTTCCTCTTGAATCACTCTATCTATTAAAAAAAACCGCATCAAAATCCGTTGCGTAGTTTTAAAGATCTAAGCATACATAGGTAGTAGATAGATAGATAGATAGGGACATACAGCGGGCAGCGACTTTGTTATACTATGTTTTATGATGATTTCATATTTATATTGATGAATAACTCTCATTCTTATTTATCATATTCTCGCAGTTTTAGATTGTAAAAATAGAATTCAGGTGTGATGTATTATTGTTCGTTTGCATTCTTTGGTAATTCCTCCGAAAGTAAAAAAAGCTTTCTAAATACATATAGATATATATCCACGCTTTCTGATTATTAGTTTTCAATACGCTATTCAGACCATTTTTCGAAATGTGTACTATTTGATTATATTATATTCTAAATACGCGTACCATAACGTTCCACACCTAATCATCATGTCTAAAAGGAGATCTGTCTCTTCATCTCAAAAAAGGACTTCTGCATGTGATCATTCACAATTTGTAACCAAATCGTATGACAATGTATAATATGATAATTACAATAGTTCTCAGAAAAAGTTAGAACCTGGCACGTATACGAATGGCTTGATGGCGAATTTCAATGCTCTGGAACTTTTACGTCTGAAGGTAGTCTCAAAAAGACTGACAAGGCAGCTATTACCAAGAGCTCACCTACGGAATTATTTGAATATTTTTTTTCACCAGAATTACAAAAACATATCATTGATTGCACAAAGGAAACCAGTCGTTATGAGATATCTGAAAGACCTTCAAGTATTTGTTGGGATTATTATATTTTCTTCGTACAACATGAGGTTATCTCAACGTGATTATATGAAAAGCTGACCCTGTTCAAATTAACAGGGTCAGTAAATTAATTATGTCTCGAAGTAAATTCGAAGACATAAAGTCAAAAATAAAATTTTATCGCCCGAACGATGAAAATGTTGTTGATACAATTTATCGAGTGAGATCTATGACAAACATTTTTAGACGAAATTTGATTCGTTTCGGGATTTTTTTCTAGTGCGTTATCTATAGATGAAATGATGCTGAAATTCTACGGTAGATCATTTTTGAAACAATTCATCAGAGGTAAGCCCGTGAGATTTGGAATGAAGCTCTGGGCTCTTTGCAGTTCTGATGGGTACCTTTTTGACTTTGAAATTTACTGCGGTAAAGATACTCAGAAGAACGATAAATTATTATCAAACTGTACACTTGGTAGTCGCGTTGTAATAAACATGCTACAAGTAGTCTTTCAGAACGTATCCTTACGTAATCGAGATGAATTGCACGTATATTTTGATAATTTTTTCACCAGTCAAGATTTACTTGTACACACGAAAAAATATGGGTTGCGTTCGACTGGCACTGTACGAGAAAATAGTCACTGTAAAAAATAACATATAAAAAAAATATGAAAGAGGTAAAATATGATGTGAAACACGACAAAATGAGTGGTTTGAATGATATAACAGTGATGGATTCTAAACCAGTATCCATTTTATCAACAGCAAAAAAAAAACGTAAAAAGTGAAAAAAAAAAACGAAGAAAAAACATGAATATTAAAAAAAAATATAAATAAAAATAAAAAAAAGATTCTCCAAATCACCCACCTCCACGTGGTGAGAATCGGGCAACTTGAGATATCCGAAGGCTGAATGTGAAAATTCAAGTAATGTATGATAAACTACCCACGGTTTATCGCTTTCTAGGAACAATGAACCATAATTTCGAAATTTGCTTCAAAATGGTCGCCATGTCATATCCTAAATTTGAAATTCTGACATCGGGATCGTGATTAGCGATCCTGAAAACCCCTGTTTTACAAATATTGAGGCAAAATAATCGAAAAATTTGAAATTTGATTAGGGATGGTGACCATATTGGATCCGCCATCTTGAATTTTGAAATTTTGACATCAGGATCGTGAAATTCTGACGATCAGCGACCTCAAAACCCCCTAAAGTACTAATAATTTTTCAAAATTCTTCTTTTGCGTCAGTGATCCCGCAACTGGTAAAAAACGAGAAATATCAGCCTTTGAATTTTGCCATATCTAGTTATTCTGACCTCAAAAATGAGAAAATTAAATTGTTCTCATTGCGTTTCCTTCAAGTACACTTCTCGAGTGCACGTTTCTATTTGTTTTTGAGTGGTATAAAGCACGATAACATGGCTGAAATTGCGATTTAAAAAAATCTTGAAAAAAAACGCGTTTTTTAATAGTTTTTGTTAAAAATTGAAGGTTACATCATTTTTTTTTTGCAAATTTTAACGATTCCATTCGAAAGAGCGGCCTCGAAAACATAGGAATACATGGTTTTAGTTATTTTTTCTTTATTTTTTTCTATCAGTAATATAAGCCTCTAAGTTCATGTCTCTAAACAGTGCACTTGGGCCTTAAAGGGAAGTAACGATTTAGTATTTTATAAAAAAAAGTAGTAACTTTTTTTATGGGCGAAAAACTTACACGTAATAAACAGGCTTTTCTAAAGAAAATCATGATTGAGTACACCAAAAATTCTGTGCAGCGGAAATGAAGCTTTTTATGTTTTTCCTTCATGTTTTTGCGAACAGGACACCTCCTTTCTCCACGTGGTGACGGTTTTTCTCTCATAAAAAAGTTTTTTCCCATAAAAAAAATACTTTTTACTACTACTACACAGAACACTTTTTATTTTGTGCGGCTGGGTAATTAGTTTTAACGCTAGTTGTAGTTGTTTCTTGATGAGGCCAACATGGTTGGCGAAAGTCGAACGTTGAGTGTAAAAGTACTGTTACTGCGTTACGTGGAAAATTGTTCATGCCTGAATTTATATTTAAGTGATTATAAAAAAATAATGTTAAATAATAAATAAGTTTCTCCATTCGTTAATGTTTATTCCGTAATATTCCCCATTCATAAAGTAAAATATTTGTGTGGTAAGTAAACACAAAATCATTTTTCGATAATTTCGTTTGACGATTTGTTTTACGACAGCAGCATCCTATACAGATTACCTCTTTAAAATTTCATGTTAGTCCCATGATTTAAAATTCCACCAGCCGCCCCTGGAAATTGGTGGAATGGCGCGAAAGCTACCGTGTGACTTTAAGAGTTTTTTCGTTTACATGTGATGTACGCTTTCAAGTACTACGTCGAGTTTCACTTCACTGCCTCGATTATGATTAATTTCCTAAAAATTATATCTAAAAGGGGTTTCAAGTTCAATAAACATTTCAAGCGGTTACCTTAGATAGTACACAACTTTAGACGGCATACGAGTATGTACTTATAACAAGTGACAAATACTGTGAACTACTCTAACTAATTAGTTTTATACACAGTGTTTAAACTTAAGTCTTCACTGTTACTAACTTTGTATCTTATAAGCAGTGGCGGTGCGTGATATTTCAGTTAGCCATATCTTGAAAACGACGCATGGGACCCACTTCACTTTTTAGGTGATGACTATACACCTCTTACAGAAAGGATTTATAGTGAAAAAAATCGACAGCAAAGTTTTCGAAAAATTTTCAAAAACATTGGAGCACTCCCTGGGTTCTCAGTAACGCTCTGTGGAATATTTGCAGTATATATTTTTTCATAATCTAGAAACAAATATAAGACGTTTTTCGATTTGTTGCAAAATATTTTTTTTTCAAAAAGTTATGGCCATTTTAATTTTAATTTTATAGGAACATTTTGTTTCCCAAAATTAAAATGGCCATAACTTTTTGAAACAAAAATATTTTGTAACAAATCGAAAAACGTCTCCTTATATTTGTTTCTAGATTATGAAAAAAATATACTGCAAATATTCCACAGAGCGTTACTGAGAACCCAGGAGTGCTCCAGTGTTTTTGAAAATTTTTTCGCAAACTTTGCTGACAATTTTTTCACTATAAATCCTTTCTGTAAGAGGTGTATAGTCATCACCTAAAAAGTGAAGTGGGTCCCATGCGTCGTTTTCAAGATATGGCTAACTGAAATATCACGCACCGCCACTGCTTATAAGTAAAGACAGTAAGTCGCGGAGCATATCAGGACCGCATCAGAGGGAACACGGCAATGTATGTAGAATAGTCTATACAAACCATGTAATTAAAATAAGCAATTTCAATAACGGCTCGCACAACATAGCGAATTATACATATAGGCTATAGTCCTTCTAAACTCAATGTGAAGAGATATTATTTTTAATTCCTTTGATGGCTAACGCCGCCCAATGGCGTGCATATATCTTATAAATTCGAAAATTGTGAAATAATTTTTTTCATTCAAATCAATATAGGGGATTAAAATTAGCCTGCATACAAAACTGTTAATATTTGTAATATAATTTTCTGTAAATAATGCTCATTTAGCTAGACAATCTCAAAAAATTGTCTATTTTAATAAACCTAGCTGAAATGCACGTCACTGGCGGAAACAAGTAAGAATTCCTAATGTCGTAAATCATTTTAACGACGTCGTAAAACATTTTATGACACAGTGGACTGAATAAGTATTTAACGAACGTATTCGATACAAAGCGCGATAGCCTAATGGATCGTTGGCCGGGGTTAAGCGTTGCCGGGTCTTCAACATTTTCTTAAGTTATAATATACATACAGTTGTTTTAATTTATAATTATTTTTTCCAGCAATTTTAAACGCCTTATTTTAATGCTAACTAATAAATTTATATCTCTGTATTTTTTTTAATATTTCCAAACTAGCTTTCTAAGAACGTCACGAATTAACAGTTTACTGAAGTATGAAGTATAATTGTATAGTGAGTTTAGCAATTTTAGAAAATATATCTGACAACCATGCTTTTTTTATGTCTTCACATTCACATTAGAAATAGTATACCGGCGTCTGACATACGAGAGGACCGAAATGGGTGACCGAAGGTGTTGTGCGCATACAATAACATATGATTCATAATATCACATTGCAATAAAACCAGTTTAGAATCACGCTCCGTCGAGAATACCCGTGCTATAACATTTCGTCTACTGTAAATATATACCGAGTGTTTCGTTACGCGTATTAGTGTCATTGTGATTCAGAGTGCTTGGACAACATAAGAGCGAATTGAATATGCCAAACGAGCGCAAAAATAGATCTATTTCAAACAAGGATTGACAGTAATCCTGACTTTTATAGGGATTTACGTATTATGGGAAATTACCTATTTTGTACTTGTAAAATAACACGACGTGTGAACAGCCATGCCCCTTCGAGTTCTAATAAGTTATAAAACTCTTTTCTTCCACATAGTGTTCCATTTAAAAAAAAACTATGTTTGTTATATTGTGAGAAAACGGACTAGGGCAAATAAGAACTGACTACGCCATTGGATTCTACATAAAAAATTGTATGGAAGCCCGTCTTTACATTTATAATAAGATAAAAGAAGTTAGAGCGAGTTAGAGGTGGTGTCCGAAAAGTGCAAATTTTCAGTTTCGCCATGTATCTCAAAAACTAAAAAGGGCTATGAAAATTCTGTTTACATTTAATTTTTACATTTAATTAGCTAGTTAATTAATTGCATTTTTCAACTTTGAACGGCTGTAACTTTTGAACCTTGCGTTTCCGCAATTTTAGTCCCAAATTGCGGAAACGCCACCATTCGACACCATTTTGAAAACCCTTTTTAATGATATATATCATAAAGATCGGAGTGTTGGGCAATTCGAAACTCTTACCCACTTGTAGTTTGGTGTAAAGGCCTGTACGATTGCGATGGGCATAATCGGATGATTTTAAAAATCGGAATGTTGCATTCCGGAATGTTTTTAAAATCGGAATATATTCCGATTATTTTATATTCCGAAAAGACGAAACGTTACGTTTAGTTTCTTATCGCAAATGAGTAGTGGGTACGCAAGTAAATAGGATATATAACTGTTTGGCGTATAAACCTTCCTTAAAATAATTATTTTAAATGATACACTTTTTGATCCAATTTAATTTAATTTTTGCGGTCACGTTAATATTTTGATTGTACAGGGTGGCTCAGGAGGTTGAGCCAAGCTTATATCTTGAAAATCAATTAACGGATTTTTTTCAAATTTCAGGCGTTTATACTAGAATTAATTTTCAACCAAGTGACGAAAAAATCTAAGATGGCTTCCGGTTTCGCCGAAAATGACACAACCCAGTTTTGTAAATGAGATCCCCTGTATATTTTTACATATTTTGATTCTACGCGTCAGAGTACACGCAACCCAAATGTAAAATCTCGTTTTGGTGGTGGAAACATTTTTTTATTTACATTATATTTTTTAAATTCCTTTAAATGTTCTACATTTACCTCAAAGGTAATAACGACAGCATGTACGTCGTTTAAATGTTTATTAAACGGAGAATTTAAAACAGGAATGACCCACTAGATGTTCCGAATGTCGGAATGTGAAAAGAAATATGCCACTCATAAGGTGTCGATAAATCAATAACAATCAATAAGTCGATTCTCTCGGTTAAAACTGTCCGTAGCCGAACATTCGGTTTCTCGACAACGGATAGGAAGGCCAAACCGACAAATGGGTGGAAAGCAAAAGCCATCGGTATACGCCGCAATTCACATTTCGGAATGTTCGGTAACAATCGGAACCTTCCGATTTTATATTCCGAATAGGCCCAATGTACGAGTAGGCACAAATATTATAAGATGATTAATCTTCGATTACCTAAGACATCTATGCGAGTATGTAATCGTGAGGACAGCATCACGGGAATCGTAAAGATATTGCTCATTAGTAAATGTATAACAGATAGCAACTAGTTAGTGACCACACTGAAATATAGGTTTGTGGATACTTTTTATGGCGCACAAAAATTCCATTAAGTTTTCAATTATGAAGGTTTCTGATTGTGAATGCACGGTAAGATTTTTCAAGATCAAGATCATTCCTTAAGTAACTTTTTACAAGGAATTCAATGGTGACTTTGGTTTTGACCTTGACGATGACCTTCAAGGTTATTTCAATGTTAACTTTTTTCTTTAAATGAAAATCTCTTTTTTGATGTCGTCAATCGAAAGAAAGTAAAATGCAGTTTTAAGGTAAGACATCTTTATCTTTGGATTATCACAGGCACACAAAAAAAGTTGTCTGTCCGAGAGGTGCCACATGTATATTCCCATGTATTTTTGGCCGCTCAACACGATCCCGCCGTCAGATTTGCTCCATATCGTCCCAGATTAACCTCATAACCTCATAACCCCATAACCCGATAATCTCAACTTTTAGACCCCCACACACTACACAAAAATCAATTTTTTAAGCCCGACAACTCTAAAACTGAAGCTCTTATGCCCAATATCTCTATAACCTAAACTTTCAATCCTAATTACCCCATAACTCAAACTGTCGAACCATCATAACCCCATAACCTCAACTTTTAGACCCCCATGTACGCAAAACTCAATTTTTCGAGCCCGACAACCCTAAAACTAAAGCTCTTATGCCCTTAAGTTTTTAACCCCCATGACCGGACGGGTCAAAGACTGATAATGGAACTGGTGCTGGCATCTATTGTGTGCAAAATAAACACAAAGAGAGTCTTCAACTAGGAAAGTTTACCTCTGTATTTCAGGCAGAGGTCTGTGCAATTCTCGAATGTTTGAGGATCAATAATAAGAGGGCATATATTAATAAGCGGATCAGAATTTGTTCAGACAGTCAAGCTGCCCTAAAAGCCCTTAGCAACGCTAAGGTGACATCAAGACTGGTATGGAATTGCAAAGAAGAACTGATAAGGCTGGCAACTCACAACAAGGTCACTTTGATGTGGGTGCCAGGTCATCAGGGTATCGAAGGCAATGAGAAAGCTGACGAGTTAGCCAGAAATGGATCGTCGGAAGATTATATTGGCCCCGAACCGGCCCTTGGAGTGGCAAAAACCGTCATCAGGGGACATATTAATGAGTGGGTCAAACAACAACACAAAGAATACTGGAGAAAAATGCCCAGACAAATACATGGGAAGAAATTCATTAAAGAACCATCAAAACCCGTAGCCGAGCAACTGTTAGCAATGAACAGGAAACAGCTATGCACTATAGTAGGGTTACGCACAGGACATCTTCCTGCTCGAGAACACCTAAATAAAATGGGCCTGTACAACGGAGACCTAAGATGCAGAATGTGCAACAAGGAAACGGAGCCAGCCCTTCACATTCTCTGTCAGTGTGAGGCTTTGGATCGCAAACGGCAAGCAATATATGGAAAACCCTTTATGGAACCAGAAGATTACACTGCACAGCCAGATATGACCCTGTACAAATTAGTGCAGGGAACAAAGATTTTAGACTGGGTGCAGTAAACCGGTACAGGAGAAAATACAAAAAGCCCAAGAGGCTGCAGTATAACCGGATAGTACAAGGACGGCTCCTGAAGGAGGAAAAAAAAAAAACCCTCATGACCCCATAACTTAAACTTTCAAATTTTTGCGTAGATGGGGGTCTAAAAGTTGAGGTTATGGGGGTTTAAAATGTCAAGTTATGGGGTCACGGGGTTTTGAAAGCTTATGTTATAAGGTCAGGGGGGTTTAAAAGTTGGAGGTATGCGGTTATTGGAGCTTAAAAGCTTTAATTGTAAAGTTACTGGGATATGGGGTCCCTTATGGGGTGTCTCCCTCCCCCCATCTTTAAACCTCAAACGTGTGTCGGACCAATTTTCCTTTAATCTACTGTCCAAAACCTGTAAAATAAAAAAAATCACAATGATTGGAGTTTTCTGTGGGGAGTTATCTTATTTTGAGAAACATTTTGCCGTTTTCGCCCACTGTGCGGCATCGTATTCAGCGGTCAAAAATACATGGGAATACATAATTCTGGGCATGATTTTCACCGACCAATAGATTTTTACATCGTTTATATGCGCATTTGTCGATTTTACGGGGTTTTTATGATTTTTTTGAGGTTAGGAAAAATCTGGGACGATATGGAGCAAATCTGATGGCGGAATCGTGTTCAGCGGCCAAAAATACATGGGAATATACATGTGGCACTACTCGGACAGACAACTTTTTTTTGTGTGCCTGTGTTATCTATAAGAACATGATGTGATAGAGCAATTCTTCAGACATATTCGGATTTAGGGCTCCGAAAACCTTCGGAAAAGTATACTAAAGATTATACTTCAGAAAATCAGTCAAATTTTGAACAAAACCAAAACTTCAATGAAATTTTTGTCCGCCATATTGAATCCGACATTTTGAATTTTTAGAATCTGACAGTAGATTTGTAATCAACAACTTTGGAAAATGATTATACAGTAATTTAACAGTATTTAGAAAAATACGCTCAAAGAGGTAGGGAGAGAGAGGTACATTGATACACGAGGCGCATTAATACGCATTTAAAATTTCGCGGCAAAAGAAGTCCATTTGTTTCAACCTATTACCTCAAAGATGGCACTAGTGTGGGCTACTTGTCATAAAAATTTAGTAACGGAAAAACGAGTGAGAGTAAAGTTACATGTGTTTAGTTTATTCTGGCGCGAGAAAGTAGTTTTTAATGCCTTTTTACATGTATGTGTTTTTACCAACGTGGTAGCAATAGAGTGCTGCTTGTGTCACCATTCCTAAACGTAAGTATTATTTAAACATTGTTTGCAACCAAGTGTATGCACTGTAAGGTTAAATATTTCACTAGTGATTATTTCTGTCAGAGCAAGGGCGTAGCCGGGGGGGACGATGGGGGTGATCGCCCCCCCCCCAAAGGGTCAAGTAAAAACCAAAATACTCGGGAGAATGCGGTTGCCGTTGCGCCTGTAGTGACCTTTTTTTTTTTAGCTTATTTGTTTCATCTGCAGCGATCGCCCCCCCCCCGAAGGGTCAAGAAATACTCGGGGGAATGCGGTTGCCCTTGGCTGTAGTGACCTTTTTTTTTTTTAGCTTATTTGTTTGAACTGCATTGAGCCCCCCCCCAAAGATAACTACTGGCTACGCCCTTGTGTCAGAGTGCATTTGGGGTACATTGATACATATGTATGAGAGGTACATTGATGCAGTGTATCTGTATGTGCCTCTACAGTGTATCAATGTACCTCTGCAATTTACAAATGTACTATTTTATTCGTATAAACAAGATTCAGTAAGTTATACGAGGACATGTTACTTGTTTCAGGTTAATGAAAATGGTATGTACTTATCACAAAGAGCATTCATTGACGAAGGAGTTATAAAGACTGCAATAACCGATGTTATTAAAAATCACAAATCAATTAGAGTTTCCGCTGCTGATCATGGTTTAAAACCCTCTACACTTCAACATATAATCGAAAAGTATAGAAAAAATCATAAAAATGAGAATCCAGAAGTTTCAGATGAATCTGGGCACGAAGAAGAAGCTGCGGGCGGAAACCAAATCAGAATATATCACTCTAAATATACAAGTTATACAAACAACTAGGCAGAGGCGAGAAAGTCTCGTATTTACACCACAACACCAGAAAAAGCACAATTAGAGGACATCGCTAAGAAAATAAATATGAAAAAAATTAAGCAAGTAACCAAGAAGGTGAAATTCATCCTGGAAATGAGCTTATCTGATTCAACTCACGATGTCAGTGATGAAGAACTACCATTGTTGTGTGATGATGAATTAAATGTAGGCGATTTTGTTGTTGTCAAGTTTTTAACAAGGAAAACAGCCGTACACTTTGTTGGACAAATTGTCACGATTTATAATGACCATGAAATAGAGGTCAATTTTTTACGGAAAAGAAAAACTGGCATAAGGCTGTGGTTTTTCCTAACGTTCAGGACATCAGTTTAGTGCTTCGAGGAGATGTCGTATTCAAACTGCCCAAATCCATTGCTGCTGTTCCTAATCTTATAATTCAGTAAATATTGTACTACAATAATACTTTTTTCTCTAGCGTATTGTATGTGTATCAATGTTCCCCAGAACTGTATCAATTTACCCCACCAGAGAGGTAGTTTGATGCAAATGTAGACATTAAAAAAAGTTGCAAAAACTCCAAACTTTTTTTTATTTTTCCTTTAAATAGAGTATCATATGAAAGACAAATACATAGCCTGTAAGTCCAAAATAAGAAGATGGCGACAAGTATTTTGTCTTGGACAAAATCATAATAACGACAAAAATTGTATCATTGTGCCTCCCTCTCCCCTACCTCCTACTGTGCGTTTGACTTGCATTTGAGTAGATCGGTGAGACACAAACTTCAAATTGTCATATCTCAGTATAAATTAAAAAAAAAGATATCTGGATGATTCAGAATTGATATTAAAGAGAAAGAATCATACTTTTAGATGATATTACAAGTTTTGTGAAAACAAAATACCCTATGATGTTACATAACCTCAAATATGTCAAAAAACAGTATTTTTTGCACTTTTAGGTTAGGATATCTCAAAAAACTGACGTGATGGAGCAATTCAGAGGCCACATTTGGTTTTGGCGCACCTAAGACCTTCAGAAAAGTGTACTAGAGTTTCTGCTCTCGAAAATCAGTTAAATTTTGTTGGCCTGTGTGTAATTTATGGAAACTCGAGGGGCAGTACCGACAAGTTATAGCGTTGCGTCGTTTACCATATGTATGCAAGGTATATGTTTTGTGACTATGATTCCTTTGCCGATTAGTTGGGCTACAACAATCACCATCACACGTATGAGGTAAGACCTGTTTAACATTTCGTAGCGTTACTGATAGTGGCATCCTGGAGCCGACCCTGGTAAAGTACGCATCTATTATTATTAACCTTAGAGCTCTACTAATTACATACCGGGTGTCAACGGAATCACTTTCGGGCTGTAATTTTTTTAATTTTAAAGATATTTTAATGAAACTTGGTGTGTGTCATATCTGGTATAAATGCCAATTAATGGTCTACACAGCATATTTGTGCAACCTCCGGTTTCGCCGGAAATACACGCAACTTTTGATTTTTAAATAGGGCACCTTGTATACGTTTACATATTTGGAATCTGCATAATTTTACATATTTGGACTCTGCATGTCATGTTTAGTGAACATGATTGCTTTTTTTGTATTTGTTGTTGGTTTTTTATTTTTTATAATTTTTTTAAATTGATTAAAAGAGCAATTATTGCCCAAACATGATTTCTGATCTAGAATGAGTTTAAAAAAATGCAACTGCTATTATAATAATATCCTGTTACCGTCCAGTATCCACTAAAGTTCGTAAAAACAGTTTTTTTTTATAATAACTTGAACAACTCAAAAGGTCATATGCCACTTTCATAACTGCATAAAATTAAGCGTTTCGAGACGAATCCAACGATATACGAAAAGTTGAATTTCGATAACAAATTGTCGTAAATAATTATAAAATCCAAATAATGAATTCATTAATAGTGACGAAAAACTCCACTGTTCTGAGTGAGAAAAATAATTTTTTGTAATAGTATGCCATGACGGTGTTGAGCTGTCACTGGGAAAAATGCTTGAAATGAAAAATGATTTTATAATTCATATAAATAAAAGTCAACAAAAAAGAAAAAAACAGCCGTTTTCACTAAACATGACCTGCAGATTCCAAATTTGTAAAAATATACAGGGTGTCCTATTTAAAAATCAAAAGTTGCACGCATTTCCGATTAAACCGGAAGTTACATAAATATGCGGTGTAGACCATAAATTGGCAATTATAGCAGATATGAAACACACCAAATTTCATTAGGATAGGTATCTTTAAAATTAAACATATGACAGCCCGAAAGTGATTCCGATGACATCCAGTATATACGTTAAATTTTACGTTTAAGTTATGTCAAAAACATTTCAGAGGGGAATAAAAAAAACAAAATAGCTGTTTATATAACAAGTCTATAATGCAAGGCTTTATTGAACGAGTACGTTTTATGAGTCTGGTCATAAAGAGGGCGAGTTCGATAAAGCCTTATTATGGACGAGTTGCATACAAAGCTTTATGTTCGACTGCTAAAATTGACTTATTAATGAAAAAAATTAATTCAATGACATTTTTGACATTTTTATGACTGTTGTACATATATATTTGAAAACGTCAAAATCTGACATCGGCTCATTATTTTTATGCTATGAGAAACTATAGTAAAGTGTGCTTTTTTTAAGTATTGCTTGGTTATTATTGCTTGATTATTGGATGGAAAGATGACCGATGAACGTGTTGATCCATTTCTACCTCGTGAACTAGATAAATTAAAAAAAAGCTGACTTAATCGAACTAATTTTAAACAATAGAGTTCCAGAAAATGTGAGCAGTGAAGTGATTAATAAATTCATTAAGAAACGAACTGAAGTGATTGTAAAATCGTGTGAAAACAACTCTCTTCAGGATAATCTAACTTGTGATAAGAAAGAGTGCATCCAAAATTATTACAAACTTAAAAACTTGATAAGTGAAAAAAGCCTTGTGGAAAAAAATATTCAGCTGATAAATCAAAGAATTAGTGATTTAGAATATATAATTAATTTATTAAAATCTGGAAATGAAAGCATAATAGCTGTAAACACTGTAAGTGCAGCAGCTCCATCTGTTTCAAAGGATAAAAATAAATCTACATAAAATAATGATAAGGAACAGTTAAACTGTGTTAGAATGCCATCTACCAGTATTAATACAAACCAAGACTGTCAAGAAGGTGAATGGCATACAGTTTCTTACAAAAATCATAAATCTACAAATAAACACAATGGACTACAAAAACAAGGACAAAACCCTCATACATTTACAGAAAGCGAAGTTAATGCTTCAATAGTAAACAGTCAAGAAAATTTAAAACTCAAGCAGAATAAATATACTCCGCGCCAAAGGAAACCTATTATAGGTGTAAATAAAGATAGTTCCACCTTAAAACTGTTCCAAAACTAGGATATTTGCATGTCTATAGGTTGGACCCAGTCACAACCCCTCAAGAGTTAAGTAATGAGCTGTCTGAAACTGCTCCACATATAGAGTTCAAGTGTGAGACTACATAATACGGGAAAAACATGTTCTATGAAAGTCTCATTTCCAATACAGTATGTCAAAGATGTTTATAATCCTCAGATATGGCCTAATGGTGCATTAGTAAACAGATTTAAGTTTAAACAGCGAAATTTTCCAACTCCGGCCTCACAAAACACACAAGGATAATAGAAGAAAATTTACAATTCACGTCAACATCATCTGAAGGTAACATAAACATTGTGCATCAAAATGTCCAGTGCCTAAAAAATAAAATTGAACAACTTGAAGTTTTTTTTGCTCGTAGAGAATATTGACATATTGTGTGTCAGAAAGCTGGATTTTAGAAAATGAAAAATGTTTTATACAGTTTCCTGGATATAGACTTATAAGTTGTTATTGTAGAAAACAGTTTATTCACGGTGGTGTTTCGTTAATAGTAAGAAAGTCACTAAATGCAACTGAGATGTCTGATGTTGTTTGTTTAAGTTTGGATAAGATTTTTGAATGTGCAGCTATTAAATTAGATATAAATAAAGTTACCTTTTATGTGTTATGTATATATAGGGCACCAAATTCGGATGTAGATTTATTTTTTCAACAATTTGAAAAGTGTTTAAATTTATTATACAGCAAACATACATTTTGTAAGATAATTATATGTGGGGATTTAAATATTAATTATTTAGATAAAAATAAGGGAAACTAACGATCTTACAGATTTGGTAAGATCTTTTTACATAAAACCGGTCTTTGAAGAACCTACCAGATTTTTCAATGAAAGTTTTTCTGCAGTAGATTATATTTTCACAAATTTCAATCACGAATTAATTGAAAAAAATATAATAAATAATGGCTTATCAGATCACACGGCTCAAAAAAATAATTATTAAAACTAACGTTATTAGCAAGGGTAAACCTTACAAATTTAGATCATATTCCCAAAAAAACATATCTCTATTTAGTGAGTATTTAAAAGCTGAGACATGGGATACTGTATTTACTGAACAAAACACCGAAGATAAATTTGCAGTTTTTTATGAAATATTAAATTATTATTATGATATTAGTTTTAAGTATATAACTAAAGATATAAATTGCAGTTCGACAAATAAAAATTGGTTAACAACTGGCATAAAAGTTTCTTCAAAGCACTTAAAAGATTTGTTTAAACTAAAGCAAAAGGGATTGATAACAATAGAATATTATAAAAAATATAAAACTATTTACAATCGTGTTGTAAAACATGCCAAAAAAATGTATTTTGATAATATCATCCTAAATTCTGAAAACAAAACAAAAACTGTGTGGAATATTATTAACTCACAAATCAGAAGTAGAGATACTTACAGAAGTGCTGACACGGGTATGATAATAAATAATATTTTAGTTACTGATAGAACTGAAATAGCTAATAAGTTTAATTCATACTTTGTAAATTTACCTTACTCTATAACCAATACCAATATAAATCGTAACAAAGACATTCAAGTTCCAATTTTGATTAATGAAACGATTACTCTAAATAGTGTTACTGAATCGGAAATTGTAAATGTCATATATAGTTTAAAAAGTCATTAAACAATGTGCTAATCTTCTCGCGAAACCTTTATGCAATATTATGAATCAGTGTTTCGCTGATGGACACTTTCCAGATTTGTTAAAGCTATCAAAAGTGATATGCCTATTTAAAAAAGGTGATAGTAATTTATTATGCAACTACCGTCCTATATCACTTCTGTCAGTTTTCTCGAAAATAATTGAAAAATTACTTGCTATAGAATTATGACGTTTCTTGAATTAAACAATATTTTATCGGAGAACCAACATGGCTTTAGAGAACAACATTCTACAATGACAGCACTGCTAAGCTTCTTAAACTGTATTTATCAAAAACTTGATGATGGTCACAAAGTAATGGCACTGTTTATTGATTTATCAAAAGCTTTTGACTGTGTAAACCATAATATTTTACTCATAAAGCTGGAAGCCTATGGTTTACGTGGTCAATGTAAAAATATATTGAAATCCTACTTAACAAATAGAAAGCAATTTGTTGAATATTGTGGCAATAGATCCTCTGACCTTGGTGTGAATATTGGAGTTCCCCAAGGTAGTGTGCTGGGACCTCTATTGTTCTTATTATATATTAATGACATTGACGACTATATATCAATTAATTTCTGTACTTTTGCTGATGACATCTCAATAGTTTCACATAATCAAAATATAATTGAAATGCTAAATAAATTACAATGTACCTTATCTTCACTTTCTGAATATTTTAATCTAAATAACTTGGCCATGAATCAAGAAAAAACCTTCTCTATGCAGTTTCACCCTGTGGGTGCTAATTATACATATAGTGGTCTGATAAAACTTAACAAGTCTATAGTTCAGGTTACTAACTTTAAGCTCCTTGGAATTTATATTGATATGAGTTTAAATTGGAAAGTTCATGTAGAGGCTGTTTGCAAAAAATGTGCAAGTATATGTTTTGCTTTCAAGAGATTTTGTCAAATTTCTAACAAAAACATTGTAAAAATTTTCTACTATTCAAATTTTGAATCTGCACTTAGATATTGTGTAATTTGTTGGGGAAATTCAAGTACTGCTATTCGTGCTTTTATTTTACAAAAAAAGAGCCATACGATATATGTACAAACTAAAGTACCGTGAATCTTGCAGACAAACTTTCATTAAAGAAAAAATATTGACTTTACCTTGTCTATATATATTAGAGATACTAAAATTTGTCAAAGCAAACTTAAATAAATTCAATTTTCAAAATATATATCATGAATACAATACACGATATGGGGAAAATTTGCAGTTTGCAATACACAGACTTGAATTATTTAAATCAAATCCTTTTTATGCAGGTGCAGTACTTTATAACAAAATATATATAAATGTTAGAAATAACAGCATGAAAAAATTTACATCATCTGTAAAAAAATATTTACTTGTTAATGCTTTCTATTCAGTTGATGAATATTTAACTTCACAGTTTAGTGTGTAAGTAATATTTTAGTTTCTTTAAATATTTTCTTATTATTTTAAATGTGACTTGTCCTATATCATATTTTTGTATGATCTATTGGATAAATCAATTTATTATTATTATTATTTCGCCGACTTTATAGTCACACTTCTCAGCGTAAACGCTGGGAAACATTCACCCATTCCTGCTGCAGACAGTGATGGCTTGATATCTCATCCCCGCCTCCAGCAGAAATTAGGCTCAGGCGAGGGGAGGAAATTCATCCTGTCCCAAAACCTTTCTAACAATGTGACAAGTTTGTAGTACAACTGCCTTCTGGCCATTTCGAATAATATTATAAGACAGTCCTAATGCCGCGATGTTCTTGGCGAATCTGGTCGTCATCACTCCTTCTGCCGATATAACTAGGGCGTACGTCTCCACCTTCTCCAGTTTCCATAGGCGCTTCAGCTCGATTGATAGATTTTCGTATTTCGCGATCTTCTCCCGTTCAGTCTTCTGAATGTTGTGAGTAAGTGGCACTGCGATGTCTATGATGATCCCTCTTCGTTGTTCCTTGTTGATCAGTACAATGTCTGGTCGGTTGAAGTCCACTGTTCGGTCGGTGATGATTAGCCTATCCCAGTACATCACTGCTGTTTCCGATTCCAGCACAGCTTCCGGGGCGTATTTGTAGTATGGCGGAGCCGTCGCTAACAGGCCATACTTGAGTGCCAGTTGTTGGTGGACCATCTTCGCAAGTTGGTTGTGCCTGCCGAGATATGCTGACTCTGCTAGCGCGGGACACCCTCCTATTATGTGCTCTATAGTTTCGCCTGCAGATCCACATTTCCTACATATGTCTTCGACGTCGTCTCTCAGGATATGCTTCTGGTAATTTCTTGTTTTTATAACCCTGTCCTGAATGGCAGTCAAGAAGCCTTCGGTCTCGGGGTACAGATAGCCGTATGTAAGCCATTTTAACGAATTTTCTTTGTCGATGTGGTCTGGCTGTAGCATTTTCGGAAAACGTCCCTGCAAAGCATGTTCCATCCACTGGGTCCGGAGCTCCTCTTCTGTTGGTACGTCGACCGGAATAAGTTCACATCCCAGGCTCAAAGGCGTGTATCCAGCGTCCTCTCTTGCTACTGTTGTTATTAGCGGGTCCCTGTTCGTTAGCAGCTTTCTTCTTAAGGAAGCTTCTTGATTAAGGCACTGATTTTTATGTTCAATAGACCTCTCCCACCTCGTCTTCGCGGCAGGTAGAGTCTGATTACGGAAGAGTTAGTGTGTAAGTGCCTGAACTTAGTTAGGAGCCGCCTGGTAAGTCGGTCGAGCTCATCGAGATCAGTAACGGACCACTTGACGATTCCGAAAGAGTATGTCAGCACTGGGACAGCCCACGAGTTGATGGCTTTGATAAGATTGCCTCCAGATAAAAGCGTATTCAGCAACTTTGTCACGCGGCTCTTGTATTTCTCTTGGAATTCTTTCTTCAGTTGTGTGTGGTTGATCCTGCCGTCTTGACACACTCCCAAGTAACGGTATTGCTCTTCCGGTGGTAGTTGATGGATGTCGGCATATACCTCTGGATTGTTATGAGGTGCTCCCTTCACAATACTCAATGTGGCGCACTTATCCAGGCCAAAGGACATTTTGATGTCGTCGCTGAAGGTCCTAGTAGTTCCAATGAGGGCCTGGAGATTTGCCTTGGTCCCACTGAATAGTTTCAGATCGTCCATGTAGAGCAGGTGAGTGAGTGTTGCTCGGCTTCTCATGTTGATCTTGTACCCAGCTGTTGTTTTATTGAGTAGTGTAGATAATGGATTGAGTGCCAAGCAGAACCAAACCGGCGAGAGTGAATCACCTTGGAAGATTCCCTTCTTGATCTCAACTTGACCTTTGTTCCCTCCAGAGACCCAAATGTTTGTTTTCCATGACTGCATAAGATGTTGGAGAAGAGCTCTTATCCGAGGGCAGACCTTGTAAATTTCCAGGACTTTAAGTAGCCAGTCGTGAGGTACCGAGTCGAACGCCTTGCTGTAGTCGATGTAACACATATGCAGGTTTCTTCTTCTTACTTGGGCCTGCTTCAATACCACAGCGTCGATTGTCAGTTGATGTTTACACCCCGCTGCGCCTCTGATGCATCCCTTTTGTTCTTCCTCAAATATGTTGTTTTCCAAGCAGTGACGATAGATTTTTTCATTTATGATAGACGTGAACAGCTTATATATTGTGGACATACACGTGATGGGTCTGTAGTTCTTCGGTTGTGCAGCATCACCCTTTTTGAAAAGCATGAACGTATTGCCTGTCATAAGGAAATCAGGTACGACATGTGGATCGTTGATCGCCTCCGTGAAACACTTTGCCAGAATACCATGAGATGCAGGTAGGTGCTTCAGCCAGAAATTTTGTATCCCATCGGGGCCTGGTGCTTTCCAGTTCTTGGTTCTCTTGATTGCCGAGGTTACGTCCTCTTCTGTAATAATTCCGACAGCCATTTGGTTGAGACCTTCGTTGTGTGCTTCAATTTCCTCAATCCATGGCGCGTTCTCGTTGTATGTGTCGGCGTCACTCCAAATGGAATTCCAGTATGTTGTGAATCGCACTGGATCGATTTCTGCAGGTTGTTCTTCCCCCCTGTTTCTCCAAGCTCGTCAAAAACTGCTTTTGGTTGTTCTCGAACGCAGCATTCTGTTGTTTTCTTTTTGTCAGCTTGTTGTATCTACGTAGCCTGGCACCCTTCGCTTTCGCCTTTTGTCTCAGAAGATCTTTGAGGTTCAATAGTTGTTGCCGATGGTCTGCATTATTCAGATCTATCTGCGCCTTTCTAGCTATGGCTTGTGTTTTAGCCATGACCCTTCGAGAGTTGTTTCCTGCTAGAAATTCACTGAGGACATCAGCGTCAGCTCTATACTCGTCGATGTTCTTCTCAAGCCTCTTCTTCCACATGGGGGTGTCACTGTCCTTGTTCTTTCGGTTGGGGTTTGGGGTATATACTTGCTGTCCGTTCAATTCGAGGATGAGTGCTGAGGCACAATACACACCCAAATGTGCCTTTTGTAGATCATTTGTGCCATTCAAATATTGTTGTAAAATACTGTTGGCACTGGATATTATGTCACGCGCTTTATTGACATTCCTGAGTTTAGGTATTCTGGGCCTATTTAGTGGATTCATGAACTCATAGTGGGTCACTAGTTGTAGAAATCGTTCTCGTCGTTCTTCATGTTGGCTTCTCGGTAGGTGTACATCACTAATTCTTCCCTCTGATCTGGACGATGATGGCGTTCGGGAGATACGTCTTTGCTGTGGCTGGATTTCTTCTTCCGCACGTACTTCCGGTAGATTTTGGAACTCCTCTTGTTGGTATAGGATCTGGCCGGCTTCTCTCTTGACTTCCTGTAGTTGAAGATCTGTGAGGTAGCGCTTCCTAACGATGACGTTTTTCCTATCTACAATATTTTGTTCAGAGATGTTGAAAGTGGGATTTCTGCGTAGGAATTCGGCATGTAATGAATGTCTCCATCCAGGGAGCGGCTCGTCTCTGCAGTGGTTGATGATGTAGAACGTCCTCATAACTTCTATGTTCATTTCGACGGTCCACCTCAACCTTCTGGCATCTTCTCTCCTTCGGGCAGCCCTCCGTCGCACGGCAGGCGACGGAGGGCTATTATTATTATTATTATTATTATTATTATTATTATTATTATTATTATTATTATTATTATTATTATTATTATTATTATTATTATTATTATTATTAATGTTGTTTATTGTTTGTTTGAAAATTGTAAACGAACCAAATGGAATCGATCAGTGAAGAACCGTGTGATGAAATTAAATCTATCGCTGCTGCCATGAAAGATTTTCTATTGCCATCAAAATCCAGTCTCCACCCTCCATTTCCCAAAACGGGCAGTTTACTTTCTATCAGTACTGGTTTACTGGCAGGTCCTGAGATTAATTGCCACAAGGCCCAGAGATTTGGAACGGAGGGAGTGATGAAAATTGTGGGGCAAATGTACGACAAGGTAGTAACAAAACGGAAAAACAAAGTTACCACGCTGGCGTCGATCACCTCATCCGTTAAATTGCCGGGCAAAAACAGACGAGTAGCTGTGGATCCGCTCACAATTTTCCAGCGAGTGTGTATTGAAAAGCAATCTGAACAGGATTTACAGGATGCCTTCAAGTATGAGTTGGCCCCGTTCCCGATGTCTCTGTTTAATGAACAGGGGATGCGCAAGGGCACAAAATCCACTCTGTATTCTGCCTTCACTCCTCTTTCCAGAAACACGCCGATAGATGCCAGCACTCACGTCGTTTTGGATGGTGGCTACCTCTTGCACAAAGTCGTGTGGCAGCGGAAGAGCACAGTTCGAGCACTTTTGGCGCGTTATACCACCTACGTCCGTAACCACTTTGGGAATAACGTCTCCATCGTTTTTGACGGCTACCCCGAAGATGCTACCAAAAAAAACACCAAAACAGCGGAAAGACTCCGGCGCTACGCAGCTCATTCCAGCTACGAATTGACGTTCGATGAATCCACAGTAATTCAAATTGCTCAAGAGCATGTATTGGACAATGAGAACAACAAGAGACGCCTAATAAGTCTTCTTTGTGATGCATTTCAGAAGGAGGGAGTAGAAGTGGCTGTTGCCGAAGAAGATGCGGATCGAGAGATCGTCATGACGGCGCTTTCAAAAAGAGCGGTAGCCGATCGGGTCGTAATAGTGGGAGAAGACGTCGACCTGCTCGTTCTTCTCAATGGTTTAGGCGCTGAAGAGGCAAACGTCTACCTTCAGAAGAACACGAAGGGCGAAGCTGGTTGCCGTTACTACTCTACGACCTCCAACAACCACCAGGACTCCCAGCGATCATCAGAGACGGTACTATTCACCCACGCGTTTACCGGGTGCGATACCACCTCAGCACCGTTTGGCCAAGGAAAGACCAAGATCGCCACACTCCTGAGCAACAGTGAACCACTTGCTGAGCAAGTGGAGGTCTTCCTTCGGCCAGACTCCACCCCACAAGCCGTGAGAGAAGCAGGCATCAAGTGCTTTGTGGCTCTATAGGGGGTGACATCGCGAGGGATACTTTGGATTTCCTGAGGTATAAGACGTTTGTCACTTCAGCGAGCATAAACCTCGCCCGTTTGCCACCGACGGAAGATGCCGCAGGCCACCATGCAGCAAGGTGCTACTTCCAAGTGCAGAAGTGGCGGGGAGTCAACTTGAATCCCACTGATTGGGGGTGGAAGCTGTCTTCTCAGGGACTCACCCCCATCCCCACCACCATGGATCCCGCACCTCCTGCCCTTCTGCGACAAATTTCATATAAATGCAAGAAAGGGTGTTCTGGGAGCTGCTCGTGCAGAAAGGCTGGGCTCCACTGCTCAGTCCTCTGTCAGTCATGCGGTGGCACATTGTGCATTAACGTCCCGGATGTGGAGCTGACATGCTCGGACGATGAAGATGACCCGACTACAGACTGGGCGCCTCTCCAAGCGGTCATCACAGCCATCGAGACACAGCCATCTTTGTGCCAGTCCAAGCCCGGGCCATCGAAGATACAAAGAAAGGCATGATTTGGCAACTATTAGGCAAATAAATATAACTATATATAATATAATATTTATATTATATATAATTATATTTATAATAACTATAAATAACTAATAATTTTAACTGTTTGATAAATAAAACCATAAAAAGACGTGAGAACAGTTTATTTGCATTTCCCCCCAAAACCTACTTATGACTGTTTTTGGTTATCTGCCGTTTTTGAGAGAACCGCTGGGCCTACAGATACCAGTCTGGTCTCAAATTAAAGCTAATTAAATTTACTACAACTTAATTTTAAATAATATTTGACGTGGGGTGCGTATTTTAGAAGATATTTCACAAAATAAGTGACAATTTCGAAAAAAATTTCACTTTTTGAAAAAAATGGCCTATTTTCGAAGAACTGTATCTTGGGATCCAATGGCTGTATAGAGCTCGCCCTGGTCTCAAATTGTAGCAAATTTAGTCTACTTTAAAAGTATGTAGAGTGATTATACGGGTCAGACCCTTCCTTCACCGAGATAATGAGCAAAAACTGAAAAAAGTCCGAAAATTTCATGGTTTTTTGGGTACACCGCCGCTCGCACAGCACTTTGGAAATTGCAAATCTGGTTTTTTAATATTGGTTTAGGTCCTAACAACATATAAAAAATTCAGAACGACCGGATCTTTTGCAAGCACGGATGTACATCTTGACTGGAGTACAGGGATTTATACGAAAAATCTATTATGTTGACATTGGCAGTTGTACATATTAATTTGAAAACGTCGAAATTTGACATAATAGTAAAATAAAGTAACTTTTTTTTACTATAGTATAAAAAAGAGGTACTTTGTATAGCCGCAAAACTATGTCGTAAACGGTCCTTTGTAGCATGGTCGGACATAAATACATATTTTATTGGTTAACAAATAGTGGTGTGAACTTTTCAGACAAGTCAATAATACAAACAGTTTTCTATATTTTGCAAAAAAAAACTTTGACTAGTTATATGTATAATCTCGAAATTTCGAAAGCTTTCTGGGGCTGATTAGATCATATGTGGCACCTTTTCATTAGCCGCTACTGTCTTTTTCCTTCTGCCGCAGCGACGAATGTACGGCCCGAAGTAAATGAACGGGATCTGTGGAACCGCCGCATGTGACATTTATGGGGCGTATCGTGCGTCGTGACGCATGTCGTGAAGCTGCTATCTACCTGGATATCTTCCACTAATGATCATTTAAATAGAACATGCCTTATCTATGAAATCATTAGGACGAATTAATTTAGCTCTATCTGCAGATCTGCGAGATCTGCTTGCCAAATTAGCACCCCGACCAATTAAACTGTTCTAACACAAAACAACGTAATTTAGTGGCGACGCGATGCGAAATTTAAAGCGATATAAAACGTGATTCGTCATTGTTGCTGTACACAGATAATTATGCAATGCTGCGGCGACAATTCAACTGTGAAAGTAAGGAGTCTCTTTTACTTAAATAAACCTGTACGGGTCATAATTCCATCTCCAGTGCTTCTTTTATAGAACAAATTACTTATTATTAGGATCCGGAAAAGTGTGCCAAAACGCAGGGTCGTACTCGTAATCGGTGTCATTGACGGAAGGACATATGAGAGTTAATAATATACATACATACATGTACCTTGTACCTATCGCTTGTGTCTTTCAGAAACACCGACTATCTTCAGTGCTTGAGCGTACGTTGCCACAACCAGTAGTCTTTCTGCATTTATTTTCGTTAAAAACGTTTACAGTGAATATTGCCGACCATGTTCCACGAAAGGCTACATGCACAATACATTATGCGCAAATCAAACCAAAAGCAGTGGCGGCTCGTGGGTGTGTTACATGAGTGGGCACAGGGTGTGTCGGTAGGATTACTACCAATAGCGCCGCAGGCGAAAATTTTTAAAATTTTCAAGGTCATGCGTTTTACTGACACTTCAGAGTTTCAATGAAAAATTCTTTTGTACAAAAAATATAAGACTTTCACAAGAGTAATTTTTGTGATTTGGTAGCTTTTTGAAATAATATTTAATCACGAATATTGAGGGCATAAATATATTAAAATAATGGGTCGCAACATGTGAAAAAAAATTGATAATAGGTATCTTACCGTTATTTGTAGAGGAAATCAGCTCGTCTGTCCTTATTGTTAAAAAAATTTAATACAATTAATTATTTGGTTTAAAATATGTCTGTTTTTATCCACATTTTGATTGTTACGTCTTATATTTTCACGATAAGCACTATCAAGCTGTTGCCTTATGTCTACCTTTCCCAACACACTAAAATCTAAGATGTTGGTAAATGTTTTTCATTGTAGCTAGCATGTTTCTTAGCTCGTTCATTTAAATGTTTTAAATCACTCACCCCTTCTTGAGTCCATGCACTTCGGTTGCCACCCATAAACAAATAATAAACAAATAAAACAAAACAGTTTGTTTCTTTTAGGACACCCACATAACCACTTAAATCTGTCGTAGACACTACTATTAAAATTTCATGAATAATTTCGCGATTTTCCTACGTCTGTTTTGGAAATAATCAAATCGGGTATCGGCTTTCCTAACCGTTTAATTTCCGTTCGGATCTCGTATGTAATATCTTTATTAGTCAATAAAAAGTCCACTGAATTCATTTTGAAACGTTTCACAATCAAAAACAGTAAAAACACACTTCTCAGCGAAGAAAATAAACAAAAACGGTCACTCAACAAGTGTGACCCGTTTAGCTGATTTTCGATCGATTTAACGACGTCTTGTGTCTGCAATCGTTCGCCAAACTTTACCAGTCACCGAAAAAGCCCGATTAAAAACGAGGGCTGGTAAATTGTGTGCCCACGCGCGCGAAATGCGAGAAATACGGTGGCTCGGAGAGAATACGGAGAGAGTACGGTGGCTCGGTGCTCGATCGATAGTCTGTCATATACACGGTGGACACTTTAACTGGATTATATTCGCTAGCAGGGTGGTGAATGATTTTTCAAAAAATTCCCGAGACACGTCAACTTTTAAATGTATTTACCTACATTTTGCAAGTAATGTAAAAAATATAGCCCTTCAGGGGTGGCTGAAACCACCCTCGACATGATTTTTTCAAATGCAACCCTATGGCTTTGTGACCCCTCATTGTAAAGCTGGTGGAAAGAGGAATCCAACGCACTGATCAAATTTTAATTTTTAGTATGTTTGTAGGGTTGCATACAATTAAAACGTAATTTTATAGTTTAATTTATTTTTAACGCAACAATTTCGTACTCAAAATGTGTGTTGTTTAGTTTTTGAATGTAAACCTTACTTTTCATATGTCCCCACAAAAAAATTCCAAGCAATTGTTTGCCACAACTGATATTTGTTATTTTTTGCTAGTGTTTTTACACGGCCGCAAAGAGTAATTTAGTTTGTATGCTGTAGTATTCAGAGTTTGAAACGAAGTGTTATTTCAAATTGGTGAAAATGTCTTATTTAACTGAATCACTAAAAATCGAAATTTTGATGATGATTGGATATGGTGATAGGGCGCGAACTCAATGCGAAGTTGTTCGCTTGTTTCGAGAAACGCATCCTGACTTGCCACCACTAAATCAAGGTACCATTAGTAAAATTGGGGCACAATATCGAGAGATGGGTCATGTCAGGAAAGTACCGAGTAAGAGGCAGGCTGTTGTTGATGACGACACGAAGTTGAATTTGTTGCTTGCTCTAGAAGAAACTCCAATCACTCCAGCCCGTCAACTGGCCCGTGATAGTAATCTTAATCACAAAACAGTTTTAAAAATACTTAAATATGAGAAAAAACGCCCATATAAAATGCAAGCTGTTCAAGAGCTACTTGAAGGTGATCCAGATCGACGAGTGGATCAAAACCAGTTATCTTTAGAGTGGATAGTTTTCTCTGACGAGGCTACTTTTACATTAAATGGGCACGTAAATCGCCAAAATTGTCGTTACTGGGCTGAAGCGAACCCCCATTGGATGAGGGAACTTCATACTCAGCGCCCACAGAAAACTAATGTGTGGGCCGGAATAATACAAGATAGAATTGTAGGACCATTTTTCTTTGATGACACTCTTAATGGAGCAAGATACTTGCGTTTACTCCAGCACGAACTAATGCCAGTGCTATGTTATTTATTTCCAAACCCCTTAAACCCTAACTTGATCGACGAGAGGTTATGGTTTCAGCAAGATGGGGCCCCACCACACTATGCTGCCATTGTTCGTCAGTATCTGGACATAATTTTTCCCGGTAGGTGGATTGGGAGGCGAGGTAATATTGAGTGGCCAGCAAGATCTTCAGATCTGACACCACTGGATTTATTTTTGTGGGGACATCTTAAAAGTAGGGTTTACATTCAGAAACCCAACAACATAGCAGATCTGTAGGAAAGGATAAGAGAGGAAATCGGAAAAAATAACACCGCAAATGTTGCGTAATGTAAGGGACGAAACTTACCACAGACTGGGATGCTGCCAACAAGTGAATGGTGCACAATTTGAACAATTGTTACGTTGAAAATAAATTTAATTTTTAAATTGTTTTAATTGTATGCAACCCTATAAACATACTAAAAATTAAAATTTGATCAGTGCGTTGGATTCCTTTTTCCACCAGCTTTACAATGAGGGGTCCCAAGCCATAGGGTTGCATTTGAAAAAAATCATGTCGAGGGTGGTTTCAGGCACCCCTGAAGGGCTATATTTTTCATATTACTTGCAAAATGTAGGTACATACATTTAAAAGTTGACGTGTCTCGGGAATTTTTTGAAAAATCATTCACCACCCCGCTAGCGAATATATTCCAGTTAAAGTCTCCACCGTGTATATGAGATAAAAATCATTATTTGTGGTATAAAAGGAATAATAATTAGAATATGAATAGTTTGTCGTATACAATTAATTGATATTATTGTAACAGTAATTTATAGTAAATTAACACAAAAGAAATATTTTCTATTGAAATTTGGACTGGGCACGTGCCCCTGTGCCCTTTATCACCACCCGCCACTGATCAAAAGTAATTTTTTCTAACAGTTTCATTGATACTCTATTGACATTGACAGTCTATTCATAAATGGTAACGACTGTATTATTATTGCAAAAATCCACACAAAATCAGATAATATGTAACTCACGAGTTGTGAGACATGAACTCCCTATGCTCGTTAGCAGGATCGGCGAGTAGCGTACGTATATACGGGCAAGAAATAGGTGCTTAAAAAAACGGTATATACTTTATAGTTATCATAGAGTTGTATAGTGCCGACTCTGCATTATGACACACTTTCCGCACCCTACTTATTATTACCTTTACATCATAGTCAACCCCTATAAATTGTAAAAAGTAAGTAGCTGTCAAGTACAGACACCGTTTGTTGTCAATTTTCTCCATTTTGTCAGATTTGTTAAAGATAGGAAACTTAACAGTTTTGTAGTTAAGTGATAATTGTAATTATGACAGCATTAAGAGAAAATCAGCGAACTGAAATTTTAATGGTGATGGGCTATGGTGACCGAAACTCACTAAAAACGTAAAATTAGTTTCATTTGAGAATAGTTTTTCTGCCAACGTTCGGATATTCATCAAGTTTACTTACGACAGTATGGCAAAATTCAACGCGTCTCCAAAAATCACCGAATTCAAGTTATTGTACCAGCTGTACCTACTTTATATGGGTAGGACTTTTCTTTTGTTAGTAAATTTAGTATCGACTTTTTCGACATATTATATAGTTTACCAACTTCTCTCGTAGATAAATATGGATTTTCGTGCAATGATAACAAGGCATCTAATCTTTTGGTCTTCCCATTCGTGCTTTGTCTTTGACACTACCAGTTTGCAGACATTTGTTTAATAATTTTGAAACGCTCCCTTCATTTATTTGTGGCCGATTCGGATAATGTTCATGAAACAGGGTGCACACTTCTTGTTAAGTGCGTTTTTTAAAAAAAAAGTTGTCTGGATCTGGGGTTAGACCATACGTTTTTTTATGTATTTTTCAACGCTGAATTCGTTGTCCTAACCCAAAAGCGCAAAAAACACGTTTTTTTGACATATTTGAGATTATGTCGCTTTGTGAATTTTTTTTCTCGAAAAAACATGTATGGGATCTTAAAGTAAAAATATTCACTTTTAAAATGCCGTTGAGTTTGCTCTAATATGTTTTTTTCGTCGAGATATTGCTATTTAAATAATGACCATAAGGTTTCCGTACTAATTATAAATGTATTGGGTAAGATATGATAAGAACAGACAATTTCGATATCTCGGCGAAAAAAAAAAGGTTTTAGGTTAGGATATTTCAAAATCCTGACGTGAGAGCAAAATTAAAAATAGATTCGAATTTAGTGTCGAAAAATACATAAGAAACGTATGGTCTGACCCCAGATCCAGACAATTTTTTTTTGTAAACCTGTGAAAAAACGTATGGTCTGACCTGACCCTATTTTAAATTGAAAAAAAAAAAAAATTGAAATGGATTAACGAAGTCGAACCAAGAGGGGCAATTTTTGGGAAAGCTATTTTCTTTATCCTTTTTTGTGAAACCCTATTATAATTATATGGATAAGAAAATCATACCATGCCATAAAAAAAGTAACGTCGATTGCCATATCATCAAACTTGTTCACATTAAGAAAAATCAAAAGTCGGCAATTTATAGCAAAAAAATACGTTCGAAAACTTTTATTGAAACATTTTTTTTATAACTAATATTTCAAGAAATACAAGTACCTTTCCTTACTTTTTATCTTGTTGTAGACATTAAAAAAAACGTCATCAAATCTGGCTATGAACGAGAGAGAGAATAGATGTCGAAGTTTTTCGGTTATATCAAACTTTTTGCAAGTTACTGTCACAATGTTAAAATATATAATGCCATATAAGGTGACAGCTTTGAGAATTGAATAAGGTTATAAATTTAAGATCAGAGAACAGAAATACTTACGTCTTTTTTTACACGGCCAACTTTCATGACGATTTTTTGAATGGCTCGATATAAGCATTGAGCATATAAATTTATTGCAAATATATGAAAATGTATGGGAAGGGATAACTCTCGACTTATGTAGTAACGGAAAAAATACATCAACTGATGATATATGAGACATTTGCGAAATCATATTTTCATCTGAGTTCACACACGTGACGGGCACAGTTGTTAATAATTCTTTTGGATCCAATTTTTTTGGCAAAAAAAATACTAATTTATAATAAACATACCTAGTACCCTAACCTTTTCAGGTACTGGTACAAATCAGTGGCTACTCGTGGACTGAATGATACGGATACTACGAGGCTACTGATACGGATACTACAAGAGTCGTCATTTTTGTAAATTAAAAAAAAGGATGTCTAAATGTACTTCTCCTAGTCCATCACCATACATTTTAAATATAAGGTATATTCTTCTATACTTTACAGAATATCACCCATTACGAAACTGTCGAACAAACACATTTGGATTTTCAAAATTTTTTCCGTTTCTAGTCTTCAGTTTTCTATCTAGAAAATGATGCTTCTAATAAAACACAAACGGCTTGTGTTTTAATAAAATGTTTCCTGTGTAAGATGTACAGGAAACATCTCTATATCATATACGAATTCAACGGATATACCTACATAATAATAGTTACGGTTAATAGTTATATACCTATATATTAACCGTTAAAGTTAATTAAATATTAATGACTTATTATAACTTTGCAGATTGATAGAGAACAAAGAACTAATAAAATCCAATCTCATTTTCGTCCACAATCTCAAGTCCGCAACACAATGTTGCATACAGTAAGCAGAGCTCTCTTGTTGCCATGGCAACCGCCATAAGCAACGCTGTAAAATGCAGCAGATTTAAACTGACGCTGATTCCGTCTCAGTTGCTCAGCTGCTATGCCTAAGAGGCGTATTATAGCCGCGCTCAACGAAGGAAACGTTTTTTGAAGTATTCATCGTTTTATAATAAATACTATATTTGTACTGATTATGATAAATTATGCGATAAATAATTTATTTGTATACTGGGTGTCTCAGCCTTTAGTTTACAGACTTTATGTGCTCACCCAGGATAGTTAGCAAAAAAACTTTATATATAAAAGTTACTTGAATTCATAAGGCCTATAAAATGACATATTCCGTTTGACATGTGCTAGTGACCTTGAGGTTATGTCAGTGTCAATATAAGTTTTTTAAATACAACACCCTGTATTTTTCGACATTTTTGTATTTACCGAACAATTCTACACATATTTCATGTAACATATCCTATACCTATCTTCAACCGTTTTCGACATTTTCAAAGTTAACAGTTATTATTTTATAATACAGAGAATGTTCAGTTTGCCTTGTCAGTTTTGAAACAATTGAGAGGCATTGTTAAAAGTAATTTTGATCAGATCAATGATATATTTTAGTAATTATAAGCAATTAGTTTAATACATTTTCAAATTGAGCTCCACCAATTTGGACACAAGCTTCTAAACGGCGTATTAATCCTTATTGCATGTTGCACGTAGCATTGTTTGATTTGAAAATATTAAAAACGGTAGAAGATAGGTATAGGGTATGTTACATGTAATATGTGTAGAATTGTTCGGTAAATACAAAAATGTCGCAAAATACAGGGTGTTGTATTTAAAAAAACATATTGACACTGACATAACCTCAAGGTCACTAGGATATGTCAAATGGAATATGTCATTTTATAGGCCTCATGAATTCAAGTAACTTTTATATATAAAGTTTTTTGCTAACTATCCTGGGTGAGCAGATAAAGTCTGTAAACTAAACGCTGAGACACCCTGTATATAAAACAAACATAATACTTCATTTTTAATATCGAGTTAAATGAATTAAGTTATATGAAAAATTTGTATTGGCTAGGTAGAACTAAAATGTTGTGTCGTTGAAATTTTAAGTTTAAGCAAAAAAAATATTCTGTCCGACTGTCTGTCTGTTAACCAGTGGCGGCCGGTGGAATTTGAATTGCTCGTATTCCTTAAGGAGGCATGGGACCCACGCCATAATTTGGGGGTGGTTACTAGACCTAAGTAGAACGCCTCCGGGTAGATTTTGGAAACTGCTTGCAAAATATTTGCGAAATATTTTTTTTTCGTAATCACCGAGTAAATACATTTTTTATAAACGTGTCACACACAGTCTTTTTTATAAACGTGATCTTCTTGACATTTTGAGATCTGCAAAAGTTATGTTAATTTGAATTTTTATTTCATCCCAACATTTCGTCTGTGAGATTTTACAATAGTTGTATCTTTACGCAAAATAAGAATTTTGCAAAAATCACAAGTATAAAAAAATTGTATTTACTTGGTGATTATGAAAAAAATATTTCGCAAATATTTTCAAGCCGTTTCCAAGATCTGCTCTGAAGCAGCCATTTTTGGAAGCAAGTTCTCCCTGAAGATTTTTTACCATTATAGCCTTCTACTGAGGTCTAATAACCACTCCCTAAAATATGGTGTAGATGACATGCCTCCTTACGGAAATACAACCATGTCAAATTCCACCGGCCGCCACTGTTAACCTTGCTTGTGTACACGATAACTCGAGAACGCATTAAGACATCAAATTGAGATTTTTACTACTTATTTGCCATGACGAGTCTGGAGCTGGTTATATATTGATTGATGATTTGGCCTAATCGGTTAAGAGATTGGGGGATAAGTGGGGTTAATACACATTTTCTTTGTCTACAGATAATTCGCAAACGATACAAGATATGCACTTAAAATTTGATACACCTGCATAACAGTCTGCAAATATAAAGTTTAATATAGTGGGGAATTGAGGGGGTTGAAGGGGATAACTATTCAAATTAGATTAAACGTACTTTTGTAAGATTAATTGTAATAATAGATCTAAAAAAATCCTATTCTTCCTCGCTACCCTCTCCCCTGGGGGTACGGGGGTAACTAAAGCAAAATGTTAGGATATTAATAAAGAATTGTGAAAACGCATATGTATGGCAAACGCAAGTTAAATGATAAATTAATTCAGTTTCACGGTAGGGGTGGGGGTAAGGTGGCTGTATTTTAATGCGAATTAAGAAAGATATTCTGGTGACATGACGTGTCGTTTCATAGGTTTTTGAGGTAGAGGAATTACAATATCACACCACACTCAACATCCACATATCCGAACTTTTCCGTTCCACAAACTTCCACATTTCCGAACTCTCGTCACCTCGGGATAACCGAACTGCTGGCGCATGCGCAAAGGGTTTTTCTGGCTCATGATATGTACTTTTCTTTGTTTTTCGAGGTTTTTATGCAAATGTAATACATACATACATGTGTACATGTTACCTAATAAAAGAACGTTTTTTTTCAACAAAAAAAAATGTCAGGTGCAAAGGAGAGAGTGATGCAGGTAATTATTTTGTAATTCAAAGTAAAGGTTTGTTTTATTAAACATTTTGTTGACGTAACCTATAATAATTTAAAACTGAAATGAAAAAATGATGAGAAAATATGTATTTTTAAGAAAACCGTGATACAAAACAAACATTATTGTACTGTTTATTTGCCGAGAAAAGAGCCTGCTAAGAGACTAACCTTGGAGCAAAAGCTGGATCTGATAAATCACGCAAAAAAAAAATGGTGTTAAAAACGTTGAACTATGTAAGATGTACAATATTTGTAAATCGTCAGTGGCAGAAATTCTTGGGAAAAAAGAAATTTACTTGTCGGAAGTTGAAAAAAAGATGAAAATTGAGTGGACGGATTGACACAAAAAAGTGCACCGGTACTTATGATACGCCATTTGAAAGAAGTGTTTTTCACTGGTTTCTACAAAGAAGAACTCTTGGAGAACCTGTCAGGTGTGCTGCTGAGGGAGTTTGCCAAAAAAATGCATACCAATTTCTACGAGGACACCGATTTTCAAGCCAGCGATGGGTGGCTTCGAGGATTCAAATATCGTCACGGTATAAGAACGCTAAACACTAAAGGAGAAAAGTTGTCGGCCGACACAGAAGAGGCTCAAGCATATTACCTAGGCTGAAACGCCTTCATAAAAGATAACGTGTACGATTACGATAACATTTATAATACTGACGAAAGCGTTTATTTCAGTTTTCTTTTAATCTTGGATCATGCACCTGCTCATCCCTCAGCGGAGATTTTGAATGAAATTGACCCTCAGTGTTTCGTCGTTTATCTGTCACCCAATGTCACCTCTATCATCCAACCAATGGACCAGGGTGTCATATCTTCATTGAAACGAAAATGCAAGATGAGGCATATTTACGTGAAATCCTTGGCAACACTTCCGTCGATACTTGTGGGATGGCGGAGTTCATTAATTCATGGACCATTAAAGACTCTGTCTCTTCTTAATATATCAAGCGTGGAACGACGTCAGTGCCGAAACTCTCAGAAACGCTTGGGGACAACTAATTGATCGAGATATGCCTCGCAAGAACTCATGTCAAGATTCTGCTTCGGAAGCGTGCAATTTATTAAATAAATTGCCCAAAAGTAAAGAAATATCTCTGGAAGACACAAATGAGTGGCTTTAAGCAGACTCGACAGAGGACACACGGCCACGCTTAATCGACGAAGAAATCATTGCAGCTGCCCAAGGCTACCCAATACAGGACGATAGCGATACTGAGCTCCACGAAAATGAAAATGATGGTAACAACAACTATGATGTCGTAAAAAAAACAATCAAAAAAGGAATTAATTCTTGCAGCGTTAATTTTGAATGATTGGATCAAACATGACCCAGAGAGTGATGTAGAGGAATGCAAAATGCTTCTTAAACTGAAGCAGCGTATCCTCAAATCGCAATTACATTAAAAAAGAAGAAATGTAACTTGAAAAAGACTGATGTATTTGCATCAAATACTGAAAAATTGTGATGTAAAATGTGCATTTGAAAATAAATAGTTAATTACATGCCCAAACTGAAAATTATTCGATTTCTCCTCTTTGCTGAATTCTGTGACAATCGAAATGTTTGAGAACAATCGCATTATTGTGTTTACATTTTTTTTCTCATTTCAAATTTCGCGGTTTTTTTCGTCAACCAATCAGCGACAAGTTCGATTGTGTGGAAGTACAAGTTAGGAAATATCGTGAGAAAAAGTTCGGAAATATCGTGAGTTCGGAAATTTGGAGTTCGGATATGTGGATGTTGAGTGTAATAAGGCTATACTCTCATTTTTGCTACTATGCTTATTTCCAATATACACTTCTCGCAAAAATTAAAAGAACAAAAAATTTTTCGAATTTTTTGGCAATTTTCAACAGGCTGTATTTCAGTGAAAAATGGCCGTACAGGAAATAAAAAAACATAGCTTCTAAAGCTTGAAGACTCTAGTTTTTTGAATTTTTTGGTTAAAAATTTTTTGGAGCACCGGTAGCCATGCAATTCTTGGATAAAGCACGAAGAAAAAAATTTCTAACTTTTTTTAATTTTTTTTTTCGCTCTACAGGCATGGAAAAAATTTTTCGAGCCAGACCAATGCATAGGTCGCATAGCCTGTTTATTCAGCTTCAATTTGCTTTTTTTCGGGAGTCAGATACGACCATTTGTCTTCGAGATATCGAATTTTGAATGCAAAAAGGATCCTTTTTCACTCAACTGCCGATATCTCTGAAACTACTGGTCGCCCAGCGAGCGGACAGGGGGTTTCGTTTTCTGCAGAAAATTTCCTACAAAAATCTGTCATGGTTGATTGGAAAAAAAAAAGTTTTCCACCTGTAACGTTAACGTGAAAAAAGAGCAAAAAAATGCCATTTTCCCTTTTTTTGATTAATCGACTGTATCTTCGACAATATTGGGGGAAATGCTTAGGTTAGAAGAAAATTTTACTGTCTAATGCACCCCAAAGGCCCCCCTAAATCGGTAGATCGATCGGTTCAGCGGTTTCCCTGGACCGATTGAAAAAATTAAGGGAACAAGATTTTTGTTCCTTAAACTTGACCTAATCTTTTCAAAAATCAATAATTTCTATTTTTTGTTGACTTTACTCAATTTTGAGTTTTCTGAAGATTGATTAACAAAAAAAAATCCAAAAATTTTTTTTCAAAAATTTCGAAAATTTCCAAAAAAAATTTTTTTTGAATTAAAAAAAAATTGAAAAAAAAATTTTTTACGATTAAAAAGATTCCGTAAAATTTCCTTCAGAAAATATCTAAAAATAAAAAAAAAAATTGTAAATTTTAAAAAAATTAAAAAACATTTTTTTTGGATTTTTTTTTTGGTAATCAATCTTCAGTAAACTCAAAATTGATAACGTTAAAATTGATAAAAAAACCATATTATTGATTATTAGGTCAAGTTTAAGGAACAAAAATCTTGTTCCCTTAATTTTTTCAAAATTTCAATCAATCGGTCCAGGGAAACCGCTGAACCGATCGATCTACCGATTTAGGGGGGCCTTTGGGGTACATTAGACAGTAAAATTTTCTTCTAACCTAAGCATTTCCCCCAATATTGTCGAAGATACAGTCGATTAACCAGAAAAAAAAGGGAAAATGGCATTTTTTTGCTCTTTTTTCACGTTAACGTTACAGGTGGAAACATTTTTTTTTCCAATCAACCATGACAGATTTTTGTAGGAAATTTTCTGCAGAAAACGAAACCCCCTGTCCGCTCGCTGGGCGACCAGTAGTTTCAGAGATATCGGCAGTTGAGTGAAAAAGGATCCTTTTGCATTCAAAATTCGATATCTCGAAGACAAATGGTCGTATCTGACTCCCGAAAAAAAGCAAATTGAAGCTGAATAAACAGGCTATGCGACCTATGCATTGGTCTGGCTCGAAAAATTTTTTCCATGCCTGTAGAGCGAAAAAAAGAAATGTAAAAAATCTAGAACATTTTTTCTTCGTGCTTTATCCAAGAATTGCATGGCTACCAGTGCTCCAAAAAAATTTTTAACCAAAAAATTCGAAAACTAGAGTCTTCAAGCTTTAAAACCTGTTTTTTTATTTCCTGTACGGCCATTTTTCACTGAAATACAACCTGTTGAAAATTGCCAAAAAATTTCGAAAAATTTTTTGTTCCTTTAATTTTTGCGAAAAGAGTATAATACTTAATCGTGATCAATATGACATAGGTTATATCATTATTGGTCGTAGGCCATCACGTAAAGACGAAATGGTTTACACTGACGACGAAATTTTGATGGTCCTTAAAAACCTCAGCGTTAGGGAATCAGGGAACTTTCCAAAGTCCCGGAATTAGACAACATGCTTTAAATAGGTATTTAAGGTTGTTTATTGCAATATAAAATAGTGTATTGGCAGGCACTGTAACTTATTATTAAACACATTGTTTAGTTTGAGAATAATAAACAGTTACTTTTTTATTTATCTTATTTGAATATTTTCCCCTGTATGGTACACGCTTTTAGCGAAACTATGATAAACTATGTAGCAATAGTGATGTTCATCTTTGGTACAAATACGGTCATATTCGCAAGAAAATTCAACGTCCCAAAGTTACCAGGATAGCCGATACCTATTACTTTGGGACAACTTTACCACCTCTCTCTGTTCATTCCTATAAAATAATAAATAATCACTAGTATTAATGTTATCATGTCTAAATTGTTGATTTAAATAATGATAAATTTAAATAAATATTTTATATAATTACGATTTTATGCCAAAAAAAAAAACAAAAACCGTACTAAAATTACCCCAGTATATATACCTACAATCTTCGTGTTCACTCTACACACTCTACACTATTACACTAAGGTGTAATATAGTATATAACCAGCTCTACTACTGGTATATATACCAGTAGTAGAGCTGGTAGACATTTTTGGGAAGGTATTTGAGGCAATGTGAAAAGTTGCTCAAAATTTCCTTTAGTGATACCCAAATACAAAAATGCAGACCTGGCTGATGGGTTAGGGGGGCTTAAGCGACCATTACATTTTTCAAGAAGCGAACTAATTTTTGAAAAAAAATGTTCTTGAGACACATTGAGATTTTAACATTTTAAAATTTAATATTTAAGGAATTGAAAAATCAAAAAGCCAGATCATTTAACCGGGTCAAAAAGTTTGCCAGACGTTTGCAGAATTAATTATTTTTCAAAAATATCAAAAAATTTACTTGAGGCACTTTTAAATTTTTGTAGGGTATTATTCGTGACTAAATATAGTTATTTACAAAAAGACAGGTCGTTTCGGTGACACATTTTACCCGCCAGGTGAGTGAGAATGTTCAACGTGAGTGGGAGTGAGTAGTGCGATGCGCAAGTTGAAATGCGAGAGAACGCATATATCGGCAGCTGTCTCAAGAGGAAGCACGATGCAGTGTGATTGGTTCCCGCAAAATCACGTGATTAAGAGCATTCGTGCGGTCGTTTGTAAGAATTTTGGAGTATTTAAAACGTTCTGTCGTATAATGCAACGTATTTATCTAACACGTGTTTTTATAAAAGTCCTCTTTTGTCGATGATTATTTGCAATGGATAGTGATAATTGTGTAAAAAAAGTGTGTGTTATTTGCACAAGACACTGAAAAAAATAATTCTTTTTAATGAGAAGACATTGTAAAAATGTAATGAAGTGTTGGAAATTAGAAAAAAACATGGGTTAAAATATAAAGACATTATTGTACCAACCAATTCTAACCTAAAAGACGGTTATCATACCCATTGTTACAAAAATTTCCTAGCTTTAATGAAAGAGTATCATGTTAGTTATTCGTAGTCTAAAAGTTTTAAAATAACAAAATTACGACAAAGTACGTTTTAAATACTCTTAATCACGTGATTTTGCAGGACCCAATCACACTGCATCGTGCTTCCTCTTGAGACAGCTGCCGATATACGCGTTCTCTCCCATTTCAACTTGCGCACCGCACTACTCACTCCCACTCACGTTGAACATTCTCACTCACCTGGCGAGTAAAATGTCTCACCGAAACGACCTGTCTTTTTGTAAATGACTATTTTTAGTCACGAATAATAACCTACAAAAATTTCAAGTAGTGCCTCAAGTACATTTTTTGATTGTTTTTAAAAATAATTAATTTTGCAAACGTCTGGCAAACTTTTTGACCCGGTTAAATGATCTGGCTTTTTGATTTTTCAACTCTTTAAATATTAAATTTTAAAATGTTAAAATCTCAGTGTTCCTCAAGAACATTTTTTTCAAAAACTATTTCGCTTCTTGAAAAAATTAAATGGTCGCTTAAGCCCTCTAACCCATCAGCCAGGTCTGCATTTTTGTATTTAGGTATCACTAAAGGAAGTTTTGAGCAACTTTTCACATTGCCTTAAATACCTTCCCAAAAATGTCTACCAGCTCTTGGACTATAATGCTTATTGAATAAAGCTATAGATTTATAGTCAAAAGCTTTTTTGAAATGAATGAAGGCTGCAAATATTTCACAGCCCTTTAATCTCAAACTGATCTGAATTATGGTTAACGTAAAAACATGGTCCATACAACCTCCTTTGGTTCGAAAACCAGATTGATTTTTGGGTAATATACGCAATTCACTTTAGTGAAAAAAGTCTATTTAAAGTCAAGTAAATATATAAATCGATAAATGTCTTCTAAAAAGGATCGTTCTTAGGTCCTTTTTTTATGTATCATGCTCATCTCATAATAGTGTAGGGCCATTCAGATGGAATGTTTTCTGTATTGAAAATTATATTTAAGAGTGAAATAAAAAAAAGCCACTTTTGAAGGATGTGTTTCAAAAATTCATAGGGGATTACGATATAGTACCTAGGAACTTTGTTGTTTTTGCATTTGTGTCAAAAAAATAATATTTGATAGGTGATCTTACGGATGTTAGGATATTAAGTAGGTAGATAGTTACTGTAATTATCCACAGGGAAATGATAGTATTTGTATTTACCATGATGATTTTGAAAAACATACCTATATAAATCTCAAAAAAAAAAAATATTACACAAATGTTTTGCAGGTTTTTTCTGAGATATTTTTCTAGTACGGAAGTAGCTTCACTAGCTTCATATCGTAGGTTTAAAGGCAAAACTTATTAAGTAACACCAAACCAATTGTAAGAAAACTGCAATCGTCTAACGAGAAATTAAAAAAGTTGCAATAATATGGGTCATAGGATAATAAAAAAATTATAGTAATTACATCTTCGGAACTTCTTGAGTTTTTCGTCTCTCGTTTTTAGAAAATCGCAGGTTATTTAAGAACTGTCTTGATGTTAATTACGGAGTTTTACCTTTCAACCGAAGATGTGTTCTTAGTTCTGGCAGTGCCTATCTACCTTATATGTAATAACGTCATATGTACCTATATACATATTTCGATGTAAACCACACAACTAACAAACACTAGTAATTTCGCAACACCTCGCATGTTAGCTACGAAGGTATAAAACTCGTATTTATTTATTTGATCGGTAGTGATTAAAGATAATAATTTCACGCAAGAAATATATGGCACATCTCGTTCCCAGTTAAACGCTATTGAAAATTTAAAGGAAAGATCATGAGTTGTCAAATAGCAACCTTATGAACCCTCAAAAAATGTCATGTCTTCTTGAATGTTAAAGTTAACACCACGGAAAAATGTGACGGCCAATCCGACGTCAAAGGCGGACTTAAATCGGTCGCGCCGTTTCTCATTGGTCTCGCGTCTTTCGCGACACCGAACTTACTTAACTTCGCTCTCTCTTCGCGGCACACCAATAACAGAGACGCCGACATCAAGACGGCCAAGCTACTCAGAGAGATACACCCGCGCAGCAGTATATGAAACTGGCGCTGAGATCTCAAAGCACTCTTTGATCCGTGTATCCCAGTGGAAGGCGTCGGAGCGGAATCTCGGTTACTCGAACAGATATCTGCATTGTTGGCGCAAGGTGGTGGCCACTGTTCATTCATAAAGACCGGGTGTAATCTCTTATCGTGGTGAGCCGTGCGTTCTTAAAATCGCCGTAGGATGATGTCCGGTTCTCTTTCGCGTTCCTCGTCGGTTACGATCACGCCGTCGGCGGCGGCGAGTGTGGCGGCCAGCGCCGCGTCGGCTCTCCAAGAGCAGGCGGCGTCGCAGGCGTCGAGCGGTGGCGCCAGTTCCTCGGAGTCGTCTCAGCAGTTGGACAAGACCGAGATCAACGACGCCGTCACCAAGGTTCTGCAGGGCTACGACTGGACTTTGGTGCCCATCGCTTCCAAGTAAGTTATTTCTGTTCGAAAATCTCATCAAAATCAAGTGTAAGTCTGCATTTGTTCATGTTACAATAAAAAGTATAGTTTAGGTTATTTTGAGGATTCATTTGCTTATGCTGAGATTAAATAAAGTGGCTAATTAATAACAAACCAAATGTACTTACCATCGGGAGCTAAATTACTCGGCTACCTATAAAAGTATTTATAAATGTCGATGAAAGTAAAGACGATTAAATAGATATACCTAATAACTCCTTTAACTGCCACGGTTTCTTGAAATTTGTTGAAATGTGTCTTAAATTTCTTAAAATGCGCCCTGACTGCCGAACTTAGAAACTCTGACAACTTTAACTAGACATATGTACCTATCATTTTCGACGTATTTGGACTCATTGAGTCAGAACGTCGCCAATCTTCGCCTCAATCTGAATCAGTCTTGTCCAATCTTGAATTTCTGAATAATATTCAAACTTTGAGAGTCCGAACAGAAATCAAAACATTTTTTTCTTTCCGAGCATTCTCTTTACATACGATTTAGTATCACTGACTACCTACTATAACTACGCGGTCAATCCATCGATATCAATCCATCGATATTCCCTTTTTTAATTCGAATTTCGTATCAATAATGTGATTTGCAACAAATTAAAGTTTGCAAACATCGATTATCTAGGTAGTTATGTGAAAACATCCACTTCATTTTAAAATATATCCTTATAAATATTACCTGTTTTATCGGAAAGTTTTTATACTGGCCATTTTTTCATTTCAAATAATAAATCAAGATCATTCGTACTATTTATGCAATACATGATTGGACAATTATTGTACTAGACTTATGTATATCTACAAACAATTTACTTGCAAATCCCTTAATTTTTGAATTTTTTGGTATTCATATATTGTGATATTTGCAATGAAAAGAAAATCGTGAGATTTGCAATGTGAATTAGTTAGTTCAAAAAATAAAGGCGCAATTATTACTATTGGAAAGAGAAAATTGAGTCATAAATTGAGTAATTTTTTTTGGACAATTTCCCCTCAATATTGGCCTTTAGAAGCACTTGGCCCAAATTTGGCCATAATATTCATCGGGTAAAAATACCTCGGGAATGATACAGCTTGTCAAAATAACACCGTTAAATACGGCACATAACTTGAGTGTATGAGGACAAAGATTTTTTAAAAAACTAGTAAAATTGGTCATTTACTTAGCGCTGTAGTCTGTTTTGGGTGCAAAATAGAACCCAATAATCTCCGGAATCATGTTCAGCATCCCCAAAAATATAAGAAAACACATGTTGATTACAATTAAATCCATTATCAGGCGATAGTAGAGCATTTACTAATAGGACAAAGATTTGTTATTTTCCGGCAGTTTGGGCCAAGTCGAATAAAACAAAGGTCTTTGTTCTCGGCTGACAAGGGGTTAAAACTAATACACATATAGTCTATACTTTAGTGGTAATAACAATACGCTTGATGTTAGTTGGCTAACGTGAAAAGGAAACAAGTAAAATAAGGTAATGTTCAAACATGCCACAATACGACAGCGGAATTATTCGGCCAATCCGTTGTTTTGCATTTATCTCTAAGTAATAATTAGGGTCCGGAAAATGTGACACAATGCAGAGTTAACTGCATTCAACTATCCAGAGCTCCCGCCTGAGATCGGCTTACAACGGTGTACACGTGAGTTTAATTGGCACGGTCAATTTCGTACGTACGCACGGGCAAGAAATACAAGCGTTATAATTTATAAGGCGCTTAAAAATACGGTTTATAGTTTGATTATCATAGACTGTATAGTGCCGACCCTGCGTTGTATCACACATTTCAGGACCTAGTAATAATACACGGGTTTAAGGCTTGAAAACGGTGACTGAATATATGTCACAATGAGAATTAACCGGCACATAGTCGTTGACTTGAAGGCATAGAAGATGGGTCTTAAATGAAAGGGGGTTACTAATGGAGTTTGATAACGAATTTAATCAATAGTTCAGTATATAATAAAATAACTAACCAGAGATTTAGAAAATGAATTCAGCAATAAAGATATATGTACCTCACAAATATTCAAAAATTTATTAGAGCTTAGATTCCGCGCAGGAGTAGACCAGACGGAGATCACAACGAATATATTAAAAAACCACGGACATGTTGGCCATTCCAATTATATTACATATTTGGAAGGTCGACTCCAAATATTTTTTCCTTCAACAGCATCACTGCAGTACAAATTTTAGACTCGCCCATAACTAAAAAATAGCGCCAGAATTATTTACCTTTGTCTAAATACCTACATTTTAACAAATTCTTTTTTTCTATTAGCTAAAATCCATGGTGCTCTCCGTGCTACTCGTGAAATCTATGCTCTCGAATCAATTTTATAATAATGTATATATTTTATAGTCTTTACTTACTTTACCATCTGTAAATAATTTTATAGATGGTCAAATTATTTCACTTCCGATTGCATTTATATAAAAATGTGAAATATGCGTTTCTTTTTAAGAAAAATTAACTAATAGTCACGCAAATCAAGTATTAGTAATTATTGATTTCTTTATTTTATATTATATTCGCAAATACAGTGGATCCTCGCTATACAGCTGTTATACCTATTCGATATATCACTGGTTCGGTATAGCGCGGGAGTCAAGGGCCGACCAAATATTTCATGAAAACTAGAACCAGTAGTCTAGGATATGGCGCGTCAAAAAAATCCATGAACCCTAACTATCTGCCGTGTGGTAAATAAGAGTTAGAGGGGGGGGGGTGGAAATCTGGGAAAAAAGTAGACCCTAACCGTCTGGAAGCAACGGTAAGACAAAGTATCCATTTTTTTTATAAACGGGAAAAATAGTGACAGCCAAAACTTTATGGCGGTGCCGGAGGGGGGGGATTTGACGAAAACCGGAAAAAAGTGGATCCTAACCGGATTCAATTTTCTTGTTCTAACATGCACTTTTATGGAAAAATAGTGGCAGACACCAAAGACTGGCAGTATGACGGTAATTCGCAATCCAACAGAATTTCCCAAAACTACTATAAAATAGTATAAAATAAGTAAAACTTGAAAAAAATGTCTGTCGCTTGCCAAGTATATTCCACAACGACCGCACAACGCTACATACTGCTGGCAGACATCCCCCCCCCTCTCTTCTCCCAAAACCACCCCAAAAGGGGTAACATGGAAAATGATTAAGGTACCTATATTAAATTCGATAAACTTTATTTCTATCGATTGTAATTATGAAGTGAAATGTGGAAATTGATTATTTAAACTGATAGAAATAAGGTTTATTGAATTTAATATACTTTAATCATTTTCCATTTTACCCCTTTTGGGGTGGTTTTGGGGGGAGGGGGAGGTGGGAAATGTCTGCCAGCAGTATGTAAAGTTGTGCGGTCGTTACGGAACATACATGGCAGGCGACAGACATTTTTTTTTTCAATTTATACTCATTTTATGCTATTTTATAGCAGTTTTAAGAAATTCTTCCATGTTGGATTGCAAATTACCGTCATACTGCCAGTCTGCGGTGTCTGCCACTATTTTTCCATAAAAGTGCTTGTTGGAACAAAAAAAATTGCACTTTGGTAGATCCGGTTAGGATACACTTTTTTCCGGTTTTCGTCAACCCCACCCTCCCTCCGACACCGCCATAAAGTTTTGTCTGCCATTATTTTTCCCGGTTTATAAAAAAATGAATACTTTGACTTATCATTGCTTCCAGACGGTTAGGGTCCACTTTTTTTCCCAGATTCCCCCCCCTCTATTTCGAAAATGGCTGATAGGGTTCATGGATTTTTGATTTTCAATTTCTTTTTGTATAAACAGATGTGGCAAACAGATTTTTGTCGTTGGTTTGTTGTCAAAAAACTGTCGTCAAATTTGTTACTTTCAATAAACTGGTTAACACATGGTTGAAATATAACTTTTTTTTTAATGATCTAATTTATTGATGAATTTTGATGGAATTTAGGGACATTTCCTGCTTATTTTATAACGCTAACTTAAACTATTTGGTAAGTTACTTAAGTTGCTGCTACTAAACTATTAAGTTTTGTAGCAGCAGTTAAGTAAGTGGGATTGAACAGTGGGGATTGAACAAGGGAGAATAACATAAAAACACTACACAAAGTAGGTAGGTACTTAGGCTGCTGCTAAATAAAAGAGTGACCAAAATCGACTTCAATAATGACAATGAATAATGATCATGATATTAAAACCTCAGGTTTCTTTATCTGATAGTTAACAGCCAACATTTTGTCATGGACCATTGGCAATTCCAAAATTGCAAAATATTGTGAAAAACGTTTGTTAAATATAAAACCGTTGCTAAATATTCTTCAATATGTTAGTTAAATGTTAAATATACATATGTACATACATATGTAATAGATTTAGTTAAATGTAAAACGGGGGTTAGAAAGAGCGATGGGTCGAATTACACTAGTGTTGGACTGAAATACGTTGTTATGTAATATAATAAATAATAAATGCCCGATCATGCCCACTTATATAATAAAATTTGACGTAGTGGTAAACGATGATAATTGCACCATCGTTTCTATAATAAAGTGGGCCTGTGTACGAATTATTCTATGAATGTGAATCTGGAGCAAAATGACTATTACACAACTCCACAAAAAAAATATTTTCGTTTGCAATATATGTTTTTTGGGTCGCTGAAAACTTCAAGACGTTGAAGATTTTATGCCTGGTTTTAGGCCTGTTTTTTGAGGTTAGGAAAAGAACCGGATCTGATGAAGCAATTTGGACTTCGGATTCGGTTTCAGCGACCCAAAAAATATATAGTATACATAGTGAGATCCTTGCAAACGAAAAAATTTTTTGTGGTATACAAATAGAAGGTATATCACGCAGCCGAGCGCCATTACTGTGACGTCAGCTTGTGCTCACTTTTGTCAGCCGAGGAGTGTGTTCTGAAGGCAATTTGATAAGTTTGTGCTAGTTTTTATATTTTTGAGAGCAAAAATTTGTGAAAATGAGGTGTGCTGTATACGGTTATAATACGAACAATTGTTCTAAAAACAATTTCAAGTTTTTTGGCTCCAGAAGTATTTTATAGTTGACTAGCGACCCGCCCCGGCTTCGCACGGTTTACGACATCACATTACAAAACTCTAAAATTATCAGTGTTTCTCTACTATATTATGCATGTATTATACATATAAACCTTCCTCTTGAATCACTCTATCTAATAAAAAAACCGCATCAAAATCCGTTGCGTAGTTTTAAAGATCTAAGCATACATAGGTAGGGACAGACAGCGGGAAGCGACTTTGTTTTATACTATGTTATGATATAGTATTCTTAAAGAGAATCAAATTTTCACTGCTATTTTGACAAGTGTAACTAATATGAAACAAATGGAACACTGAATATTGAAATTAATTATTATTGGTAAATATGTACTACGGTCTCAAATACGACTGACTTCATTTTTTCATTTACAATTTTTTATGGCACATAGTAACCGAGGATGGATCAATCCTTAATCAATCACACGGTACATAATTTTTATATTTCTGTGACATTCAATTTCTTCCGTGGCTTTAACGTATGGTTCCTAAAGCCAGTTTCATTTTTTCCTACAAGCAATCTGTATTCATATAATATGGTTGATATACTCGTACGTTTTATTTTGGTTATATTAGTAACAAAGCAGAGAAAGTACGATAATACGTTAAACATCTGCTTCTGTTTGAGAAATACAGTTGTTGTTTTTATGAATAATGAATAAGGCAAATTATTATTTTCTTCCAGCATATACAAACACATTTAATTACCTTGATTACATACAGTCAAAATATTCACTGCTATTTCTCTTACACAAAAGATTTTAGAAATGTTCTACCCACCAATGGTGTGGTTTGAGTGTATGTATATATTAGTAGTGTATATATGTAATGTATATCTACAATCAGAGCCTTTCTAAAATATTTTGCAACATAGGCATTGTATGTCTGATCACTTGTGACTTTTAAGTTCAGAGGTATAACAAAGGCCAAGAAACTACATTACATTCTTTAAATACTTGTAAATTTAGATACTTTTTTGAAAATACTATCCAGATACTTAATCAACTTAGATACTTTTTATTTTGAATACAATAATATACCTGTTACATATGTACATATGTACATATATGTATGTATATACATATGTAACATGATATTCAAATTTAAACCGACACTATTGCTAACTTAACTTTGCTAGTATAAGCTACATTATTTCGGTTAATTTAATAAATAATTGTATTTTAGTCACATGATATCGGAAGAAACCTGTAAAATATTAGTTTCATCTCTTCGTTATTCTAGGACAGAAGGCCTAGAGGATTTTAAATTTGTTTTAAAAATTTTCAAAGAAGGTATAGACGTAACCACTTTTTGAATTAAGAAGCTTAACCCTACTTTCTGTTAGTGGATAGAAGCAATACGGCTACAGTAGATGGTGTGAAAAAAAACATGTATTTCACACAATCTCTCCATTAGTATATGGGAGATATTGGTTGGTTCCAGTGTTTTTTTGGTTTTTGTGTATTGTTTCTTTTTACATAACGTTGTTCCAATGATGATTTACTAGAGCTGGGAAAGATAACCAAAAAGGTAACTAAGATACTCTTTAAACATACTGGAGAAAAAGTATCTAACTTGATTAAGTATCTGGATACTGTTTTCAAAAAGTATCTAAATTTACAAGACACTTCATAAAGCGGTTAAGATACCTATCTTCAATTAATTTAAGATACTTTTAATTACGGTGCAGTCCAAATAAACATTTAGACAATAAACATTGATATGTAGGTATATGAAACAATATTGCATGCTTGGTAATCTTAAAAAGTTGACATCTAAATACAATTTTTGACACTTTCGTTAGTTACTGTACCCCCCAAATGTATGCAATATTTATTATGTCGATTTTATAGATAAATTATATTCACAATCGGTATACACACATCCTATTACTGTTGTATAAAAATGATATTTCAAACTAATACAGTTAATAACATCAATGAAGACGAATATCCTCGGGTAAATTTTAATAACCTGTTTTTAAAAATAAATAAAAGTAAAAACAAACAGGTATCATAAAACTCTAAAATAACGAAAACCAAAAAACTGTAAATAGGTAAAAGTAAAAATAAAAATAATATATTAAAACTTATTCATAAAAGGTAGTAGCTTTCATTTAAATTTAAATTAAATTTCATTGGCCTAAGAAAACTAAAAACTGAAAATATGTGTAAGATAATGCGTTCTTATCTGACTAATGTGTTTATTTAATGTTTGCAAGTCGCTATTTGGGTTCTGAAGGTACTGTAAAACTCATGTTAACATCCTCAAGTTCGGAAAAAGTATCTTTCACATATCTTAAAAAAGCATCTTATACACTGTCTGTTAGTAAGATACGTTTGGGTATCTCAGATACTTCCAAAGTAACTAAGACACTTTTTTAAGTTACAAGATACTTCCACAAAGCATTTAAGATACAGTTACTTTTTATCAGAAAAAAGTATACCGGGTGGCTCAGTATGTTGAGCCAAGCTTAAATCTCAAAAAAAAAAATTATCAGATTTTTTAATCCGGGGCGTTTATACTAGAATTAATTTTCAACTAAGTGAAGAAAAAATCCAAGATGGTCGATTTCCGGTTTCGCCGAAAATGGCACTTGGAATGGGAAACAGTTGGTCGAAAATTAATTCTAGGATAAACTTGGCCCGACCTCATGAGCCACCCGGTATAAGATACAGTATCTTAGACACTGAAAGTATCTAAAACTTTTAAAAGTACACATCTTTTCTATTAAGATACTCCCAGCTCTGTGATCGACGGAAGTTTAGGTATCTGGTATACGCGGTGTGGCTATTAAATAACCGAACTGTTGTCATAACAGTTTTATTCATTACCATTTACAGTAGCAACATTTTCGCCTTCAATATACTCCCCTTGGCGATTACACCGCCAAGGGTATACACCGCTCCATACGACTTTTCCATTGTTGAAAGCAGTGATGGAAGTCAGCTGGTTCAGAACCTCCGTCGCTTTTGCTTTAACCGCTTCCACACTTTCGAATCTTGTCCCCTTCAGTGTCGCTGTGTCTAACAAGCCTGGATCAGTGTCAATGTTGTTTAAAATGTCAGCGATCATGTTCATTTTTGATTCCTTTTGCTCGGGAGTAAGGAGTTTTGCGCAAACTTTGCACGTGTTGAATAATTCATGCAAAATCTGGCGAACACATTCTTTGTCGATTCCTGTTATTTCAGCAAGCCCTTAATTTACCAATTTTTTCGTCCGTTTTTGACGTTGAGGGATGTCCGGGGCGCGGATCGTTCTCGGTCGTTTCACGTTCCTCTTTAAACCGATTAAACCATTCAAAAACTTCCATTCTTTTAACATTGCATAAGCTTCTGTAAAAGTTTTGAACACTTAACATTTCTTTGGCGCGTCACTGCGTAGACTAATTCAAACGATTGCTACAGTCAAACTGAGCGACTCACTGGCTTGTCCAGCGAGCTCAGGGCGGAGAAAGTATCACCAGACACAATTCTGTTCAAATTTGTCGCGACACGCTCGCAGCGCGCTGGTAGTAGCATCAGTTCAGTTATTTAATTAACCTCGTAGATCTGTCGTGAAATAATTTAACACCTCGTAGATCTGTCGTGAAAGCACCTAGAGCAATTTACATACTGGACAAAGATATGATATCACAACTTAATTTCTTCAACTTAACGAAAGTCATAATATACAATATTCCAGTGCTCTTTATCCATCAGAAGATAATTTCATTTTAGATTTATTTATTTCGATTTGTTTTGAAGCAATACTAATAATACTTTTGGAAACAATACGTTTACTCAAAACTCCTCGTTTTTCTGTTATGGATTTTAGTAAGTATATTAAATATCTATCTAATATATAATAAAAAAAAAAAAATATTTAACTAGCGACCCGCCCCGGCTTCGCATGGGTGCAATGCTGATACTAAATATAAAAAATGGTTATTGTGGGTTATCCCTAAGAGATAGACATATATCATCGCGGACTTTTTTTGTAGACCTTTTTTAAGGTGTACAATACTGTAGTACATTATTTTTATCTATCTCGTAGGGTTCAGCCAGCGTTTGCAATGTAAGCGGAAAAAAATGTGTTTATTTACGACATCACATTAGAAACCTCTAAAATTATCAGTGTTTCTCTACTATATTATGTATGTATTATACATATAAACCTTCCTCTTGAATCACTCTATCTATTAAATAAAACCGCATCAAAATCCGTTGCGTAGTTTTAAAGATCTAAGCATACATAGGTAGGGACAGACAGGGGGAAGCGACTTTGTTTTATACTATGTTATGATTATGAGAAGTATATAAAGTCATTATGTTGTGACTAAGAGTGTTAAGGTATATACCTACTAGAATTAAATTAAAATGTGACATCGCATCGCCTGCGCCCCACAGTTAGAGATTTTGTGTTTTATTTTCCAAAAACCTAATATCTCGAGAACCAAACAAGATAATCCAATAATTCTTTTTGGACGTTGAAGCTAGGATCATGAAGAGTAGAAAAAAATTATTAAGAAAGTCCGTATATTAAAACCTAACCTATAAAATAATAAGGAATCTCAACAAAACTTGTTAAAGATATATTTAAAATTTTACCCTAATTATTCAAGTATTTCAAGATTTTCTATAATATTATAGGTTAGGTTTTAATACACAGGAATCATTCATAGTCTTTATATATCATTTACTATTCCAGCTTCATTGTTAAGAAAGATTGACAAGTCTATCTTGTTTTACTTTGGAGATATTTAAAATTTAACTGTAAGTATTAAAGAATTTCGAGATTTACCATCACTTTTAAGGTTAGGTTTCGATACACATGAATTATTTTAATCCTCATATTTTACTTACAACATTAGCTTTCTAATAAAAAGAGATTTATCAGACCATCTTGTTTTGTTATCGAGATATTTGAAATTTTACACTAGTTTTTCAAGTTTTTTTGAGATTCCTTATTGTTTTATAGGTTAGGTTTTAATATACGGACTTTCTTAATATTTTTTTTCTATTCTTCATGATCCCAGCTTCAACGTCCAAAAAGAATTATTGGATTATCTTGTTTCGTTCTCGAGGTTTTTGGAAAATAAAACACGAAATCTCCCACTGTGCGCCGTCTCTTCTGGATAAAACTTGAACCAACTCACCATAATGTACAGGGTTTTCGTTTATATCTTGACAACCTTGCTAATTCAAATTATTAATTGACAATCGAAAAGTTGTGTCACCTCTTTTCCTTTTCGCGTGGGGTTGTTGTATCAACAAATAACGGAAATAAAATTTAAATCTTCTAAACCATAGGCCTATTACATAGTGTATTACAAAGTCAAAACAAAACAGACATCATTAAATTTTTGAATGAAACACCCTGCATATTCTATATTTTTCTGCAAGAAATCTTTCAAAAACGTACGCGTTATTGACATTTATAGTTTTGTTTGCGAGTGAATCACATTTAAAGTTTATGAATAACTCTAATTTATTAATTGTTTTGGACTACCGGGCTTTAGATTGTCATCTATTCTAGAATTATTTATATTAAATATAAATATAATTATATATAATAAATATTAAAATAAGTTAATAATATTAAACTATTCGGTATGCGAAAACCAGAGGCGACATATTCTATTAAAAAAGTATGTTTCTGTCATGTGTGAATGTCGTACATAAAATTATTTTTTATTTATAAAAAAAAATCAGCACAAAAACAACATTTTGTACCAATTAAGTTTGAACACTGTGTATACAGGATAAGACCTTCTACATCTTTAAACCACAAAGCGTTTCTGCACATATGCTACACCAGTGGCGAAGCGTGAGATTTTTTCGTGGGTAGACATTGGGAATAAAAAATAAAAATTGGACAAACGTCTTAGTTATATTGTGTGAAAGTATCTAAAGTAAAGTCCAACTGCCGTTTTATTACTAGAGACATCATAAAATCCAAGAATATTTATTTCCAACTATTTCGTTTTTGTAAATGTACCTTAGAATTATGCTAAATTGCGCTCGATATGAAACATCTGTTGTCTCGTCAGCTTGAACAGAAACAAAATCAGTATTTTTCAGTTCGTCCAAAATTATTTGGTGAACTACGTATTTCACAGAATCAATAAGTTCCTTTGAAAACTGAACTGCTTTCCAAGTGGTCTTTCATAGCAGACTCTTCCATAGCAAGTAGATCTAGTATTTCCAAATAATTTCCTAAAAAATAGGTATTTGTTTCATATCGTATGATACGCGGTATGTTTAGCAGAAAAAATAACATACAATATATACCTTTATTTTTTGAATCAGCAGTCTCGTGATGTCCTCTAAATGCAAGTTCTTGTTTCGCCAAAAAACACACCACATCAATTAATCGTCCAACAATGTGCCTGTTTTTTGCAACTTTTCATTATGTTGCAAAGCGTTTATTTTTGTTGCTTCAATGAGAGCATGATCTAGGCGCACCTTTCCCAGCATATAAAAAAATTCGTTGCAGGTAATATGTCTTTTTGAGGCAGCATGTTTGTTAGCTTTTCCAACAATTTTTTTTATAATATTCACACCATATTTTGCCCAGACTTCCTCTCCACCAAAAAGAACACAAGGAAAACAATAGACTGCATTCGTGCTTACACTTGCAGTCAACTAGGTAAAAAATTCATATCAACCTATTATACTAACAATACTTTTGGAATTACGAACGGTTTTTCCATCTTTTTGCGATAGATTCAAGTCAGGTCGCTTTTGGGAATTTTTTAAATTCAACTTTTCTTCTAGAGATAGCGAAGAAAAACCATGTTCTTTAACGTAAACGATAAGATCTTCTATATTTGTCATTTTATTACATATTTTCAATATTTATTATTTATTACACAACGCACAACGAAACAGTTAAAGCAATGATCAATTTAAAACACAACCCAGAATAAATAGAAAATTAAAATATAATATAATAAGAATAAGCTACAAACTCAAATAGGCGCGCGGTGAGCGGAGGAGCGTAGTATTGCAACAATTGCAGTTGACCACATGCATTCGGGCATTCGCATACGTCCAATCCCGCCGTATACAGACGGGACAGCAGCGCAATACTTAACTCGTCGACTACAGTAGACAAATGATGTTTTGTCTGTGATACCCGCATATCGGCTCAATTTCCGCGGATATGCCACCGCGGTGTGCTACGTGCAATCGCCTGCCGCTGGCAAATAGGATAGACAAATTCGGAAATGTTTATCCGGCTATTACTTATTGTCGCGTCGGACTCTAGATTAGTTACTGATAAGTAACTTCTCTGTTATCTGTTCTCTGAATTAAGAGAACAGATAACAGGACATTGAAATAACATGATATAATATAATATTATGTAATTTCGGTCGGTCGGCATCAGGAAATTAATTTGAATACAATAATTGAAAATACATAAATATTTTTATTCAAAAAAAGGGAAATAGTTTTGGGTAGACAATGTCTACCTTGTCTACCCGTACGCTTCGCCACTGTGCTACACCCCTAAAGCCCCACCTGCGTTGCTAACTAACTTATAAAATTGCTATTGTTCAATTGGGCCGAAAAAGACAGAGTTTATTCTGCTGCCTATCCATTAGTATACAGATTAGTGATCCCGAAGATCCGACGCCGGGTTGTGCTTATGGCGCGTGATGGCCTATTACTAACCAAGATATGGCCTATTCACCGCCTCCCATTATATTCCGCCTTTTCTTGCATATACATACATATGTACATATATTACTAAGTCAACACGGACCGACCCGGTATATATATATACCTAAGATAAAGAAATGTTCCAAATCGTAATTATTACTGTACAAAATAATCAAAATTAAAAATTAAGGAATCTGGTAAATATCAGCTGAAATTGTAACCTCTACAAGTTTGTGTAAAACTTATAAATACAAATACACACATAAATATTCGCAGCTGTTTATTTGCTGACGATTAAATAAAATAAACAGTAAATACAATTTTGTGAAATGACCGACCGACGGTTGTGGACCTACAGCAGGTACTTTGAGGTATTCTAGAAAGGAAATGCATTATTTGGTTTTCACATATTAATTTATTTAGGATACCTACTTTATATCAGAATGTTTAAGTTTTATTATTTAGTCTTTTGGTATGCGTACATATACATGTGTAAGACACTTTTTCACTTTTGGGTGAAATCGTGCAATTTCTGTGTGATGAATTTAAGTAATGATTAAATCGCGGGTATAAACAAATAACTATTGTCGTGAAAAAGACAATCTACTAATATGTTTATATTTAAAAGTAAAAACTTACAATAACATGATTACATTAATTATACGTGCCCCCGTAACTGAGTTGATCCAGGATAATTGCAAATCTTGACATCCCTGAAATGGGAATGAAAAATGAGCAGTTCATAATCCCAAACGTTGTCTTATTATGGCAATTATACATTGAATGAATATGATGATCTATAACTTATAAATTCATGCTACTATCGGTTATATTTCTTTCAGAGTAAATCTAACTCTGACAAACAAACAAAAGTAATATTGATATATAATAAAATTTAACAATCATAATCACGGCAAAGCCGCCTACTGTGTTTTAAAACAGTGACTACGTATTGAATATAAAAAAAATGCAAATGAGCTCGCCGACACTATGGGATCGTCCACATAGTCCCCACATAGTGTCGGAAAAATACAGATATCATCCTCCTTCAAAACACTGTGGAATTGTCCACAATATCCCCTCACAGTGTCTGTCCTCTTCCTCGTGGGATCGTCCACATAGTCCCCACACAGTGCCAGAAACATATTTACAAATATGCCCGTAACACTTTGGGATCGTCCACACAGTCCCCGCAAAGTGCTAAAGACACTTTCTTTTTAATAAAATCATGACTAATATTAATATTGAATATATTATATGACATAAACCGATAATGCATTAAATTGTCGAGGAATTCCTGACGAATATTGTATCACATCATTTTAAATAAATCAAAAATAGAATTATCAATCAAACAAAACAAAAAGGTATAAAATGCTCAGTGATAAACTCACCCTGTGAATCTGTAGATGATATGTAGGATGCACTTAAAAAAAGAACCACTCTGCTGCACAAGACAGTCTTATTTAATGCCAACACCGGCCCAAGCTTTCAATATCTAGCCCCAAGTTGGCGTTCGTTGAAACGCCCTCATTCGGCTGACAAATTTACGACCATAACAAAAACATACAGAGCGAACGTAACGTCGTGGTTGTTGTGGTTTAAAATAAGATAATAATATTCTATTCAGTAATATAAGAAAATAGCCTAAACAAGACTGCCAAAAAAAAAATTACCTTACACATGTACATACATATGTAGATACACCCAATAACTATTAGTCCTTCACCTCGTTCTACCCTATGCATATTCTGCGTTTAAAATTCGTACAAGAAACATGTACAATATAAATGATTTTGCCGTAACGTTACTATTTGTTTAGAGAACTGGGAAAATAGAGGATACTTGGCCACAATTTCTTGTGTCTATACGCTTCATTGATTTAGATTGCGGGAGGATTCCTATCGGCTGACATGATCAAATTGTTAATGAAGTTTATATTTCGTTTATCTTTAAAAAAAAATAGCTGATTGATCTAGTCTTCTACACCTGTCTAGTTGTCCAATTTTTTAAGCATCGTAAACTACACCTTGGAAGATAATGCAGCCATACCTTTTTTATACTGCATATAAAAAAATGTAAAACCGCTAAGATTTTGAGTTTGAGAATTTTCAAAGGAATAAAACAAGCGGCATTGAAAAAATAAAACTATTTAACACCAATTGAGTGTCTAGTTTTCTTTATATGCTTCTATGTCCAACATGTCAAACAAAAATAGCCATTAAGAATATACTTATTACTTATTACTGAGAAATTTTGTCGATTTTACCAACCGCGATCGAATTCTGCAATTGCTGCCAAGTAAGAGAGTGTGGATCTTCATCATATTTTGGGTTATTGTTGACTAACAATTAACTAAAAAATGATTACGATCCAGTGTCCATGAACGTTGGCATCATAAGGGAAATTGTTATTATTAGATAATCTAATTCCGGGATGTGTTAATGCTTAACGTATCTTTTAAGTAGGTACATACATATATTATTTTGCCAAAATGCGGTGGTGCCATATCGCTTTTATTTAAAGTTTGAAACAAACAAATTCGAGAAATCAAGTTCTGATAAAAGTGTTGGAAAAAGTTATTAAGACAAAAACATTATTCATGAATTTTACAAATACATAGCTATAGTATCTTCCTTTATTTAGATTGTTTAATTTTTTTTTTTATAAAAATTTAAACCACCAACGCTGTGGTAGTGCAAAACTGAAAAAAATCCAATATTTGACATATTTTTTTCGGAAAACGTGTTTTAACGTTTGTACCAAAAACTTAATTTTTCGTATTTTTTTTTAATTCATGCACTAACAAATTCCGAAATGTTAAAAATTTAAATTTTTGTTCCAATCGAACAAAATTTTCCCCAATGATGTCAACAATCGTAGAAACGCCGTAAGTCTATTAAGTCCTACAAAAAACCTTAAACGAGAGATCAGAAAAAAAATCTATGAAATGAAATGTTTGCAAAATATGTTTATAACCACAGTGAATAAAACTGTGAAGTGACTACAGATTTTTACGCTTCCGATCTTTTTACTTAGCTTTAATTTTCATGTTACAGTTAGTATAAGAAATCAGAAAGGAGATAGTTCTCGACGATATGAAACATATTTTTTATATGTATGTTCATTGTTTGAAATAAAATATTTGCGCAAATGTTTGATTCAGTAAAAGTTTGTTATTTTTGTAACCACAGTGCTATTTTGCGAAATCCTACTGTTATTGTATTTCGCCTTCTCGACTTTAAACACTTTTACTAGAATCACAACTAACTGTAACTTAGCAACAACACCGCTATTTATAGTTTTTACATGCTTTAGAATATTCATCTTTATTCAGATTTTATTTATTAATTCACCCATATTATTGTATTATAGTTTAAATCATTGTAACTAAGACAGAAGCAATATATGTATGTACGTTGTTTTTTCCGGGATAACCTAACCAAACTCATATTTTTCTAAAAACACAATTGGAAACAGCAGGGACTTGCAAATTAGTGGTTGTTTATCAACTTTAGTGTTGCAACCGCAGAAGTACAGTAATGCTCAGACAAAAATCCATAAAAAAACGCACACACGTAATTTTAAAGAGAACAAAGATGGCGCGTATTTGTATATGCAATTCTCCACATTTAAAAGTGTTTGAAAGTTCCGCTTCTAATAGAAGCATTTTAGTCTGTTAATTAAGGTAGTGATGTTAATTACCTGTAACTGACGGTACGTTTTACCTCAAAGTGGATTGCAGAGCATTTGTAATTGCCGACGGGGTACATTTAACGTTTTTTTCAGTGCTTTGATGACTTCAGTGAATACCTATGTGAGGTTACTCGTGTAATATTAAAATTAAATTTTACGAACGAGTACATACATGTAGTGTATTTATGAACATATGTACGTATCTAGGGTTTCTGACGACTAAGATACGCTAATAGGCGTCAGAATTTAAGATGCCAGCGCCAGTACGGAAAAGTTGCAAACTAACGATTGGGCCATTAACCGTTAGTTTTTACATTGCTTTTATGTGTTTTATATTCAAATTGCCGCTTTAATTTATTATTTATGTGTAGTATTTGATTATTTACTGCCTAAAAACACCTTTTGTGATCAAGGTTCACTGTTTACAAGTTGCTGGCATAATTGTAATGGTTTTCTTTTGATTTTTAGACTGATAAAATATACCTGTGGAAGATACATTTTTAGGTTGGATCGGTTTATTTTGAAAAGTTTTAATAAATACTTCAAGGTATACATGTGTTTTTTTTACAAAATTGTTTAATATTTTAATTGAAAACATTTTTAAGTAGAATGACAAACATTAGATTGAATATCTTCAAATATATGGTTATTCAGACGCCACTGTAAATTCAAAGTGTGTACAAGAGGGTGAACATGTTTTGAATGCAGGCCATTCATGACTTAATAATTTTGAAGGTACTGCAGTTTTTTCAGTATTTTCTCTTTTTTGAAACCTTAACTGAAACATAATGATAAATATCTTTACATTAACCTTAAAATACTAAAACTTACATCGATAAAAGTAATCCTCCTCAGCAAAATGAAGAGAACAGACTTTTAACGGGCTTTCCTATCCTCAGTGTTAATATCCAAGCCTTGCGCCTGTCTCGACGTTCCTTTTGACCAAATTTATTTATAAGGGAAACTTGTTGCTTTTCTTGTTCAGGATATGAAAAGTTAATTGGGATCCCTCTTAATCCAGGACGAACAGCGAGGTACACAACAATAGTGATTCATTCTAATTATAATACTCACACAATAACGCTAATATTATAATTTTTAATGAATACAACACAAATTTAAACGGAAAATTTTCAAAACTCAATGGCACTCAAGCGGACGTTTAAATAAATAATGGCCCAGTCGTCAGTTTGTTGAGCGACCACCAGGGAGCGTAACGCTTATCTTGTTTTACCTATAGTCAATGCGGTAAACAGTGTGCAACAAATATTCGGTGTTTCAATTTTTAGTAGCAGGACTTTAACACCACATATATATTTTAAAATTAATACAAACAGTTTATGTAAAGATAGGCCTTCAAACGCTTAGTTTTCAATTTTTAAAAACAGTTTTATTTAATATCTTAAACATCTTTCAATGTACCTATTGCATGAAAATAGTAGAAATAAGAATAGAAAAGTTGTTATACGGGAGATTTTTGGTACAAGAAATCTACTATGAACACCGGTTTACTGTAGCCGTTAGAGGGCGCTCTGTATTGTACTCTTTACAGACTCAAATTAACATATATTTTTTTCTTAATACGTATTATGGCTTTTTTAAAAATGGATCCTGCAATTTTGTTTTCTGCAATTGTCTAAACAAAAAGGTACACCAGTCCAAATCCGTTGGTTCTATGGCAAAAAAGTTTTGCCCGTCTTTAAGATGTGCCCATATTTGAATCTTTGATGTTACAGTCCGATACAATCTAATTTTCTATATTTATTATAATCTTTTGAACTTTAGTATACTATGCTAAATTATGGTAACGTGTTTTGTTTACCTTTAAGTTTAGGAATAACGGCTTGGTTCTAGCTTGAAGGTTGTCCAGTCCATTATAATATGTTGGGATGTTTAACACGAAAATGGTATGTGACACGTTGAAACAAGGGTTGAACTTTTTAGTACATTATTAAAAAACACTAGTAGTAATACGCTAATAGTAGTAAAAAACTTTAGTATCTATTAAATTATTATATCAACAAATTAATTGTTACAACAATTTAGCAAATGCTAAAGTTCAAAAGATTATATATGTATGTATGTATGCAGTGGCGGTGCGTGATATTTCAGTTAGCCATTTCTTGAAAACGACGCATGGGACCCACTTCACTTTTTTAGGTGATGACTATTATACACCTCTTACAGAAAGGATTTATAGTGAAAAAATCGTCAGCAAAGTTTGCGAAAAAAATTTCAAAAACACTGGAGCACTCCCTGGGTTCTCAGTAACGCTCTGTGGGATATTTGCAGTATATTTTTTTTTTTCATAATCTAGAAACAAATATAAGGAGACGTTTTCGATTTGTTGCAAAATATTTTTTTTTCAAAAAGTTATGGCCATTTTAATTTTAATTTTATAGGAACATTTTGTTTCCCAAAATTAAAATGGCCATAACTTTTTGAAACAAAAATATTTTGTAACAAATCGAAAAACGTCTCCTTATATTTGGTTCTAGATTATGAAAAAAAATATACTGCAAATATTCCACAGCGCGTTACTGAGAACCCAGGGAGTGCTCCAGTGTTTTTGAAATTTTTTTCGCAAACTTTGCTGACGGTTTTTTCACTATAAATCCTTTCTGTAAGAGGTGTATAGTCATCACCTAAAAAGTGAAGTGGGTCCCATGCGTCGTTTTCAAGATATGGCTAACTAAAATATCACGCACCGCCACTGTATGTATGTATGTAATTATGCATATAAATCATATGAATAATTAGGTTTCATCGAACGATAAAAATCCAAATACGTTAAAAACTGTTAACTTAGTGGATTTTGACAAGTGTACATAGTTTGGTATTTATGTAGCTAAAACAAAAGAATAATCCTGCGAAAAGTTTTTGGGAAAGTTTGTTGAGCCGGCCGGGATTATGATACCCAAAGGTCTTGGATATCGGTCCCCACACAGTATGGAAATTATGAACTCTTTTGAAAAACTGTTTAAGATGTAAAATATAAAATACATACATCAATATCAGTAGGTATGTACGTATTATTTTTTTTGGAATAAAGAACCACATTTGTCGGGAGCTAAAAATAGGCTCACCCTTCCAGTCATTATTTACAAAGAACACCTTTAGCATTATTGATACTACCGCAACCCTCAATGTCAACGGGCATATATACATATGTATATGTATGTATCTATGTAGATCAAATTATGGTGATCTAAGCGTGCGCTAAAAAGTAATATACTAAATAACACAGCATGGATTATGCTGTGCTAATAATACGACTCTGTTCTAAAAAATAAACAAATTCTTTAATTTAATTGCTTTCGTAGCAATGATAACTCTGTAGCACACGACCATCCGAAGCGTGCTGAATCGATTAAAATATTCTTTTTACCGAACTTCAACAACATACATATTTTGACACTCGATAAAGAATGATAATTGTGATAACTATTTATGTATATGTATGTATGTTAATGAAAATCGAAAATTTCTGCTACAACAGCGGTTTATATACGACGAGCTTAATACACAAAGGCTAAAATATGAAATATGATATTTTTTCTATGCCTGTAAGTCAAGGATATGCTAAAATTAGCCTTCTAAATCATATTCAAAACAGATGATGAGAATAAAACAAAATGGCAAAAGGTAGACACCTAATACAGCAATATCAATGTGTTGCTCGCAATATAATAAATAATATGCATAAGAACATACATACAGCGTGGCAAAAAAAGTCGCGCATAATGCCTGTAACTCTTTAATAACCTTGTACGTACATAAAAAAATGTCCTGAATAAAAGTTTTTTCAGTTTATTTGCCATGTTTCTGTTAACATCAAACATTTTCGCGTTTGGTTCTTATGGAGATCAACTTTATTTTTTTAAATGACAACCCGGTGTTTACTTTTACAAAACTGTTTAGCGATTTTTTTATTTCAAATTTAACTACGGCACTGCATTCGGCATCTCCTAAAACGGTTTTATGCCAAATTTCGTAAACAAATATTTAATAATGAGCGATTTATAACAATTTTAATATGGGCTTCATTTTATTAAATAAAATGATTAAAAACAAATGAGAAATTAATTTTACACTTTTAATACAATAATACAATACATTTAACATCATAATACAATGAGATTTTAAATTTTTGTAGCGTCTACAAGGACACCGTTGATTTCGATGCACTTTTCGAAGAGCTTACTAATATTTTTCTGAACATTCTGTAGTTGTTGCGGGGTAACTTCTCCACAAGCTTGCCTGATTCGTGCATACAACTCTTTTCCATTGCCTTGGCGTGACTTATAAACCTTGGTTTTTATGAACCCATAAAAATAAGTCCAACGGCGATGTCCAAGAAGTCCAAGTCCGGTGACCTGGATGGTAAATCTAATTAGGGGGCTATTTTAACCTATCCATCGATTACGAAAGTTAGAATTAAGCCATTCGGTAACCACTCTTGCATTGTGGATAGGACATCCATCTAACTTAAAATGAAGATTTACTGGAAGTTCATATACATATTCCAAAATCCATTTCTTAGGAACTGCCAAAACAATACGCTATTCATATTACCCTAAAAATCAAGGGCCAATGATCGTCTCATTGGGTATTCCACAGACAAAAAAAGAAGTCATCAAATCTGCCTATGAACGAGAGAGATGGAAGTAGCGGTCATGTCGAAGCATCTCAGTTATGTATGTCAAACTTTTGAGAAGTGACTGTCGCAATTACAAAATAAATAATGGCTGTTACATAGTGTAACAGCTTTGACAATTAAATAAGGTTATAAATTTAAGATGTAATAGAAATACATCTTTTTTTAACTGCCAACTTTGATGACGTTTTTTTTGGATGTCTCGATATTAACTTTGTGAAAATATTGTCTGTAGCCCAAGTACCTAGAATTTTGTAACGATACCCCTCCATCAGTTATAAAAGTTGCCTCATCGCTGAATAAAATAATTTTTGGTGAAGTTATTTCTTCCGGGTTTTACCACGGTCGTCTAAATTGACTTGAGTCAAAAGTCCGTTTAGACGACCGCGGCAAAACCCGGAAGAAATAACTTCACCATTGGACAACAGCCGTTAAAGCTTGCATTCTACTAAAATAATTTTTAGAAACTTTCTATTATTGAGGGACTCTGCTTAAGCAAAAATCCATCCTCCTCTAATAATCACCATGTTTCAAGGTGTATAAAAACTTGATTTTGAATGATGATACTTTCTCTGGGCAAATTTCAATTTAAACTAGCTATTCCCACACTGGCGTTTGGATTGTTATTAATATAATTTAAAACGGTCTGCTCGTACCTGGGCCTGGGTCGTCTTTGTATGTATGTACATACAGTCGGCAGCACGGATATATAACGTATTGAAAAATATACTGTTATAAGTTTTTTTTACACACTATAATAGTATGTGCGGATGGATAATTATATTTGATAACCAATTATAACATTGATTTGTTTTGACGTACATTATTTTACCAAAGCACGCAAAAGTAGGTGAGCCCATTGTGATCAAGACGTCGCACGGGTATTCGTACAACGCCGTATGTGTGTATGAGATTACCCCAATGTGGCCGAATGCATGGGATTCCAACTAGAATTTGGCTGTTTGGGTCGCATAGTTGCAGGCAGAACAGACGTATAAATTTTAGTCAAATTGGCAAACAATAATGGGCCGGAAAACTAAGAATACACCAGTGGAATTACGAGAATTAGTAATAAAACATTTTCGAGATGGAAAAACGTACCGAAAAATCGGTACCCTCGTTAATCGAAGTCATTCGACTGTACAATATATCATTAAATGTTTTGTAGATGAAAACAGAATTCACGATGTTCCTAAAACAGAGCATAAGTTTTTGTTTACTGCACAGGACGAACGGAGGTTAATTAGGGAAGTAAAAAAAAACCTCAAATTCCAAAAAGTCTAGAGGTTTATTGCAGTATTTTTTGAGAAAACTCCAACCGTTTCCGCCTATTGACCTTAGATACAAACGGTTTTTTTCTTGCAACTCTGGAATGGTAACCATGACGTCTTAAAGCTCTGCGGACAGTGTCTCCACAATAAATTTCTAATTCTGCTGCTAATTTTGGAGCGGAAATTTGAGGATTTTTTTTACTTCCCTAATTAACCTCCGTTCGTCTTGTGCAGTGAGCAAAAACTTAGGCCCTGTTTTAGGAACATCGTGAATTCTGTTTTCATTTACAAAACGTTTAATGATATATTACAGTATACATAGGTACAGTCGAATGACTTCGATTAACGAGGGTACCGATTTTTCGGTACGTTTTTCCACCTCGAAAATGTTTTATTACTAATTCTCTTAATTCCACTGGTGTATTCTTAGTTTTTCGGCCCATTACTGTTTGCCAATTTGACTAAAATTTATACGTGTGTTCTGCCTGCAACTATGCGACCTATACTGCCAAATTCTAGTTGGAATCCCATGCATTCGGCCACATTGGGGTAATCTCATACACACACACGGCGGTGTACGAATACCCGTGCGACGTCTTGATCACAATAGGCTCGCCTACTTTTGCGTGCTTTGGTAAAATAATGTACGTCAAAACAAATCAATGTTATAATTGGTTAGCAAATATAATTATCCATCCGTACATACTATTAGAGTTGGTATAAAAAATGTATAACAGTATATTTTTCAATATGTTATATATTTGTACTGCTTGTACGAATATCCGTGCTGCCGACTGTATGTACACGATCCGTTTTTATAATACGTCTTGACACAGCGCCGCATTCATTAAATCTTTTGGTTATTTTACAAAGGGTACTGTGTGTTATTCGGAGCCTATTCGGGTGCCTGTTATTAAATATTTCGCAAACTTCTCTCACAGTCCTAGCATTAACTCCTATAAGCCGCACAGTTTCAATGTTTTCTTGTAAATCTAACTGTCCGTCCATAATTACGATATGTAACTAAACTAATTTCCCCATGTTAATAACAATAACAATGACAACGGACGTATTTTAAAGATTTGACGTTTGGCTGCAAAAATAATTTGTTTTTCATAGCAGTCTATAAGTTATCTATCCTTGGTGTAAGACAAGTTTTAATTCTGTTAAAATTTTAAGTCATGTTTTAATTTTAGTGTAATGTTCTCCGTTGCTTAAATACATAATCATTATTAACCATTAATTATACATTTTTACGTTTAATGCGATTAATTAAAAGCTTAAAATTAATTTCTCATTTTTTAAAAATCATTTTTCATAGCCAACATTTTTTTTAGAAAATCACTATAAAAGTATTATTATAAAATGAAGCCTACATTAAAATTGTTATAAATCGTTCATTGTTAAATATTTATTCACGAAATTTGGCATAAAACCGTTTTATGTTACTTGTCAATAAGTTAATTCTCAATAGTACGATTTGTTTCCAAATAACCATAGCTTACTATGGTAACTTTACGAAACTAACTATACATTTTTATCTTGAAAATTAAATTACATCCGATGGAAAACAGTAAATAAATCGGAAACGGTTAACTTTACCGGCTTAAAACAAGTATATCTTATTTGTGTAAAATAGACAACAGAATAATATTTTTCTATCTAAAACTTTCGTACACACACTAAGAAACAAATTATGACCAATTTATGACCAAGAGGGGGGGGGGGGCAGGTCTGAAACAACATCGGGTAGAAAAGGCAAAAAGGACACAGAAAGCTTTAATTTTTCTTTCTTATTTTTAATAAAACATTGTTTTTCCAATAAAAATCTATTTCTGAAAAACAATATGTTCAAAAAAATATTTAAAACAACAAATGTACACCAACAAAAAATAAAAAATCTCATGGAATCATTGGGGTCAATGAGATCTTTTTGATCAATGTGATTATTGGGGTTATGGGATCATTGAGTTGGTAGTGAAAATGGGATCAATGGGATCGTGAGGGCCAAAGAGGTCAAATTTGTGACTCTTCTGGGTTTTCTGCAGTTGTCATTGGAACAAATTCAGTTTTAGACGGTAATTCAATAGAAAAAAGTTATTAGATGATCATCCAAATTTACCGTATCTAGAAGTGAGTGCAATAATAAGAATACTGACAATGAGAGAAGATTTGTTACAAATATTTGTAGAGCACAAATTATTGCAAATTCCATATGTGTCTATTACATGTAAATACAGTAATATAATCCAGTTAATTGAAAGGTTAAGTAAATTGCGTTCGTAGATATTTAAATAGCCAAAGTGTTACCACACCATCTCTTTTTTTAGATATTTAGTCTGATTACAGGTGGAAATATTTAGACGTGAAAGTAGTGATTCCTTAGACAGCGTTTTTTCACAGTAAGGTCTATATAAAAATGTTAATTAAAATTTAAAAACAACTATTAGGATGTAAAAATATGCCACATGTAAGTTGCAAACTGGTTACATAAATTAATTTTGTTGTGTAATAACGCCGATGGGAAATATGACGATATGTTGCCTTGATAAAGAAATGTGTATTACTCTTGTTATTTTTTTTAGTCAAGCAACAGTTATTAACATTATACCGGGTGATAACAAAATCGTTATACAAAGCGTCATTCAGTTGCCTTTAAAGTTAAAAATTTGGAAATCGGGTGGAAAGGGTAAGTCACTGAAACCCACATTAATCACAAAAAAAAACAATTGAATATCAATTCCGGTTTCTCCGGAAATGGACTCAAATCAAAAAATTTTAATGGAACCCTGTATATTTTCTTACAAAGTTGACTAGAGCTTAACTTTCTCTTTTCTTGACATATCACAAGTTGCATTTGTTTTCAAGATGGCGGCACGAGAACGTATTTTTCTCTAATTCAATATGGCGACATTATGACGTAACCGATGGAGCTTCTGTCAAACAAATAGTTAAAACAAAAAATAGTTTGAGGTTTTAAACTGGTTTTTTGCATGAATTAAAAATAGTGATTTTTTACAGAACGGAATTAAAATTTAAAATAGAATCTAGATTCATGACTGATAGAACTTCAGTTGATAGCTTTTTTTGCATGGTAGATACAAGCGAATGTTTTTTTTTTGTAAATTAAATGAATACTTACTTATTGTATAAGGCATCTTTCGTTAGTATTTTTTGTAAACACATTTTAATTTTAGAATTTAATAAGTACATCTTCATATTCTAACTTTCGAGAAAAATTAAGAAAAAAATGACATTTTGAAATATTTTTAAAATTTACCCACCCCATTTCGTGATTTTTTTTAAGTCGAGCACATCGGTTACGTCATAATGTCGCCATATTGAATTTAAGAAAAATACCTTCTCACGCCGCTATCTTGAAAACAACAAATGCAACTTGTGTTATGTCATTGAAAAGAGAACTGTGTAAGAAAATATACAGGGTTCCAATAAAATTTCTTGATTTGTGTCCATTTCCGGAAAAACCGGAATTGATATTAATTGTTTATTTTTTTGTGAATAATGTGCGTCTCAATGACTTACCTCTTCCACCTGATTTCCAAATTTTTAACTTTAAAGACAACTGAATGACGCCTTGTATAACGATTTTATTGTCACCCGGTATAGGTACATTTCCATTTCCTAATACATGTTATGCATTCATCATTCTATGTACCACTTTTCAGCATAGACAAATAGGATAATTACAAAGGGATATCCGATAGATGTAAATTTTAGGTTAAAGTTGTAAAGTACAGTCATAAAATCTAATTTTAGTTCCTAAGTGGCCACAGTGTACATACTACAACTAAGGCTCAAATTAACACAAATTTCTTTTAATTAGTGGTATGTTTAAAACAACACCTTTTAATACTCACCTGCGTTGAGGAGCTCGTACTATTGTTAGTTAACAGTTGTCGATACAACGATGATTACGTTATTTTTTGCTTATTTACGGGTTTGGTAGTTGCTTATGTAAAAAACGATAATCATTTTTAAAGCGAATGAAATTCAGTTCAAAAAATACATATTTATTGTCATGTTGACAGCACTCTTTGGTGACTTCTAAATTAAAGTAAGAGTATAAATTCATTTTTCTTGAATAATACTGCGTGGCACTATTTTTGTATCCAAATAAAGGAAACCCTTAACAGTCTGCTAGCAGCAGTAGAAGCTAGGATTTGAACGTAAAATGTTTCTATTTACACATGTTTTTAAAAGTGTCTTAGTTGACGTTATCTGTCCATCCACCTAGAATTTAGATAATTTTCCCAGGTTAAGGAATTTTGAGGAGTTTTGGTAACATCACACTGGGGGTTAAATGCAAGAAGACTAGAACAAAATGTTAGGGTGTGGCAGTGGCGGTGCGTGATATTTCAGTTAGCCATATCTTGAAAACGACGCATGGGACCCACTTCACTTTTTAGGTGATGACTATACACCTCTTACAGAAAGGATTTATAGTGAAAAAATCGTCAGCAAAGTTTGCGAAAATTTTTCCAAAAACACTGGAGCACTGCCTGGGTTCTCAGTAACGCTCTGTGAGATATTTGCAGTATATTTTTTTCATAATCTAGAAACAAATATAAGAAGACGTTTTTCGATTTGTTGCAAAATATTTTTTTTCAAAAAGTTATGGCCATTTTAATATTAATTTTATAGGGACATTTTGTTTCCCAAAAATTAAAATGGCCATAACTTTTTGAAACAAAAATATTTTGTAACAAATCGAAAAAACGTCTCCTTATATTTGTTTCTAGATTATGAAAAAAATATACTGCAAATATTCCACAGAGCGTTATTGAGAACCCAGGGAGTGCTCCAGTGTTTTTGAAAATTTTTTCGCAAACTTTGCTGACGATTTTTCACTATAAATCCCTTTCTGTAAAAGGTTTATAGTCATCACCTAAAAAACTGAAGTGGGTCCCATGCGTCGTTTTCAAGATATGGCTGACTGAAATATCACGCACCGCCACTGGGGTGTGGAACGATCGTCATTACATTTTTAGGGTCGTAGGATATGTCAAAAATTAAATATATCTGAAAGGACAGGTTATGGTTCTTTCCAATGCCAAATTTACAAAAATATACATACATATAAGGTGTTCTGTTTAAAATAAGTAAGTTAGTTAATTATATTTTTCTCTTGTTTTAGAGCTGCATCCGATAAGAGGAAATTGCATGTGAAAAGGCCCATGAACGCATTTATGGTTTGGGCTCAGGCTGCAAGAAGAAAATTAGCAGATCAGTATCCTCAGCTTCACAACGCGGAATTATCAAAAACTCTAGGAAAATTATGGAGGTACATAATGTTTATTCAATTTTTCTCTTTATACATATGTATGTATGTATGTATCTATCTTTGTGTTTGATAAGTCAAGATTTTGTCCTCAATAATTTTTGATTACCTCAACGTTACCATTTAGAATCTAGAATATTCTATTTTTGTGGCTAATACTTTCGTCAGTTTCGACAGATAATGAAGAAAATTAATATAACCTTGTACTAGCAGGTTAAAGTTCAAGAAATGCAATTTAAATTACTTGAAACATCAAGTTGGATTCTCGTTAGGTTATCGTTTAATTAGATAAATTGAGAAGATAACTTGTTTTCTATCGAGTTCCAATAAAACAAATGATTTGTGACTTTGAAAGTGGTTGTCAATCGAACCTGTTTACATGCTGACAGTGTGCTCAGTGGTGTACATATGTACATACATACATATATACAATGTGTATGTATTTGCGTCCTTGATTATTACGAAATTAAAATTAAGTGAGCTTTCTCCGTAATATTGATGAAATAAACTGCTCGTCTAAATTAGCTTAACACTTTTTAGATTAGCGCCATTTGCTTTCTGTTCGAGTTAGAGACTTGTGGTTATTACATTTCGGTAACTTATAGGGTTGGTTTTAATGCCCCAAAGTAGCAACGCTGTGAGTTAAACGGTTCGCCGTCCATACCCTAAATACCAACTCCATATCGAAATATGAATTCACAAGATTTTGACGGCAATTCAGAGACTTACGGAATGGACTAAGAAGGACGCTGTCGGGTAAAAACTCCATTCCGGCACTCATTAAGACCTCCTTGATACGTTCTGTGCATTTGGTCGCTGTTCCATCTCTTTAAACCATTTCCAAACCCTGTAAGCCCCCCATAAGCAACATTTACGCTGGGTTTTGCATGGTTTGACCTCTGTTGGGCGAATCCATTAATTCTAATGCTGACAAATAAATTAGTGTGAGGTACCACAACTCGCTCTCACCCTTTAACAACTCAAGCACCTCTCCAGGCCACACGTCCATCGCCCCCACCCACCCCCTATGGTGCCGCCCAAGTAAGAGACTGCGTGGAATTACTTGAAGGCCCTTGAAGTTGACGGGACCCACTGAGGACGGCCAATTGGACGCCAAATGTGAAATTCCATCTCCAACCCTCCCCCTGAAAATTTGGGTCTTGATGCATAGGGTGATTCGGAAAGCATTCGTAAGGATACTAGAACCCTTTTCGGCATACCCCGAGTCGTCCATCTCCTTCAAATCCTCTTTTGCGTCTCATCACCACCACTAATTTAGTTGGCAGCATTAGGACCAATGGATTCATCCACCAGTGGTCCGATACTCCACCCAGCGTGAATGCAAAGGGGTGGCTTACAAGGTCTGGAAGTGAGTTGAAGGGATGGGACAGCGACCAAGTGCACAGCATTTATTGAGAAGGTCTTGATGTATGCCGCGATGGAGTTTTTACCCGACAGTGTGATTTTTAGTCCATCCCGTAAGTGCCGTCAAAATATTGTGAATTCATATTTCGACATGGGGTTATTTTTGGGGTGTGGACAGCGAAACGTTTAAGCCACAGAGTAGCGACTTTGAGGCATTAAAACCAGCCCTATAGGCTACCGAAATTAAAAAACTGCAAGTGTCTAACTCGAATAGAACGCAAATGGCGCTAATTTAAAAAGTATTACGCTAATTTTGAAGAGCAGTTTATTTAAAATTTCAATCAATGTCAACTTACAAATTCGGCATATCAAACTTTTATAATGAATCTTTTTTTACTAATCTGCCAGCCCGAAAGTACCTATACACCTAGGTACATACAGAGTACACTGATACAGCAGTCATGATTAAAAAAAGATATGGTAATAATCTTCCAAAAAGTAATTTCTTTTAGGTACTATTGCCAAAATATATTTATAACTGATTGCGATAAAATTTGGCGACATGTCAGCTCAAATGGTCCTTACACTTTAATGCATTACGTGCCAAAATAATAACAAACAACATTCCATTCCAAAGTTTTATATTTTATGGATGATTAAATATCAGTGGGTGTCTCTAGATGTACTACACTAAATTAAACTCATAAAATAAGAATATGACTATTTTAACCAAATTATAAATGTAATCAAATAAATGTTAATATATGTATTTCAGAGAATACCTCAACGTCGTGCATATTTAACTTTCAAAATATGATTTGATGTTTTCAGTTACAATATGACAATTTATTTTACAAAATAAATAAATAAAAATTAAGTAGATCTGTCATACATTTAATTCATAGTCTTTGATATTCATTCGTTCGATTATAACGAGCCATCCAAAAAAAAAACGTCATCAAAGTTGGCCGAGTAAAAACGACCAATTTCTATATCTTAAATGTAAAGACATCCAAAAAAAGTGTCATTAAATCTGGCTATGAACGAGAGAGATAGAAATAGTGGGCATGTCGAAGCTTTTCGATTATGTCAAATTTTTGACAAGTGACTGTTACAATAAATAATGGTTGTCATATACGGTGACAGCTTTGACAATAAAATAAGGTTATAAATTTAAGATAGAAATTCGTCTCTTTTACTCGGCCAACTTTGATGGCGTTTTTTTGGATATATCCTTATTTAATTGCTAAGACTGTTACATCATGTGACAGCCATTATTTATTTTACAATTGTGACAGTCACTTGTCAAAAGTTTGACAACAACAAAGTTGCGTTTTGAGCTTCGACATAATCGATATTTCCATCTCTCTCATTCATAGCCAGATCTGATGAATGATGAATTCACTTATAACAAATAATTTGACTTTTGAATAGTATGCCGTGGAAATGATTGTGTCAATGTTACTGTTACTGTTTTTTAAGCAATAGTACAATTGAAGGCTTTGGTGCAATAAAACGATCCACGTAAAAAATTGTAGTTTTTAGAAAAAATAAGAAAAACTATTTGACTCTGTTTCTGTCATTCGTAAACAAACGTTATTAAAAATCTATTTGAATCTTGCAATGCGTGTTACATCTTCTTATTTGTTGCATATGAAAAATAAGTTGATACTGAAAAAAAAATGTACTCTGTTTCACTTGAATCATTATTGCGCCCATATATAAAAAAAGAAAATTTTATTGCAAATAGTACTAATCAAAATCAAAGACTACATTGAACTAAAACATTATGTCACTAATTTTGTGTTAAAAAAAAACTCAAAAAATACTTAAAAATAAAAAAAATATCTCCTCAATCTTCATCATTATCCGCCGATTGGTCAGCACCCCTCTTTAGTTTCCGATAGAAATCTAAGTATGCCTCGCCTATGTATTTTGTAATAGACATCACGCTGTCATATTTTTTACTTTTGACAGGTAGTGGTGCGTCATATGCTAATGGAGCATCAAAAGACACGATATTATTATTAGTCTTTTTAAATAAACAGTACTTATCCATTGAATCTTCTGAACCTTGGTGAGCTTCACAAACAAGAACATGATCAGGATGATCTGAACTATAAGAAAATATATGATACTTGCTTATTGTGAAGGACTTCTTTTTGTAAACTGCACTTTTCTTAAAACTTGCCTGAAAATGTGTTTTGAAATCAAAAATCATGTTTTGGAACACTCGGACTACTTTAAAATTTTTGGAACAAGTTTCAACTAACCTGTACCACTCTTCTGGGATATATAAGACTTCTTTTTTTGCGTTTCTGTTTCTCGGTTAGGGCAAAGTCCCTATCACAGGGTAGGAAAATATGACCTCTCTCCGGTAAATGATGAACAATTTTATCTAAACGACCTGATTTTACAATACTTAAAAAATACTGCACCATAACAAAATTTTTATTTTGTCCGCCGCGGTTGTCGGAAAAAACGTACAACGTTTTTACTACATTTCGAAGCTGATGTGCGAGTCATGCATTATTGACACTGCCTCATTGGCCCCCTTTTTGGCAGTAGTTTCACCCTACATATACATTCGAGCTTGGTTATCAGAGCAAGAGTGGACACCTTGGTTGTAAACATGTAAACCCATAACTATGATAAAATATATCTCCCACAGTAAGAACGGGAAAAGGAAGATTCTGTTGATACTCCATGCCTACTACTTCTACTGTTTTATTTTGTCTAGATACTTCGGTCTTCTCCTTCAAGTCTTTATAAGACTTGAGAGAATACGAGTAATAAGAACTTGTTAGAATGATTCACGTGTAAAAACGTGTATTGTTATTGGTCAAATAATCTTATTCACACAATAAGTTGTAGTCATATTGGGAGCAAAATGGATACACGTGTAATACGTGGCCCCTTAGTGCACCAAATTAAAATAAATTTACATTAGCTTTACAATATTGTTTGGGACAAAAGAGGTACATAAAAATTAACTCTCGCGCTTGTGCCTTCGCAGTTTAGATTCTGTGCACGATTCTTGCACCCAACAATAGGATACCCTCTGATTAACAAGTAACGATGCATAACTCATTTTAGGGCAATGTGGCGTTTGCATCCTTATTGCACCAAAGCCCTCAATTTGTGTGATCTTCGAGTCAATCGAGTTGTATAGTGTGCTCTCTGTGTTCGTCAACATGAAAAATCAAGACAATTCAAATATGGATGTTTATTTTAATATAGATTTGAGATGTTTGGAACAAAACGGCAGTTACACTATGACTGTGAACTTTTTCGATAAATTATATCAGGAAGTATATAAGACGTTAAAATATAATTTAAAAATTATACATGTTTTTCATAGATATCAGTAGATACATTTTATTTTACCCAGTCACAGAAAACACAATATGAATAGGTGTGGTTATGATTAAACACTATTGAATAGTGGCGTCTGTGACATGAAGTTAGGCCATGCCCAACTGCAAGATGTAGTTCACTCACTAAAACTAAAGTACCTATTAATAAATACTAAAGATTGAAAATGAAGAAAATATGTGAAAAACATAATAATTTTCAGCATTAATTAACAACATTATTTCATAAATTTTCAGCATTAGTATCATTAATAGTATCATTTACATGACATGCTAGTGAAAATTCAAACGATTTTTAAAAAATTATAAGCAAATTAAAAAAAAAACGCTAAATAACTATTAAATATATGTAGGTATAGGTAATGGTAATACATATATATATGTAGATGGATTCAGAATTCAGTTCTACATTGAAACCCTGCACATAATGGAAATATAATAAAAGCATTGCTGCATAGCATTAGGGTTTTTGCAAACACAATGCTAATATCGATACTTAAATTTTCGAAAAAGACAACTACAGAGAGTTTCAAAGCACTAATAAACAAAATTTGAAAAACCAAGAAATTTGAAAAAATCTACCTAGAATAACGTGTATAATCGAAATCTGGAATAAAAAGGTATAATTCTATTTAAAATAAGAACGTTGATTGTTAACTCCCGGTATGACCGGAAGTGCAGCCATCATGAAAATATTTTCGTCAAATTCGCTGTAGGCCTATTAGCTCAAGTCCAAATTTTCAAAAAATCAATCATTCCTACAAACCTCAATACTTTAAATGAATAGTTTCGATCAATTGCCATTCGTTCACCCGGAAGAAAAGTGACAACTCAAAAATGAGATTTTCTAGTAATGCTTTAGAACATATTTAAATTACGTAAATTTTCTTCGGGAAAAGTGTCATAAGTTTAATTAACATGCTCTTCGTATTTTTAATTTCAGGCTTCTAGTACTTGGTATTTAGAAATAACAGCAAAAAATAATACGAACAACTTTTCATTTCACAACTTTCATTTACGTTTTCCCCAGAACTGCGTTATTTTAGTTGTGTCACTTTTCTTCCGGATGAACGAATATATATTTGTAGGGCTCCATATTTTTTAAATTATCATTAGGTTTAAGTTGTATTGTCTGTTACGTACTATGTTATATTAATTTATAGTTTACTTTTAACGTACTATGCTATTTGTTTGGCCTCCACCACTTCAGTATTGAGATTAAGATTAATCATAAATAAAAAATATTATAATTTTTAATGCACGAAAGTTAAGAGGCGACCGATGCGGAAGTCGAAAACGTTTAAATCCTACCTTATTATTACTGACGTTTAAATCTTTATTTTGAGTTATTGACTGGCACTGATAAAATGTAATTTCCTTATCGCATTCTTTTCGGTACGATAAAAAACACAAACATGATTGCTGCGAAGTAATCTCGAATTATTTTTAGTATTATTAAGAAATATAATGTTGATACAAAGGGTCACGGAAGGGTTACTTCCAAGTCAAGCAGATGCGTCCTGTATCACGGTCAATGATCGACTTGGGAGTTGACTTTTGGCTGCCTTCGTATCTTACATCCGTCGCATTATTTACGATAAGACTCATTCACGGCTATCTCCTTCGTGCATTGAATGAAAATAAGTTGTGTGGAATTTGCACATTGTCATAAACTGATAATTCTCTTTAAGTGGCTGATTGCAGTTTCCTCGAGATTAATGTATTAATTGCACACATTGCACACATTTGGAGTAGTATTCCTTACGGCATACAGTGGTCAATTTTGCGATTCTAGGAGGACAAAATTCCAAAAACCCATGGTCTCAGAATTAAATTGTTTCATTAATAATGTATAATAGACCCATTAAGGTATCTAATGCTGTAAAATGTATTATTATATTATTCATTTTTATGACCCTTAACTACGGTTTCCATACGTCCGGATTTACCCGGACATGTTTGGGTTTTTAAGGTATCCGGGGATGTCCGGCCGGAATTTGAAAAAATGTCCGGGAAACCTGGACTCCGTAAAAACACCTTTGTTGAATATTCTAATCGCTACGACGCGACGCCACATCTCTAGTATAATGCCTGTTCTGAGTTTTATGACTAATGCCACCGGAAAATTTTTCCATCCTGAACGAAGTTCAGAAATCAGAGAAATATCAAGTAGATTAGTTATTTTTATACAACTTGCCAACTGCGTTTTCTTTACCAAAGAATATAGATTTTATTTTTTTACCAGAGAAAAGAGATTTGTGTTTTATGATATTGATATACCATTTACCTTAATAATAAGCATAGATTTATGTATATTTTGCGTTAAAACGTATTTTCTAATAAAACAAATAAATTCTTAACTGTTTATAATTTTATTTGCATAAAGTACATAAGTAAATTTATGGTGTATTTTTCTGCAAAGTCCGGATTTTGTCCGGATTTCAGGGCTCACTTGTCCTGAATTTCAAAAACCCTTTATGGAAACCCTACCCTTAACGAGGGTTGAAATATGTATAAAACCAGGTACTTGAGCCAGGAGCTTGAGAATATTTTAGTAGTCTATTTGACCCTAATGTGTGCAGTTGAATCTCCGTTGTTTTTGTGTGAAGTGAATTTGTTCTCGATGGAAAATTTAGTGGAAGGTATGTCCTTTATTTTGGTATAAAACAACTTGTGTTTTTTTTTGTTTAAATCAGAAAATTTTCGTTATAGTTGGTTCTGTAAAAATTTTACATTTTCTGCAATATTAAAGTTTCCGCTTTCTTCCGCGTTGATCTTTTTTTCCATAGATTGCCTGTAACTTACTCTACTAAATTACAAAAAAAATGCCTGCGTCTAAGTGCGTCTAATTATTTTATCCTTAATTTTAGAAACGTATGTCATACCTCGCAGAAGCCTGTTCGAGATATGGGTTAGCAAACCGGAAAAGGGCAAAAGAAGTATGAAGATGTATTCGTATATTTTTAATTACTTCAATCTTGCAACCCCTGATGCTAACTTAGAAGATGTTCTTATGAAAAAAAATTCGTCATTTAGCTATAAATTGTCTCAAAGATGGGCAGAATGTTATCGAAATAAGGAGAAGTTTTTAAATAAACACAAAATATGGTTGGAAGACCTGGTTGGTTTTACCTGAATTACAACCATATATACCGGATGTTCAGAGCCAACCTGCAGCTTCCAGTTCAAGTGGTCCAGGGAGGCCAAAAAAGCATTTGAACAATCGAGTGAAAAGACCAAAAGACGCTAATACAGCCATTGCTAGAGACAAGCACTAGTAAAGAATTGATTTATGCGGCTCAAGCAAGTTTACAGTCTGAGGGTAAACGTGATGCAGCAACATTGCTAAAAGAAATGGTATCTACTTCTTCGAAACGTGCTACACGTATCAAGAAGTCTTTTCACTTCCCTGATACTACAGGGCGAAAGCTAAATAATGAAGAAGCACTTGCAACTTATTTAGATGGGAAAATGACCAAAAGATCGTATATTGCTGTGCAACAACGCCTAAGAAGTATTGGCTCCAAAGTATGTCCATCATATCCTTTCCTGATTGAAGCCAAGGCAAAGTGCTATCCGGAAAATGTCGTAGTTACAGAAACAGCTGCTGAAGTGGATCTTTAATAGAACATACTACGAGACGGATTTGTGAAGTGCAACGGGTCGTGTTAGAGCAGAATAAAGCTGAACTAAACGATGTTGAAATAATTTTTAAATGGGGTTCCGATCGGAGTTCTGATAGTGATTAGATTACTTTATTTAATATTCCAATTATTTTTATTAAACATTTGTAGCTATAGAACTATTTGTCTCATTTTATGGAACTTTGTACTTTTTATTATGTATTTATTTATTTATTTATTTATTTATGTGCTATATATGACACAGTAATTACCTTAAATTTTCAAAATAAATGATATTTTATCAAAATAAAGACTTTTTTTGTTTAAATAATTTTGTCCTTCTAGAATCGCAAAATTGACCACTCAAGGGTCTCAAACAACGGCCACTGATGTCAGATCTAGAGATTTGTTCCTAGTTCTAGGGACAATTGACGAGAATAATTTTTGCTAGGAACATGGGGACGTTCTATGGACAATTTTCTTATTATTTTAATTTAATAATGTTCTGTGTTTTCATTATTACTTCCACATCCACATAGTGGATTGGAAGAATCGATGAACATTTTTTAAAACATTTTTATTGGCCTAATAGGCCTCAATCTTCTGAAACGTCGAGGTTTTAAATTTAAGCGAAAAAAATTGTCTGTCTATTGTTCTTCTTTATGTATCATAACAATATCTACTATCTAATGATGATTTTGAGCTTAATCGGTCAAGGAGTTGAGGTTAACACACGTTTTCTTTGTCTACAGGTAATTCGCAAACGATAAAATTCACTTCAAATTTAATACAGTCCACAAGATTTTAGTTTCAAAGGGTGGGGGGGTTGAGGGAGTTGAAGGGAGGTAATTATTCAAAAAACATTAATTTTAATAATCATACAGTGAACGGAGCTCTAAAAAATGTGTAATCTTCTTCGGGCCCATAGCGACCCCTGGGGTACGGGTGTATCTAAAACAAAATGTAAGGGAATTATTAAAAATTTATGAAAACATAAATTCATTGCCAAGCTTAATTATAGATTTGGTTTGATTTGGCTGATGGTCTTATTATTCCACGGCAGGAGTGGGGGCAAGGGGGGTTGTATTTTAATGTGAATTAAGAAAGATATTCATGTGACGTGCCGTTTTGTAGGTTTTGAGGTAGAGGAATTCAAATATAAAATAATAATAAGCCTCTACTCTCATTTTATGCCTATGCCTTTTCTACTACAATAATTCTTCATACTATGCCCATTTTCAATACAATAGTTATATGGATCATAAAAGTCATTTTAGCCATATAGGTCCTACAGGTCATTAAGGTCACCTTGATCGCAAATGTCATATTGGTCATAAAATCCAGAAAGGCCATATGAGTCATAAAATAAGGGTCATATAAGTCATAAAAAATCTTATGTCACTAAGGTCACGAAGTTCATAAAGATCATAAAGGTTACACTGGCCATAATGGCATATAGGTCACAGACGTCTGTCATGTCATAAAAGTAAAACACTTCATAAAGATTGCATAGATCATAAATCATAAAGGCCATACATTTTATATCCAAATTTAACACTTTTAAAAACACAAATTACTGTTTTTAGAGATTTAGTTTGATTAAAATATGATGTGGAAGTGGTGATTCCTCAGGCAGTTTTTCTCTATTAGGTAATAAATAAATCTAAAATACGGCTTAAAAGTCACAAAAAAATATTCCAACAGTGATATTGTTGGAACTTTTTGTTAAATATGTACATGTTTGAATGTTGGCTGCACTGCTCGGGACTTTGACGTAGTGCAAATCAGAAAATTACAGAATGCGTCTTATTATGCGAGCACAGCACAGATCAAACAAAATTATTGTGTCGATTTATTGTGTTTTGTTTATTTTTTAATGATATTAGGGTTATACAAATCTAGGAATTTCTGGGGATATTTTCTCAAATATTGAAAGCATCTGGTAACATCGAATACGGCCACATCCGGTCCGCTTGATAATTATGCAGATATATGCCAACTGAAAAACAATTCAGTTATGGCAAACAAAGTTTTTGATAGACTTCAAATATATACATACTCGTATGTATATAAAAATTGTGTTTAAAATATATTGATTGATAATCCATATTACGTTAATATAAATTTATTCGCCGTAATTGTATATTTATTTTATACAGTGTGGAACAGCCAAATGGAATAAATTCAGTAGCTCCAATATTATGCATTTTTTTAGAAAATCCTGAGACACGTCAATTTCTAATTCTAAAATGACATCTTGTGACGTAAAAATGTTATCCCTAAATTCAACCCCGGTTCAGGTGATAGCTACAACCCCTAAATTTTCAAATTGGAAATAGGGGTTTGTGATACTTCATTTGAAAGGTCTTTTCATTCTCTATTCAAAACTGCTATGGTTTTAAATTTTATTTCAGACATTAACAAGAAAAAAAAAGTTTGCCATCGTCGGTACAACATTATTTTGGAGCAGCGCTAAATAAGTTTCTCCATTCAAATTGCCGTCAATGAAGAAGGGACCAATGATATTTTCTCCAATTATTCCTGCCCAAAGATTAACTTTCTCAGGGTTTTGCGTGTGTAGTTCCCTCATCCAGTGAGGATTTTCTCTCGACCAGTAACGACAGTTTTGACAGTTTAACATTTCAGAACCTAAAATTGACAAATAATGTTACTTATAAAAGTTTTATTTTAATGTAACGAATTTCCTACGCTGGAGAAACTTATCTTTTTTTTCTTGTTAATTTCTGCAATAAAATTTAAAGCCATAGCAGTTTTGAATAGAGAATGAAAAGACCTTTCAAACGAAGTATCACAAGCCCCTACTTTCAATATGAAAATGTAGGGGTTGTAGTTGTCACCTGAAGGGGGTTGAATTTAGGGTTGACATTTTTATGTCATCCTGCATTTTTTCGTCATCCTGCAGATGACTGCATTTTCGACTATACCTGAACATCTTTCTTGAACCTTTTTTTAGTTAATTCGAGTTGTTTGAAATTTTGTTTATTAGCACCTATCTGTAGCGTTCAAAGTGTCGGTATTGACACTGTATTTAGCAGAAGCCTAATGCTTTGCAACAATGATTTTATTATTTCTCAGTAATATACATGGTTTTTAAAAAAGAACTACCATTCAGCATAACTTCAAGTCGTCCAAGCTAGGTTTTTTTAAACACAATGACACATATTTTGATGTAGAATTACGTTTTACATCGATCTGTATTAGTATTTCTTTTGTCAATTCATATATTTATTAGTTGTTTAGTTATTTACTTATTTAGTGTTAAAAAAAATACTTATTGGTGTTAGTACTAATGCTCATAATTATTATTTTTTGCAAGGTTTCTTGATTTCCAGTCATTATTCTCTAACTGGGAAAATAGAAATTTACATACTGATAACCAATATTTCTTCATTGAGAATATAAATCAACAGAAAAATGGGGGTATCTTTTAACTGGACATATTCACCGATTTATCGCTGGAAAAGTCCTCGAAAACATACATCTGCATCTACTGCTACTGCTGCTAAAACTATAACTGGTGAAAACAATTAAATTAACTGTTCTAGTGGCAGTAGAAATAGATCCACAAGTAGCTACCCACATTTTTTGATACATTTTATCCAAATTCTTGTTTCAAGTGGTAAGACACTTTCCACATATTGCAATTTACTTTAGCCGTTTTCGAAAAAATGGAGTGCTAAAATACTTTGCCAAAATTCCAAATTCCTAATATTTCCCAAAATACATCCGTTAAAAGGGAAATACCACACGTGCGACGTTGCTTTAGGGATCCACACGTGTATTACTCAAGGTCACTGGCAAATATTTTTTTTACAGAGATAAGCCACACTATAACATATTGCCGTATTATTTTGTTTGGGTTGGTTTCCTATCGTTCAAGATTAATAATGTCTCTCGTCGCTTCATACCCTTAACATTTTTACATTTCAAAATTCTTGTGACAATTTTTGTTGTAGCAATATTTATTGCGCAAGAAATTTCTGAGTAGTTTTATAGAAATAAATAAAACTAGTGTTTGTGTATCTGTATGTAACTGTTTCATCAAACAATTATTACATACATACATGAACAATAACATAAGAAAAGTTATTAGACTCAAAAACATTGATTGTTAAATTTTAAACTGCAATAGGTAATTCACAAACTTTTGAATGAAACGCCAACAAATTACATACATATGTATGTATATGAACATTTGGAAATTAGGGGGAAGAGTTCTTTCAGAAAATTGAAAGATGTACAGTGCCATTTCTGTTTGTTCCATATTATGTTCCATTTAAAGAAAATACGTCTGTTTCGTTATCTGAATTTTTGATGTTAAGTTATCAAAATGTTTTAATTTTGATAAGATCAAAAGATAATAGAGAAAATTTCATATTTACATTATGTTTAAACCAATCACTGGAAATTTTTCTGTCAAACGGTGAGGCGACATTTAACTGCAAATAAAGCAAATGTTATATCTACTATTTACGTAAATAACCAAATTCTGAAAAGAAATATATTTTTGTGTGTTATTTTAAATTACAAAAAATATAATAAGATTACATTTAAAATACGCAATAAACGTCACAACTTTTCTGTCAATATGCCCAAACCTATTTCGTAATTTCGTATCGTATTGTATCCTATAATAAAAAAGGTTAACCAGGTGTCAATATTAATTAGTAATATTTATATGTGAAGTGTTATCGAATCTTCCCTTGTTTTCGACGACAATTTTCACAACATTCGTAGCCTCGAAAACATTTTCGGTATTAATTCAAACATCAGGGAGACTACTAATGAAAATTTACTAAAATTTTTGTATAAAAATTTTGTTCTATCTCGTATAATAAACTCCGTAGGTGTCAAAATATAAATGAAAACCCTGCATGTAGAAAACATATATTTTCCGAATCCGTTGAAAAAAAAAATAGAGTTGCTATTTAAAAACGTTACCGATGATGTCATAGCTCGAAAACAAAACACGAATGATTATTAAAAAATGTGCGTTTTTGAAAAACAAAATTGGCCCGTTTGAGCATTTTTGAAAAAATGTCTCCAAAAAGATACATATGTATATTGAATAGGTATAGTCCATTTTTCTTTAATACACTAGCAGAACCTCACCTCTACACAGTATGTTGTTGAAAATTGTAAAGTTTGTAAAATTGCGGTAAAATGTAAAATTAAAGTTTTAACTGTGTCTCTAAAAATATGAAGACGTATAAATTAAATTATTTACTTTAAACATGCTAACTGTAGATAATTTTGCATAATAATGCAAAATAATGGAAAGTGGTGGTTGTTTTTGTTAAACGGTAAATATCATACATGAATTGATCAAATCTGTCCACGAGTGCAAATACATACATATGTTGAAAATTAAAATAAATATAATACGCAATATGTAAACTAGAATTTTCGTCTTATCATTTGTAAGAAAAATAAAAATCCGGATGTAAAAAAAATTAAGTCAACAGGAAATTGTTCAACGGTGATGCTTATCAACGCCATAAAAGTAGGGACTTTATTGATTAAAATTTGATGAATCAGTGGCGCTGTAGCTATTAGGATAGAAAGTGAAGTATTAGCCTGGTTTTGATATCTCCGTTGAAATACAAATATATCTAAATATCCCCCTTACCCTTTGATCGAATTGCATACAGCGCTGGTACGAAATCATTATTTTTTTATTAAATGAAACAGTATTAGGGATTTATCATCATAGTACCTACATATATTGAGTAAATGTCCTATAGAATAAAAAAAAAAAAAAAAAAAAACTATTTGAATTACCTGTGAACTATAAAAAAGAACCGATTGACCGATAAATAACAAATTATTTCTACAGCGAGGTGTTTGGCGCGATGAGACACATTTATAAAATCATTCAATTTTTTCAAATTAGGTTTTGTCAATCTAATAAATGTATTTGTTATTGAAAATTGTGGCAGTTGTTTTACACCTTGGTGTGAAATTTAGAAATGGAATATTTAGTAAGCTGATAATATTTGTATGCGAATGTTTTCGTAGACCAAATAAGATTTTGAGAGTCGACCATCACTTTTCAAATAATGTACATAAATAAAAAAAGAGTTCAATAAAATAAATGCATTAAAATCAAAATCTTTTAAAATTATAATCAAGGTATATTGCTAAAAAAAATCGAGATGCTTCGCGATGCTTAGCATCGTTAAGCTACATATATTTTGTATTTCTGTCTTCTAAAGACAGCTATTTCTGTCTTTCTGTAAAGGCAGAAGTTTCTGCTTTTAGTAAAGGCAAGTAAATTGATGTACTTTTCACAGAAATTTATTTAGCTAGCAGTTTACGAGAAAAACAGTTGCAGTACACTCAACAATAAATGGACTTTTTAAATATTCAGAATACAAAAAAAAAAATGTTAGACAGAAAAAGAACGAATAACACAGGTCTACAAAAAAATGTTCTGTCTTTGCGATAAGACCCATCATTTCCCATGTATTTTGATGCACTGAAACCAAATTTGACAAAAAAAATTTTTACCGCATCAATTTTTCTCTCCACCCCCATATAACCCCCATAAACTCTTATAGAGGAAATTAAAACAAAATTATACTGGTTTTTTGGGTCGCTGATCACGAATCTGAAGTCAAGAATACATTTCGACTTAATGACAACTGTCAACAAGCTGTCAAATTTCACTAAAAAGTAAAAAGTTGATATTAAATGCATAATAAATGAATTATGTCAAAAATCATTTTTTATTTCAGAATCGCAATCAGCAATCCAAAAAACTTAATAATATGCATTTGATATCAACTTTTTACTTTTTAGTGAAATTTGACAGCTTGTTGACAGCTGTCATTAAGTCGAAATTTATTCTTGACTTCAGATTCGTGATCAGCGACCCAAAAAACCAATATATATATATATTTAAATTTCCTCTATAAGAGTTTATGGGGGTTATATGGGGGTGGAGAGAAAAATTGATGCGGTAGAAATTTTTGTTTGCCAAATTTGGTTTCAGTGCATCAAAATACATAGGAAATGATGGGTCTGATCGCAAAGACAGAACATTTTTTTTGTAGATCTATGTAATTAATATACAGTAAGCAACGAAAGTCATCACACACCCACTTTTTGAAGTTTGCTTAAATTCTGATAATTTTTGTATTACAGCATTAATTATTTTTTGCTTTTGACAGGATTATAGCTTGTGATATTCTGCGTCTAATAAGCCGAAGTTGAAGGGGGTATGTCCATTGTGTGAAAAGATATCGCTAAAAAAGTAAAATTTCAATGTTTTCATAGAAACGTAAATAACTCCGAAAATAGTAAATATTTTTCGAAGTTGTTAGACTCGTATTAAAGGGAAATCTTCAGTGTATCTATTTGACTAACTGAGTCATTTTGAAAAAAAAATTCCTAGACATGAAAAAAATCTAAAGTTGAACCAAAAATATCACGAAAATTAAAAAAAACCCCTGTACGCCACACATTACTCCAACAAAAATTTAGGATTAATATCCCTCTAGATCTCTCTAAGTTTTATTAAAATTTCAGGAACAGTGATTTTTACGAAAACGATACTAAGGATGGTAGAATTTTGAATTGTCGTGATATTTTTTGGTTCAACTTTAGATTTTTTTCATGTCTAGGAATTTTTTTTCAAAATGACTCAGTTAGTCAAATAGATACACTGAAGATTTCCCTTTAATACGAGTCTAACAACTTCGAAAAATATTTACTATTTTCGGAGTTATTTACGTTTCTATGAAAACATTGAAATTTTACTTTCTTAGCGATATATTTTCACACAATGGACATACCGCCTTCAACTTCGGCTTATTAGACGCAGAATATCACAAGCTATAATACTGTCAAAATCAAAAAATAATCAATGCTGTAATACAAAAATTATCAGAATTTAAGCAAACCTCAAAAAAGTGGGTGTATGATGACTTTCGTTGCTTACTGTACCTACCTTTGTAATTTGAGTGAGTGAAAGGCGAGTAAAAGTGATATACCTTTTATAAAAATTAATTCATCTCAGCCGTTTTCGAGAAAAACTCACTATGTACAACTCACTATGTGATCTCTATACAAATGCATTGTGCAAACACACTGTATCAAATTTAAAGTGCATATCTTGTATCGTTACCTACAGACAAATACTAATCAACTAATCTTTTGGTACAAAGTATATTCATTTTAAAAATGAGTATCTTGATTTTATTTTAAGAATATCCGCTCTGTGCGTAATTATATCCATACATATTATCTTTTTCGATCCAATAAGTAAACATAATTAAAGCCTAATGTGCTCCAGATACATAATTCGAATACTCTCCTTTCTGAGAACTGCAGATCCAGCAAACATATGGGCAGAGGATAAACAACTTGAATGACAAATACAAATATATTTTTAATCTAGATTCTTATGCGAACGGACCGTATTAATACATAATATGCATACATATGTATGTACATACGTATGTAGTATGTATGTACATATGTAATTTCAGACATCCTTCATTACTTTTTCCATTTTTTTGGTTTGGTTACATCGACATTTACGTACATACATATGTATGTGTTATAACCTCTTTGGTAAGAATTGGCACTTACCTCGGATGAATTACAAATGTAGCTCCAACTAACTCAGGGTCAGATGTGGGTTTGATTTTTTTTACATATAAATACAACTCTACAGGATGTGAGAAAAAGACAATAGATTTGAAGATAAAAGATTAATATATTAAAAAATAGTTCCAACTACTCTATTAATTAGGATTTGCAAAATAGTTTACATCTTAATCATTTCATAGTTTATATCAAGCTCTAGTTAACAAGCTTCTAGTTAACTTCTTCTGGCCAATAGTACTTATGAGGTAGCTTACTAAGCAGTTGATGGAGAGGCTGCCCTGTTGGCAAAAAAAAACAAAAAAACAAGATAGACCCACCAAAATGACATTTTTAGCAAATCCCATGTAAGGTTTTTTACACAAATCTAAATTAATAAATGTTAATAACCAAAAAGAAAAAACCTCACCTATGTGATTTCCAAATTCTGGAGAAACTTGTGTCTCCTCAAATTTTTCCAAGTTAGGAAACCAAATATGCCAACGACATCACGAATCCATTATCGGCTGGGTCTATATCTATCGGTTATCTCATTCGTCTAACAGGTACATACAGTGCCGGAAAAAAAGTATTCGCGGATAGAGCGAAACGCAGAACAACACCTGCATACTTTATTCAGAATAGACAAAGAACTGAATTATACAGGAAAATGTTAAGCTTTATTAACCCTAAGTTTTTTTAGCAATTCTAATTCCTAGCAATTTTAAATTAAAACATAACAAAAATATGAATAGTGTTAAATAACATAGAGAAAAAAGTATTCGCGGATAAGAAATTTTACATATTAGGAGGACATCAAATCGATATCTAATATTTAGTATGCAGACCTTTAGCTTGAATAACGGCTCGTAAATTTCTATTCATTGAGCTCACAATCTTCTGAGTGTATTTAGGTGATGTTTTGGGTCATTCTTCTAACAGAGCAGCTTTCAGTCGTTGTCGATTTGTAATGTTATGTTTCCTTACTCGTTTGTCTAAATCATCCCATAGATTTTCTATGGGATTTAAGTCTGGGGATTGAGGGGGTGTGTGTAGTAAGTAAGGTACAGCATAAATAAGCAATTGTCGCACACCGTAAGCCGTGTGCTTAGGATCAATGTCCTTCTGAAAATATAAATTGTTACCAATAATTAAGTTTTTGCACTCTGTTGTAAATTATTCTGTGAAATGTTCAGGTATACACGATGATCCATGATTCCATCAATAAAAACCAGATTTCCAACTCCGGATGAAGCCATGCACCCCCAGAATATAATCCCACCGCCATCGTGTTTGACCGTCTGTTGAAGATTAAAAACGGGGAGTTAATTTTTCAGCTTTCGCCACACTTTTCTTCTATTTGAAGAAAAACAATGAATAGAAATACAATGTATTTCATTGCGACGGTAGAAGTAATACTAAAGAACTTTAATTATTTAATTAAAGTTCTTTAGTATTTCTTCGGTTTTGCAAAACTTTCAAAAACTGTCTGCCTCACCACTTATTGATGTGGCTCTCATGCTTCCTTACGAAAATACGATAAATACGATTACCACCAGCCGCACAGTTTAATACAACCCTTGAAGTGTTTGAGGGTGATGCTGCAACGTAATGTCATTTTTTCTTTCCTTCGTTCATGTTCTCAAAACAATTTCCTTTCAAAAATTCCTTGAACTGGGAACAAGAAAATCCCACGGGGACTAAATTCGGTGAATACAGGAGGGTGCTCGAATACAGAGATTCTTTTATCTGCTATAAATTGTTTCATAGACAAAGCATTGTGGGTCGGTCTTGATTGAGAAATCAGGCATTGTTCATGCACAGTTCTCGGAGTTTTTTTTCTTACATGTTCCGCCAATTTTTGATAGGTTTTGCAGGTAGTAATTTGATTTACGGTTTGTTTCTCAAGTACCCTATTAATTGGGTTACAGTACAACCTCGATAATCCGAACTATTTTATACCTATTATCCGGATTCTGTTCTTGGTTCAGTATGCCACCAAAGTGACTAACTGTTCTTATGCCTAACCCTTATATGTTTCAAGAACACATTAAAGTCTCTGCCTACTGGACTGCATTAAGGGCCGGTACTTTTACTCCTGGTTAAGACCGGACCAACTAACCAGACGATAAGACTGTGAAAATGTATACAAACATTACACATTAGACTGTACACATTTTCACAGTCTTAGCGTCTGGTCATTTAACCGGGAGTAAAAGAACCGGCCCTAAAGGTTTTGCTTTTTATTGATATCATGTTGTTGTATTGCTTTGTAAAATTAAATTATTTTCATCTTACAGCAGTTATATTTTTGAAAAACATATATTAAAAATGTCATTCTAAACGTGCTTTCTAACTTTCTGTATTATTCTTGGACATAAAAAAAATAAAGGTTGTACCAAAAATTCGTTTATTTCTTGCTGACCTTTTTATAATTGAATAATTATTGCCTATTGCCATTGCCTATTTATATTGTTTTGAACAACAATATTTTTCTTGGAAAAGAGTAGAAAATACGATTTTAATGATGAGCGATTTCATTCGAATTGTGGTATGAGGGAAGTTGAAAAAATGTCAGGAACCAGTTTTTCACCATACTGCACTCAAACTTCACATTGCATCTGGCGGAATTTAACAAATACAAAAAATACAGTGTTCCAAAAAAAGTTAGGTATATTAATTAAAGAGCTGCTACATTTTTCTTTCAATTATTTTTCTGACAGCATATTCTGAAACTTCAGAATATGTTGTTATACAATTTTAGAAATTCAGAACATGCAATATACAATTTCCTTTAGCCAGTACGAATAAAATGTAGTGGTTAAGATATAACAGTTACCTGTACAGAAATGTACAGTTTGTCCTACATATCTAGCAAAATATTTGGTTTACTTAACCGTAAAATTGCACATTACCCATGGTACGGGACCGGTAAGATTTCGTCGTGGATGTATGTATGTATCATCATATCATCAAAGCAGTCCGATTGAGGCTGACAAAAGCCTGCGTGGAGCGTGCAGCAGAGTCGGCGTGTGTGCGCGCAATCAGGCTAACAGAACGCAGCGGGAGATTTTGTCAAAGCCGCCGCCGATGCTGCGTAATGTGGCGCGGATATTAATTTGGCCGATCTCGTCTCGATAGTCGCATGCCCATGCCGAACGGTACGGGTCATTAGAAACCATGACTGGGGCGGTCCCCGCGACCATGTGTTCCTCGGTTCTAGATGTGCTTGCCAAAATTATATTAGGACTTATTTGCATTAGCATGCTCGAAATTTCGACGACATGGCGGGAATCAAAGGTTACGAATTTTCAAAATCGCAATGGCAGCTCTGAAATATTTTAGCAAAAAGTGATGTATAGTGTAAACACTCACAATCAGTGGCGGAGCAAGGATGCCTAGGGCCCTTTTGCAGAAAAATTATTTGGGCCCCCAAAACACATTAAAAATACTTGTTTAACGAAAAAAAGTATTATACGAAAACAAACAAAAAATGTGGTTTATGGTTTATTTTATATTTCACATAAAATAATATAATTTTATATTTTCATTTATTTACATTTTGACATTAAATTTTTGAATGGTCGCAGGCTTGGGCCCTTGTGCACCGCACAACTGTGCTATGCCATAGTTCCGCCACTGCTCACAATCAGTATAAACAAAATATGTTTGTATCTATACCTAAACATACAATTTTTATAGTGTTTCGCAGCTTGGTATAATAACTTATTGCATTTGCTGCCTCAGTTCTCCTAATATCTGAAATTATTATTATTTCACCTCTTTTTCTCTACAGAAACCATTTTCTACAGAGAGGCTGCTAAGGTGATTTTATACATGACTTTGCGGCACTGCGGATAATCATGCATAATGCACATAACTGATGATACCTAAGTTAAAAAAAATTATATCAACATATGTTTTGTTTAAATCCAGAACTCCATAACAAAACAACAACTAATGATATCTAATATAAAGTTGTGGGGTAACATTAAAATAAAGGATAATATTGAAGTAAAATGTAACTTTTGTGTTTAGTAACAGTAGCCTTAGTAACGGTTTGTCCATAGTTAGAGCATTTTCATTTAGTTTCTCTTATAGTCTAAGAGCCAGTAAACAGATGGCAACACATATTTGATAAAAGCCTCAAATTTGCTCAGTTACTCAGTTGTTCATGAGAGGGGGGCTAGTTAAGCCCAGTCGCGGTAGGTTCAGCGTCACAGGGGCGACAGGTGTGTTAATTTGGCAAACTAAAAATGTATTTGATAAAAGCTGCCGTTTTGGTATGTCAAAATATACTATTATAGCTACTTAAAAATAAAATGGCAGACCGTTCCCGCGGTTGTTACATCATGGCAGACAAATTCAAAATTTCAAAAAAAATGTTTTTTTTTCAAAAGTATTTTATGAAACTTGAAATTTATATATGTTATTCTTGATAGTATTAGAAGCATATACTTTTCAAGGCAGTCGGGTATGTCGGTTGCTTTGATCTGGCAGACAGTAAAATATTTTCTCCTTGACGCAGATACATATAACTTGACGGGTTATATGTATCTCGGGAACCAATGAACAAAAATTATGAATTATTTTTTAAATGATCGGAAATCCGAGTATCATTAAGCTGTAGGTATATTTTAAATTTCATTTCATCGTAGAGAACTTAATTACATAGAAGTTCGTAAAGCTATTTAAATTGTTTAAGGTTTCTTAGGCTCTCCTAATGAATGAATATAAAAATAAAAAAAGTTTTGACAGTTTGAACGCTCTATTAAATGCAAAAAAATCTCAAACAAAAGGTTGCTCAGGGCTTTTTTTTACGCTTCTATAAAGTTTGAAAAATTGCGTTTTTTTTTCGCAAAATTGCCTAATTATTGTGCAAAAATTTATGAACTGAAAGTGTTTTCTGAACTACGATCTGAAGGTTGTATATGGGGCATTTCACGCCAACTAAGTGAGGTCAAAAAAAATTATGTTTGAAACATATCACAATCGATAGTATTTGCTAAAAAACTAACTTTCCTAACATTTTAGATTTTTTGAGCCACAAGGAGAGGGGTGGTGAGGGTGAGAGAGAAACACAAATTTTCGTTTCGACTCTAATATTTCAATCTTTCTCAATAAAAAAATGAGAAAAATTAAAAAGAAAGTTGCAATGGTTTTCGATGTGTTTTTTTTTGCGTAGAATACGATAAAAATATTTTCAAAATTATTAGGGGTAGTTTTCACCCTTATTTTGAGGACTGAAAGTTTAAAATCGAAATTTCGAAAAGTATGACGATTTTTTTATTTCTTTTTTAATTTCTTTCTCTTTTTTTTGTACTGTCGATTAATTTTTAATTCATAATGGGTGTCGACCAGGAACTTGCCCAAAAAAACATGCAGAAAAAACGTGGTTTTAGCGTATTTTCTCATCTTGTGAGATCGTAAATGGCAAGTGAATAATATATTCCAAGGTTTTTGGGGTCGCTGATTACGATTCTAACGTAGAAAATTTCCCGTAGAAAACAATGGTATTTTTTAAATTTCAAATTTAGCCATTTTTTAAAAGTTGACTACCATACTGGATCCGCCATTTTGTTTTTTGAAAATTTGACGTTAGATTCGTAATCAGCGACCCCAAAAATCTTGGAATATATTATTCACTTGCCATTTACTATCTCACAGGATGAGAAAATACGCTAAAACCAAGCTCATTCACGTTTGGGCCGTTTTTTGGGCCAGTTCCTGGTCGACACCCATTATGAATTAAAAATTAATCAAAAGGACAAAAAAAGAAAGGAATTAAAAAAAAACGAAAAAAAAAACCGTGTCATACTTTTCGAAATTTCGATTTTAAACTTTCAATCCTCAAAATAAGGGTGAAAACTACCCCCAATAATTTTGAAAATATTTTCATCGTATTCTACGCAAAAAAAACACATCGAAAACCATTGCAACCTTCTTTTTAATTGTTTTCATTTTCTTACCGGGAAAGATTGATGTTTTAGAGTCGAAACGAAAATTTGTATTTTCTCACCCTCACCAACCCTCTCCTTGTTGCTCAAAAAAATATAAAATTTTATGGAAATTAGTTTTTTAGCAAGTCCTACCGATTGTGATATGTTTCAAACAGAATTTTTTTTGACCTCACTTAGTTGGCGTGAAATGCCCCATGTATAATATAAGTGGTCGAAAAAAAATCATGACGAAACTTTTTCTTTTCTTTGTTTTTATGTTCGCATTTTATTTTCAATTATTGCAATTTGTACAACGATATAACGCATTTTTTAAATTCTAACCTACCTCACCTTGAGTAAAATTTAATAACCAAACTTTTGTCACTTCAGCTTTTCTATAAAATGAATAGTTCAGGAGTTATTTAAAAGATAAGGAAAAACAAGAAACACGGATATTTTAGAAATTTCTTTTTTAAATTTTCATTAACAACAAATTTTCTACAATGTTTTCAACAAATAGCATATCGAAATAATCATTTCTTATGATATTCCAGAGACATTCCAAGAAAAAATCAAGAACAAATTTGGAAGAGTCACTAAAACAGATACCGCTAACATAAATAGATAATTTATATACAGTAAGCGGCAGCCTAATGCGTACATAGGTGGATATTAAATACATATTAAATGATACATTTTTATATATCATAGTCATAGTTAGGCGAATTTACTACTAGCGTCTAGCCAGCACCAGGTCACGGGCGATCCGACCAATCAAACTGAAAAAGAAAAACGCGCATGCTTCTACACAATTTTACTGCTGAGAAATAAAATAAAACTGTAATCCTGTAATCAATAGTCTTATTAAATAATAAGACAATTTTTGTCTATATTTCCTTAAAAACTAAATTTTAATATCAAAAAAGAATCAAGCTAAGTTAGTAAGATTGCTTTAAACCTTTCATATCAAAGTTTTGTGACTTACTGACTTCAAGTTTGCCGCCTTCACCGCGTTACACAGGTATTTCTCATTAGCCAGGATCACCCGTGACCTGGTACTTGTTGGCGTACTTGTCGTTTGGTTAATTTATATTTTATATTAGTATGCGAATAGTTGTTCGAAGGAGATGTGCTGGCGTATGTGTTTTAGCTTACACACATACGTAAAATCATTGGCAAATGACAATATTGATTGATGATACGCACTTTTCTAATCAGGCACTAGACCAGAATAAAATATAAAATGGTATTTCAAATTTTAACTCAAACAGCCCTACCGATAAATCGGACGCCTTTCATACGCCTGCGTTAGTGATTGGATTGCGATTGGTTCTCACCTTATGTTTACATCTACTAAACAAAGAAGTTAAATAATCAATTGCCCTTCATTCGGCTATGTACGCATTAGGGTGCCGCTTACTGTGTGTATATCTGTACCTCAGAGCCAAACTATGTCCAAATATGCAATATTTCAGTTAATTATGTTAAGTCTATAAAAAAACATAATTTTTAATTTGTTAGTAAAATCAAAACTCTGTGATAATAAATGAAAAAGTTAGACCTTTTTAAATAATGTTAAATTAATGTTCCAGTAATGTTCCAGTGTAAAAGTCCACTAGCTCCTTAGAGCCAATGTAAGTCAAGTGGCTTTAATATTGTTTGCCTCCAGGAGATTGCGCCACTTTAATATGTTAAGTTCGAATAACCTAACTTTCCTCAATGGAGTCCTATTAAACTGCGTTTTCTTCCAGGGCAATCCGTTATTTCAATGTTTTGTATAGGTTGCTTGCAAGTTATAGTTTAAGTTTGTGTTGTGGGTTCGATGAAAACGTTAAATTCGTACGTTAATTTAAAATAAAACATTCTTGAACAAAAACTGTAAAAATGAGCACAAGAGCTCTTTTATGTTGGATCCAACTCTATTATGTTGGAAAAGAAACCAAATCTGAAGTCCATAAGTAATACATTTTTGACCAAAGTGCATACTCACGGATGGCGATCATTCAGTTATTGAGCGGGAAAGGAAAAAAGTCTCACAACTTAGAATAGTAACGCCATAGGACTGGCAACAAGTTGTGAGATTATGTTCTGTCAAAAAACCCTTTAATGTTACGGGGATGGAGAAATACGACTTTTTTGATTTCAAAATTCTTTTTGAGAGATTCGACGCACCTTTTGTTATGCGAAAAAAATCAAGTGTTGGGACACACTTCCTAAGTTCTCAATGCGTTTATTTCCAAGTAAGAAGAGACAATCCGGGAATTATCTTTTTCAAAACAAATTTCAACGATGACTTCCAGACTGTTGCTGTAGCGAGAAATTCAAGAAAACACAATATTTGTCTGCCTGAAGAATTGCCTAAAATTAGAGGTTTAAAAAAGAATTTCAACAAAAAAAGTATGAGCTTAAAAAACTGTTGCCTTATTCCCTCAATATTTCATAACTTCTATAATAATCTGCCCCACGGTGATGAAGAAACCGAAAATGATTTTTAACCAGAATTATTTTGTTTATTATTGTTATAAATAATAAATATCCATAAACATAATGTGACTTAATTTTATATAGATACCTTTTTTGACAGCACTTTATAACTGGACTTAATATATCATGTCCAAATTTTCAGTTTTTTTTGTGCAAGGTAAACTATGTTAAGTCGCTTTACAAAAAAACTAAATATTTATTTTGCGTAATAACCGACCGAATATTATATCGGGAACTTTAATGAAAAACTTTAATTTTAAATACTGTTACGAACGCTGGGCCAGTCCGCCCCTGCCTGCTTCGATGAGCCAGCCGACTGAACGTCGATGACGTACGCGGGCAGCGCCCGCGTCGAAAGATCACGGCTTTTGCCCGATGGTTCGGGAATCGCGCGGAAGCTTCTCGCCGAGACGCGATACTTCTATAGGTGGATATAACGCGGGGTTTCGACGCGGGACGGAACAGTTCTATTTAAAACCGGCGCGGCTTACAACGCTCAAGATAAATTGTATAGAAATAAATTAGTGTAAATAAATAGTGTTAGTTAAAATGTACGAGTTTAATTTTTCACACCTCACGAACCCGAAATAAATAAAACGTTACATTGGTGTCAGGTGTTGCGTGTGAAACAAAACAATAATAAAAACATTTAAATAAATAAATTCGCGATAAATAAATTAAGTGAAATGGCTTCAAGACAGGTGTTTTTGAAGGACCTTAAAGTGGCGGATTTGAAAAGAGAACTCGAAGAACGGGAGTGTGAAACGACAGGGAAAAAGGCCGATCTGCAAAATAGACTTAAAGAAGCTCTGGAAAATGAAGGTGAAAATCCCGACATATTTTTATTCGAAACTGCTGGCGATATAAATTCGGCGTTGCAAAGTTTAATAGAAAATGGTAATAAAATGCAACATAAATTGGAGGAAACGTCTGGAAACTTAAGAGGGATGGAACAGAAATTAATAGAAAACATGGATCAAAAACTACTGGAAAGTTATACAACTTTGGAAAAGAAAATTACGGAAAATTCTAGTTGCCTCCAGAAACAAATAGGAGAATATGTGGACGGAAAATTTGGAGAAATTGAAAATAAGTTTCTAGAAGTTGAGAGAAAAATTGCAACGCTGAGGTTAGGAAGCGGGGAACAACAACAGGTGGTTAATACCGCTCTGAAGTCACCTGGTAGCGACATCGACAGGTTGAGTAAACCCGAGTTGAACAATTACATGGAAATTTCGAAAATTCGCATGAAACCACCACAGTTTGATGGTAAGAGCTCATGGGTCAATTATCTACGACAATTTGAGGCTGCAGCGAGGGCAAATGGTTGGTCGTTGGCAGAGAAGGCTACAGCGCTGACGTTGGCGCTACGTGGTGACGCCACCGATATATTACAGACGCTTTCTCTTGAAGAACAAGATGATTACCATCAACTAGTTAAACACCTCGAAATGCGTTATGGTCAGTCCCATCTCGAGCATGTCTACCACTCGCAGTTGAAGAACCGCTTTCAGAAAAGTAACGAATCGCTGCAGGAATTCGAAGCGGACATAGCGCGGTTAGTTCGTTTGGCGTATTCATCTACGCCGGAGAACGTTATGGAACGACTAGCCGTGCAGGCATTTTTAGACGGTCTGCGTGATACTGAGACCCGTCAAGCTCTGACTCTCGCTCGTCCCAGCAAGTTGGTGGATGCTTTGGCGCGAGCTTTGGAATTCGAAGCTGCTAAAGAAAGTTGCAGACGTCAAGCTACGATCCGCAAGAGGGAGGAAGATCTTGAAGAAGGAACATGTAATGAAGCAGAGATTAGGCGAGTCGCCAAGGAGATATTGGATAAGAGGCCAATTCGGCGTTGGAATGGTGCTAAGGTACGTCACATTCGTGGTCGCCGTATTGAAAAGAAGAAAGCACCGCCATCATCTGAAAAGGATGTCGTAATACGCAGACTAACGGTGGTGAATGATGATTGGCAGCCGGATGAGCTTCTGAGAGATCAAGGGAATGACCCGAATCTGAAACCAATTGTGAATTGGAAGAAAGAAGGTCGGAAACCCACTTGGGAAGAAGTATCACGGTACTCGCCAACAGTAAAGTCATACTGGGCTCAGTGGAATTCCCTCGTCTTAAGCGACGGACTCTTAAAACGCGTTCTGGAGAAATCAGATGGTACCGAAGAGCGAAAACAACTGATAGTCCCCAGAAACAGAGTGCCAGAGGTATTGGAGGAGATCCACAATGGAAGCACTGGCGGACACCTAGGAGTAACAAAGACGCTGGGAAAAGTTAGGGAGCGTTTCTACTGGGTGAACTGCACTACCGACGTGAAGGAGTGGTGCAAGAAATGCGTGGTGTGCGCTGCGAGTAATGGTCCGCAACGGCACCCGAAGGCTCCAATGCGACAATACAACGTGGGTAGTCCGTTTGAAAGAATTGCCATCGATGTAGCAGGTCCGTTTCCGGAAACAGATAATGGAAATAAATACATCGTCGTCGTGATGGATTACTTCAGCAAATGGGTAGAAGCGTATGCCCTTCCAAACCAAGAGGCTTCTACTGTGGTGGACGCTCTGATCAAGGACTGGATTTGTCGATTTGGTGTACCTCTGGAATTACATTCGGACCAGGGGAGAAATTTCGAGTCGATTCTGTTTCAGAATGTGTGCCGTACACTCGACATCCGTAAGACAAGGACAATTGCACTGCACCCGCAGTCAGATGGAATGGTGGAGCGAATGAATAGGACCATCAACCGGTACTTATCCAAAGTAGTCTCTGACCACCAGAGGGACTGGGACCAGTTTCTCCACCTGTTCCTGCTAGCCTACCGGTCGTCAATCCACGAAACAACTGGGCAAACACCTGCAAGCATCGTGATGGGCCGTGAACTGCGTCTACCCTGTGACCTGAAGTTCGGCTGTACACCAGGGGACGACGTGGCTGGAGAGGACTACGTCAGTACTCTACGCCAGAGAATGGACGACATCCACGAACGAGTCCGTTCAAATATCCAGGGCGCCAGCGACCGCATGAAGGAGACCTACGACATCAACGCCAACGATGGCAGGTACCAGCCCGGCAACCAAGTCTGGTTATATAACCCACAACGTCGTCGTGGGTTGTCTCCAAAACTTCAAAGCTCCTGGGAAGGTCCGTATGAGGTCGTCACCCGGATTAACGATGTAGTCTACCGAATCCAGAAGTTGCCAAGAGGAAAACCCAGGGTGGTCCACTTCAACCGTTTAGCCCCTTTCGCCGGAAATAATGACGAACAAGCTGAAGCCAGAGTTCGACACGTCAGTCCACCAGACGGCGAGCTCTCCTTCGAGGAATTCATGTTGCTTCATTCCAACGGCCAGAAAGCTCGCTACGGTGTAACGCGAGAAGAACCACGTGACCTGTTCCAGGCTCCTGCTGACTTCTGTCTTGCTCACTGTGTGGCAGCGGATCTCCGAATGTCCCGAGGGATTGCACTTACCTTCAAGAAGGCGTTTGGACAGTTGGAGGAGTTACGCAGACAAAGACCAGAGGTTGGACAAGTCCTTCAAATCACGGCGGCCGAGCAGGAGAAAGAGAGGTCCGTTTTCTATTTGGTGACCAAGCAGCTATCGCACCATAAACCAACTTATCAAACTGTCTGGGACACACTAGTCGAGCTGAGGGATGTGCTCTTGTCCCAGAGCATAAGCAGTTTGGCGATACCGAAGATAGCCAGCGGACTAGATGGCCTGGATTGGAGGGTGATCAGGAGTATGCTAGAAGTCCTCTTCCGGTTTACTGGAATTGAGATTCTGGTATGCTGTTACAACCCCAGGAGATCGCTCAACGAGAAGACTGTGGACTGCTTCTTCTACCAGACCTCCCGATGCAAGAATGGGTCATTCTGCAGGTATCGTCACAGGCCAGGGGATGACACAATTCGAGACGAAATGTCTTTAAGGAGGGGGCAGTGTTACGAACGCTGGGCCAGTCCGCCCCTGCCTGCTTCGATGAGCCAGCCGACTGAACGTCGATGACGTACGCGGGCAGCGCCCGCGTCGAAAGATCACGGCTTTTGCCCGATGGTTCGGGAATCGCGCGGAAGCTTCTCGCCGAGACGCGATACTTCTATAGGTGGATATAACGCGGGGTTTCGACGCGGGACGGAACAGTTCTATTTAAAACCGGCGCGGCTTACAACGCTCAAGATAAATTGTATAGAAATAAATTAGTGTAAATAAATAGTGTTAGTTAAAATGTACGAGTTTAATTTTGCACACCTCACGAACCCGAAATAAATAAAACGTTACAATACTATGAGTGTACAACAAACATTATTCCTGCAATATAAAAAATATGCTTAAAAAAAACTTTAAACGCGTTTTTCTCTAAATAGAAATTATGTGACTTAACATAGTTTAGCTCTGAGGTACAGATATAAAGAACTGTCAAGACTTTGCACCATTTTTGCCTTGTTAAGGCAAAAATGCGTATCCTACTTTCGTGATTTTGAGTTTCCACAATTTGTTGCTTCAAGCAATATTATTTGAAGCATGCAGAACACTCAAAATCATAAAAGTATGTGGATACCCCTATTTGTCTTAGTATGGCAGATTTGTAAAAATGGCTAAACGTACATAAGTGCGTACATATGGATCGTAAAGATATTTGTGTAATAAATTACAAGAAGAGAAAGAAGAAAGTCGCAAGTTACCACATTGTTTTTATAGATCTTTGCATTTCACTTATTTTACATTGTTGTTAAGTTGTTGCCAGCAAAACGATACTTACTTGAAATTGCGCGTCTTAATGCGTGTTCATTTTGATACAAAGATAAAAAATCCTCAGAAAATATGTACATAATATAAAACATTGTAATTCCGTAATAAATACGTAGATTAAGAGCATTAAATACTATTGGGTAACAGAATAACCATTTCCGTAATAAATCATTGGTAATAAAAGTGTCACTTATGATTTATTCAAAATCTAACAAAATATTGAGTTTAAGCCACATAAGTCATCAACCTTGTTTTGTCAGCGACATAAAAAGTTAGAAATGAATGACTTTTCACATATATAGGTATGTATATGTATATGTCCCGATGTAGGTATAGTTTAAGTTCGAACCACGTACGCGGTGATTGTTTTATCTTGACCACCCCGCTTTATTCACAAACAGTTGAAGAAAATAATTAGGTACAATCTGCAAAAAGATTGATGTTCCTATCACCTGAGACTAGAACTTGGCATGTATAAAATAAAGAAAACTGCACTATGTCAGGTGTCCCAACGCTTCGAACACTTTTTCAGTAACAATAAGTAAAACAATAATCAAAAATTTAAAATACAACATTAGATATTATTAAGTTTTTTATTGATTTATGTAATTATAAATAGATAATTTTCAGAAGGATGTTTTTTTAAATTATTTCGTTAATTATTGCTATTATTTTGTCCACCGTGTTTTCTATTTTTGTAGATTATACAAAGTTTATAACACTGTAGATGGTTAAATTTGTTATATGCACTAGATTTATAAAAGTAGACACAGAAGTAGAAAATTGAAAGGTAATATTAAAAGAACTTCGCGGTATGGTGAAGTAAACCATGTTTCGGCAAAAAATTGTTAGACGCATTTATTACGTATTTTGAACACAACTGTATATTTTGATTTACCTATGTGATACTATTGTGATACAATTAGATATTCGTAAAATGTTGTTTTCTTATTTCATCCAATAATGGGAGAAATATGCCTACATGGACTATTACATAAGATAGAAATTCTAATAAGAGAAAAGTTCTACAACGACTTGGTAAATTTTCTGTATTAGCTTTTACGCTTATCAACAATTAACAATTGCAAATTGAAAAGTCACAAAACGGAACGAATATATATATTTTTATGAAACACATATTTATTTTCTGTTTTCCTGTGTCTTTTCCCCGGATTTCAAAAATATGTACTTACTTTGTGATATATTCCAATTAACGTTTAGTATTTGTAATGGAACTGTCGGGCTTTACATTGCCACGAAATAACAAATAACTATTATGTCAATAAAGTAGATGAATTTTAAAAATAATATCAGAAATAATTTATTAATAAATGTTGCTGAAATTAAATTTTATGGAAAACTAGTTGTCCCGGCAGACGTTGTCCTGCCCTTTTAATATCAAATTTTTATGAATTTTATTACTATGGCGCTACTTATCGAATCTTAGCATAGCTATGAACCACTGTCTCGACAGTTTAAGTAAATACCACATCAATCTGTCAAGTCATTCAAAAGTTACACGATCACCGATCACCCGTATGTCACCTATTTGCAGTGGACATCAATTATTACAAATAAGCTATAAGCGTGCGTGACGTGAGCTGCCAATTGCGGAAGATGACGGAGTTCCAAATCTGATTTATTTAAAAATTAATTTTCTGTATATTTTTTACCGTGAATTTTTCCGATATTTTAATAGTTATTCTGCTCTTCAGAGCGGAGATGAATCCAACAGATCAAAGATCGTAAAAAATCGATTCAGCCGTTCTTGAGTTATAAATGGTCTAACTAACCCGACTTTGTTTTATATATTAAGATTAAAACGTCTTCTAATTGAATTTTAGAAATTGTAATAAAATTAACGGAGATATTTGGGTAACAACGGAGATAATGGGTATATTCACTGAGCAATACGTACTAAGAGTTCAGCGAAGTTTCCCAGAAAATTTTAACCATTCTATTTCGTCAGTAAAACGAATTATTTTGTTAGTTTGAACACGCGAATCATATTTCTTCTTATATCTCGTGATTTGGTCACATGTAACCTTTTAAAACGTGACCTTGAGTGTGTAAAATTCACAGTAAAAGTAATTAAAATGGCTTGATAGTGTTCACATTTTACTTCTTTCTTATTTTACAAAACGAAGATAGGGCGTCTTTTTCGGTCTACCAATATTGATATATTTTTTAATAGTTCGATACCTTTATTACCTTGCGAAACACTGAGATTAAATATTTAATTTAATTTAAGTTTCATCATTTCGTAACGTTTCAAAAAGTTTCACCTACGTTATTATTACTGAGAACGATGTGACGCTTTTGATGTACCTACGTTTTTTTAACAGTTCATCCTATTTAAACTCCATCCTGGTAAATTAAATTTAAAATGCATTCTGTCCTCCAACATTTTTCATATAAATCTCCTTCTAAAGTTAATTAAACACGCTATAAAATTTTTCCACAAGCACATTAAGGTCGTCTCATTAACATTAAATCCAATTTTCCGATGTTTATTAATGATTGGACAGCTATGCACATAATTATTTACATATGTGTTATACGGGATGTCCATTCTTTCGTAATCACATCGGTAACTTCTTATCCGTAAAAGTTACGAACTTGGTTGAATTATCGAAAAGTTGCGTATTTTATAGCTCAGGCATTAAGATTTCCAAGATTTAGAAGTTACCAGTGCAATCCTATCGAAATAGTGAACATGTATAGTAAAATATTAACAGTGTATTGAAATGTTTCATGCTGATCCAATATCTAACGTAACTTGGATTATTTTAGCTCTATCATGATCTTCAATGTAAAAAATTATCTCCCCCCATGATTAAGTATTACGTTATTCGATAAGATGACATTTACGCCAAGTTGCAACCCTCTATTTACTGACTGTTTTCTATTTGTGTTCTTAAGAACATTTTACTGTTGTTTATACACCTGGCGATAAACTAATACTAGTTTCCTCGACGGTATGTAGTATTACAGGGATTCAGTGAGATTAGAAATAGCCGTTCTAGTTAAAACAGTTATTAGATTCGGAATATACGCGTAATATAGTACCAAAAATATTGAATCATAGCAATACATACAGAGCTGCCTACATATGTTCGATAATATAAAAGAATCTATAATTTGGAATCGAAAATACAAAATACATGTGGTTCGTTTAATATATGCTAACTCAGAGAAATTTTGCGTCCCCCAACATGCTTTTGAATATAACACGCTTTAAAATTGAAATAATAGGTAGCACGATTACAAATAATATCCGATATTTAATACTTGATAACCGAGGACAAAAGTTATAGTCACAGAATTGTAGAACATTTGGTAGAAATAGAGTAGATAAGTTTACGTATTTTCTTTTGATTGTGTCGTCAGTGAATTAAACGATGTGTTTCTTAGTGTTGAATTAGTCCAGACATTTAATTGAATGGCCTCCTCGGTCACCAGATCTCACTCCATTAAACTTTTTGGCTGTGGGGGTACTGTTTATTTGATAAAACCAGAGAACTTACATGAATTGATGTACCAATACTGTTTCATACGCGTTCATTGCGTGGAGTTAAAGCAACATGTGTTACAAATTGTGTGGAGAAAAGCTTTTTATCTTCCGACGACATTTATAGTTATTTTACAGAGAAAGGTGTAAGTGACTACACTGACACCTTAGTATACAATCTATCTTAAGTTGGTTATGCATTATGCATTGGTATCTCGGTTATTGTTGGATATAGAAAGATGGTTAAATGGGAGAAGTTTTAGAGGGTTTTATTATCTTTACGATTTTAAATTAGATTTATCTGTAATCGGTTTCGAGATTCTTAAGATGTATGCTTGCCAACAAACTGAGAAGTTGCGTTTTAGAGATGTCCCATATCTTTTTAATTACTGGACTGGATATTTTTGGAGAGCACATTGTTAAGTGAAGATACTTTCGCTGACGTTATCAAAATATGAATACTGTCAACACTGATTTAATTTTCAATGGTGTATCACAATTCTAGATAAAACATGTTGCTGCGGAATTAAACAAAATATATTTTCAAAGTAGGCAACAATTTGCAAATTACAAAGAATACAATAATCAGTTACTAAAAATAATGTAAATTGCATAAATCCTTCAATATGACGTCCCTCCCCATTGAAAACTTTTGGTACCACTTTAAGACTAAACTATGTAACTCCTCGTTCCAATGTGTTTCGCTTAATACTAGCAACTGTATCTCTAACATTATTCTTTTAAAATTGCCCTAATGCCCTAAAGGTATAGGTCCAAACGAACTGACTGGGATGTGGTTGCCCAAAAAATTCTCAGCATTTCAAATGATGTTATTAAATATTCTTCTTAACTATTAGGTGAGTGGTTGGCCATCATGCGTTGGGCAACTAATATGCTGAAACCAAATTTGATTTGTTTGTATCTATCTTCTACAGTTTGTCTGAGACCTCGTATTATTTGATTTTGCAATACGTGGAGGTAGTTTTCATCATTCAATTAAACAGTAAAATTCAGTTTTAAAGTGACGTCAAAATTATTGTCAGTAGTTGATAATTTTTTGTTTGTAATTTGCAAATTGTTGCTTACGTCGAAAAAATTTATATACATATATTTCAAATTTCACAGGGGGCAATACGTTTTTCTAGCATTGTGATACAGCGTTGTAAAAGTAAATTTTGAGCACTATTTGAGCACAAAAAGTGTCCTAACAATGCACTCGCTAAAATTTCACAAGTCCCATAAATAAAATAGATATAAAAAAGACATAAAAAACGCACCTTCTCATTTTTTTTGGAATTATCTCGAAAATGGTTGCAGATAAATCTAATTTGAAAAAAATTGGGACATTATTCCCTACTCGTAAAATGATGCTCTAGCCATAAGAATGCAGGGTTGCCATTAAAAAAATACATATCGCTGACGTCATATTCGAATCGCGGATAGTCTCATCTTTATCTATTACCATATTAAAATGTGTAAAAAATAACCTATTCAAGAATTTAGTATGGATTCGTGTATTTTGAGAGTTAGCAAGTTGATTACACACTTTACGTAAATACTATTTATTTTATAAATGAATATAATTTTTTTTACTTAAAAACAATGTGATAAATACGTTACTGACACAGTGTTTCTTTCATTTCAGGGTGTTAAGCGACAACGACAAGAAGCCGTTCATTGAGGAGGCGGAAAGATTGCGGGTGATCCACAAGCGCGAGCACCCCGATTACAAATACCAACCGAGGCGCAGAAAACAACACAAAGGCCCCGATTCCATGCACCAACTCCCCCACGGCCAAAACGTCACATTCTCGCGCTCCCTGAAACAGGAAGATTCTCCCTGCAGTCCGGGAAGTCACAGCTCCACTTCCCCGTCGACGTGCTCGTCTCAGCCGCACAGCCCTCAGATATCCGCGCAACTGCTGAAGGCGTGCGACCAACATAACCTAGATCTAGATACGTATCACAGAATACCCGAGATCGATAGCACTTACATACCGGACGATTGCCTCGACAGCAGCGACTTAGACCAGTATTTACCCACCGAAGCTCAGTATCAGCAGATGTACATTAAGCACACTTTAGACGAAGAAGAAAGCAACAACAACTACAAAAGTAAGAGGCTGTGCGGCGAAGGCTTGTTGCAGCCCACGGATACTTACGAAGAGTCCAGCGGTTCTTTCAGTAGGTACCATGAGTTGCAGCCCAGCTCTATGGTGAAATCTGAGAGATACCTGCATTCGAATTCGTCCGGGATGTATTCTTATCAGTCTGGAATGTCCCTTTCCCCCTCGCCATCTTACTATTCCAACACGAATCACCAGTATTTACCGTCGTATCAGTATTTACCGCAGAGGCCTATGTTCAGTACGTCGTCAGCTATAGGAAATTATACTGCCATGGAGGGAAATACTGATTCATGGGGTCACTACAGTATGTGAATGCAGAGGGCGTTTTAGTTCAAAGTGATATATTTGTAAAATATGAATCTCTTGTACATAACACTTATGAAATCTCGTTTATTTTTTCACATTTATATACATATATTTTTGTGTACGACACTAAAGTTGTACGTAACACGAATATATCCAAGAATATTATTTATTGTTTTATCTAATATTAAGTTTATTCATAAGAATTATTTTTTATTGATCGATGGGTGCACTGTTCTAAGTGGGACATGTTGATTTTATTTTTAAATATTATACGCCCATTTCTGTTTAAGGAAGCAAAGATCTGTTTAACATGTACTTATGTGTTTAGTTTCTTTTTATATAATTAAAATATTTTTCGTATTAAATTTTTATATAAACCCATATTGAAAGTTTTCTTTCTTCCTACCTTTTTGAAGTCAAAATTGAAGTGGTTATGATTTATGATTTTGGTGCGAATCCATGAAAAACTGCTTCACCAATCGGAAAGCTTTCTTTAGGAGTGTCCTTCCTCGTGTTCTCAAGAAATTAAAGTGGTTAACACAAATATATACAAGTATTAAATAAGTTCACTTTGAGATTAACAGCTGAGAGTTTCGGTTTGGAATGGAATAAGCTCCGCCTTAAGCCGTCTGTGACGGATGCGGTTAATATTGCACAGTTTGAACTAATAAACGATACAGTACGGACACCTAAGCAAAATAATTTAGGAGAGGAGCGCTGAACGTTTGTGGAGAAGGTATGCGCAGAAACGTTTTGTCGTTTAAATATATAGAATTGCCAACCCTGTATATGATTTTGGAATGTTTAAAGTAATATCGTCCACAATAGATGTGCAAAGACGTGGAAAATATTTATTGCGTAATTAATTATTACGTGGAGTATCATTATTGAACATAAATATCATAATTTTTGAAGCAACACACTATTACTAAAATGTCAACTAGTAATTTAAAATTGAAAGAACTCGTAAATACACTACTAGTCAAATTTGACTCGGATTGGTCCATTTAAACCGCGCGCGTAAACCGAATCGGTAAATTTTTTTCCTAGGTTGATACAACCTTCGTTGACATTCGTGTGAGGTTTGAGTGGGATATGTCAATATTGCCAATTAGTGTGTGTTTGGCAGCCATTTGTTTACGACGCGAAAAGTTTGTCTGGCGATTTTTACTATGGAAAAAATAATTGTACGAGTTTACTTGAAAATTTGCGTTTCCAATGGAATTACGGTTACGGAATCATTGAAAATGTTGCAGAAGTGTTTTAGGGAGTCTACCTACTCTATCGCGAACGCAAGTATTTGAGTGGCATAAAGCATTCAGTGAGGGTCGTGAGGTCATAGAAAACTTGCATCGTGCGAGTCGTCCATCCGCCTCTGTTAACGACGATAACATCGAAAACGTGACAGAAATTGTACTCGAAAATCGTCGTGTTGGCATTAGAGAGATAGCAGAAGCTCTCTTATGGATCGACTCTTGAATTTTTTGCAAAAAAGAACGTCGAATAGAGGTCGTAAAAGAGATGCTTGCCAACGTAGCTGATCACCCTACATTCATAAAAAAAATGAGCCAAAATCGAAATACCCACGTCAAAGTCGGTCGAAAATCATGGTGATGTTCATCGTTTTCTTCGATTACCGTGGTGTGGTTTACCATGAATTTGTTCCAGAGGGTCAAACGGTCAATAAGGAATACTACTTGGCCATTTTGAGGCATCTACGTGAAGCAATTCGTCGTAAATGGCCGGATTTGTGGGCAAACAATTCATGGATTTTTCACCACGATATGCCGTCATATTCCAGCCAGATTGTGACTGAATTTTTGACCAAACACGAAACAAAAGTCATCGCTCAGTCACCGCATTCACCAGATTTGTGACTTTTTCTGTTACCGAAACTCAAATATCCGCTCTGGGAAGCGCGCCATGAATCGATTGAGGCCATAAAAAGTAATTCGCTGAAAGAACTAAAGGCCATTCCGGCCGAGGCCTATAACAAGTGTATGGAAAATTGGATTAACCGTTGGCATGCTTGTATTGGTATGCTCAAATGGAGCCTATTTTGACGGCGATAATAAAGATTTGTATTAAAATTGTTTTTTTTTAACCAGTCCGGTCAAATTTGATCAGAGGTTACTTATAAATAAAGACAGTTTACGGGGACGCGACACATAGGCAATTTACGTAGCAATTGCCTCAATTTTATTTAATTGCAGTAGTCCCGTGTCGGTGCTGTTGTACAACCTTCGCTATATGCCGCACGTTGAATAGTGTCATATAATTTCATAATAAGATATGGGAAGTATATAAAAAGCTACTAGTTACTTTCATGTATTGCATTTATGATGCGTTTCTGCCAGTTTTATTTATAAAACAGAAATGCAAAAAAAAACAAACAAAGAACAAGAAGTTTTATGCGCCTTTGTTCGACATTAGCAGAGACGGATCTTGGACTTATAAATTGGGAGGGGCTCAGAAAATAAAACTCAAATATGAAGTAATATATTGATATGTTAACTATTACTATTAATATATTAACTAATTATAAATTAGGTTTACAAAACCTCAGAATAATAAGTAAACCCGATAAATTTCAATTTTCATCATTTTTCAAAAAATCTATACACATAAATCATATTATTTCGATATATGTATAAACTCGTAAAAGATCCACTCCTGGGATTAGCAACTTTTCTATCACTCTTCGTTGAAATCTCGTCTGTTTCCTAAATTATCTTCTATGGAAAACATAGAAAGTGTGAACGATGATTCGTTAGTTGTCGTTTTAAGTTATTTTCGTCGTGCCCACGAAGGGCAAATCCGAAAGCTCTACAAAATTTTACACAAGTTATCATACGGGATAACACGTAGCGACTGCCAACTTGCTCATTATGTCTTTGTACATTAATCCAGTGCGCATTATCTGTCCACGGTTTATCACCTTTTAAACAAAGCAAAATCAAAAACCAGAGGAACAAAAAAGGGCATTTTTCACATCGTACCCGCAGAGCTACTGCGTATTAAAATACCTAACACCTGTAATGGAACTGTCATTTACAACACAAAAAGGAATCTACTCGAACCGGCAATCTCAGTATAATGGGGTGGCTCAGGAGGTCGGGTCAAGCTTATGTCTTGAAAACAAATTTCTTTGAAGTTTGAGACGTATATAATTATAGAATTAATTTCCAACGATGTGACCGAAAAATCCAATGGTCGACTTCCGGTTTCGCCGAAAATGGCACTAAATTCAGTTTTTTAAATGGAACCCCCTGTATATTTTTGCATATTTGGATTATACGCATTAGAGTACATTCGACCCAAGGACGTTTTGATGGTGGAAAATTTTTTTTCAAAATCTAAATCATCTACATTTATTTCCAAGGTAATAACGATACTGTGTACATCGTTTAAATCCTTACTAAATGAACAATTTAAAAAAGGATGCTTACTAGATGTTTCATTTGAACTAAATCAGTTTTCCTTTAAAAACACACTTGGTTTGTATGTATTCTGATGCGTAGAATCCAAATACGAGGTGTGTAAATTAAGTAATGAGACGTTTTTTTTTAATTTTTTTTTATTCGAATATAATTACAATTCAGTATTGTCTCAAAAATGACTTACTTGGGAAGCCACTCACCGCTGGAGACGGTTCTTCCATTCCTCATGGCAGTGCTGGAACTCATATACTGGAATAGCCTTCAGATGGTCGGTTACAGCAGTTTTAATGTTTTCTATGGTCCCAAAATGACATCCCTTGAAGTGATTTTTCAATCTCGGGAAAAGAAAAAAGTCACGAGGAATCAAAGCCTTCAAATTTAACTCTTCCCCGATCATTCTTGTTGTCAATCGACGATCTGAACGCACAATATTCGTGTATTCGCGCTCGTATTTTATCGACATTTTCATCGATTCTTGAAGGTAAAGACCTTCCACTGCGTGGTTCATCTTCAATCGACTCTCTTTCTTCTGATAATACCTTAAACCACCGAAAAACCTGGGCTCATGAAAAAAACACTGTCTCCGAGAGCATGTTGAAGTTTTGAAAAAAGTATCCGTTGCGCTGTGTCCAAAGCAAGAATAAACCGGTTTATGAAAACAGTCACAAAGAACAAACAAATGACTCCAACAAGTTCAAACTTGTACCGAAGGTGCATTTACATGTTAACCTACCGCCCTTCCAAGTCCCATCTCCGCAGTAGTGATGGAGAACTATCGATAGTGAATGAATGAATACGAAAAGTGGGCGGGAAGACCCATGCACTTAGGCCGCCTGACGGGCCCATTGTGCACCCACATTCCATGAGTGTTCACCCAGGTATGCCGACCTCTCTAGCAAAGGCGCATATTTTCCTGGGGTGAATCCTCTTAACATCCTCTGGGTTCAGAACACAGCTCCCAAAGTGCCGTTCTCTGACCCTTGCAATTGCAGGGCAGTCTGTGAGGATGTGAGATGCAGTCTCCTCATCCTCCATGCACCATCCACATTCAGGATCATCTATGACCCTTATCATGTGGAGGTGCCTTTTAAGGTGACAGTGGCCTGTAAGGAGTCCTGTCACCGTTCTAATGTCTCTTCGGTTCATACCCAGGAGACTTTGAGTTAATCTGAACGAAGGCCCAGTAATATGGGCCTTCGCCTGCCTCATACCCGGGGCTTCTTGCCATGATTTTTCGAACTCCTTGTTTAGGAGCTCTTTCATGGTTGAAACCCCCATTGAATAGGGGACCCCTAATATAGGTTCAGGTCCTATGGGGTACCCTATTGATCCTAGTCTGGCCAGTCAACTATCGATAGTAGACACAATCGATAGTAACTATCGATGGTGTCTAACATATAAATAACTGTTATCGGTAGTTTTAGTAATGACTATCGATAACTATCGATAGTTTCGATAGTTGAGAAAAATGTGATGCTATTAATTATACAATATTTAACATAAATTGTCTCAGCGGATTTTCATAAATAAATCTAATAAGTTGATACAACATTGGGTTAAGTATAACATTCTGGCAAATAACAAAAAAATATTAGGCAAAATTGTAATTTGAAAAGGCTAATATTAAAAATAACTGATCAAATGATTAGTTCCACAGGTTATCTGGTCTACAATAATATGTAGTTCTAAAATATACAATTATACAGTATTACAATATATCTGCTTTAGAACCATTGCGGGAGATATTTAAAAACTTTTCCATTGTTATTTAATCATGTCAATATTCGCATTCACAATTCATAGTATTACCTACCACTTATCAGTAATATATTGATAAACAATACAAAGAAAAAGAACTTCAAACTAGGCTTCGGTAGTTCAGGAACGAACTAGTTCAATGAATCGGCTCCGTCAAGTGAACTAAGTGAACTAGTTCAGATTTCGCTCTTATCTTAATCTATCGATAGTGTAGAAAAATTATCTATAGTATTCGATAGGCAAGACTATCGATAATTATCGATAGTGCTATAGATAGTTCTCCACCACTACTCCGCAGTATTGCTAGATCGGGCACTACGTTGCCAATCTCATTACTTAATTTACACACCTCGTATGTTCATCCAAAAGGAAATAAGACATATTTATATTGGTATTTCAGTTCTTGTATATGTCATGTGAATAAATTGGGGTAGTAAAAGGGGACAAACTCCCAATTTTTTTCTAATGTTTTTCGCTACATAACATCTTTAAAAAAGTAATGAATCGTTTCTTAATAAAAAAATAGGATTATCTACTAACGAGAAAACTTGGATTTTATTTTAACCAGTATCGTTTAAAACGAATCGATTGAAACAGAAATGAGGAGATAAACACCTTAATGTAGAAATGAAACCCTTTTATTTGCATAATAATTATCGCATGGGAAATATAATAGAATACGGATCTCATACAAAGGATGTTTACATGTTGAAATAATATGTTTATATTTTTTGTAACTTGTATTGACAAAAACAATAATCTTCCAATGCACCAAGTGTTGTAGTTAAAGCGCTAGAGAAACTCTTATTTGGAGGTCAACGTTCTAGCACTTGCATTTATAGGTGTCGAGGATTAGGGCTCTCTTTTCTATTGTAAAAAAAGTTAGAGGTCAATCTGATTAAAGTGTTTTTACAAAGCTAAAAATTCGCAGATGAATGGCTGTATAATACTCAGTGAATATGAATTGAACAGTCGACCTGAAAGTACTTGTCTTATTGATTATGAAATGGCTACCTGGGAACCTTGCTCGGGTTGCAACATCAACCCCTAAATTTTTTTAATTGTAAAAAAAGAGTTGTAACTAAGGTACTTGTGTAAAGTTGAAGTTTTAATGATAATTCATTATTTGTAGTACATGTTTTTAAACGTAACAAAATTCCAGGGGATATCACCGGTTCTAAATACCTGTCAGGTAGCTATGAACGTTTCGTGTGTAGGGTGTTTGGTGAGGTATTTCTACAAGGTTGTAATAGCGGACATTATCATTGAACTGTCTCAAGCAGTTCTGGCAGTTCCAATTACGATTGCACGAACGAAAAGTGTTCGGCTAGGTTCGTCGGGTTTTCAATTTCAGATTTTTATCAGGAAGCACTTATAAGATTTTCAGAGTTTCTGCATTGTTGCATTCGTTGCAGAAAATGAGGAATCAACTGATGAATTGCGCTTGATAAATTGCTTGGATTCGAACGATGCATTTACTGACGACGATGATTCATCTTGAAAACGTTAAAAATATTTGATTTTCAAAATTTTCTTGAAAGAAATTCAGTTTTTTGTTGTTTCTTTTCTACATGTTCATTTACGACATATTTTAGTACCTACATATATGCACAGAATTTGCTTTTGCCTTTTTCTTCTCGTACATTCGCCTGTATAACCTTGTCCTTATCACACAGTCGTACAACATGATGCAAGTACTTATACTCGCCTGGGGGACACTTCCAACTGCCAGAATCGCATGGCTATTTAGGTGTTTTCTTGAGATAGTTTAAAGAAATGTCCTATACATTTTAACAACGACTTGAAATTATTTAAGGAGATGATGTAAACAAATGATCCTAAGGTATATCTTTGAGATGAAAACACCTGGCATTTGTTTTAATTTAAATATAATGACCGAAACATATAAAAAGTTTAGCATTGTACAAGCACCTTAATTAAAAGTTTTTTTTTTGCTAATCTAAAAAATTTAGGGGTTGATGGTGATAAACTCGGGCATGGTTGCCAAGTCGTTCATTTAATATTCAATGAGTCATTCATTTCCAAATATCAAATAAAAATACCTTGGATTGACCGCTCTGAGCTCTTGGACTACCAATACCTCACCTATACACCTATGAAAAAAAAAAATAAAGCAAAAAACTAAGTTAAAATAAAAGCGTGGGGCGTCAAAAAATAAAAAAAATATTAATATAAGCAATATTTTTTTAACCTTGAAATGAAATACTACGATTAATAAATTAATTTATGAGTGCTTTATGCTTTTATTTTAAGTCATCAAATACAGGGTGTTCCAGATTATGTGGACAATCTCTAGGAAGAGTATAGTTTGAGTTAAAATAATACGATATGTTCATTTAACTCTTTTCGAAGGGACGCACCATTATTGAGATATTCGCCCTTAATCGCGAATTATTCTAAATAATTATTCTAAGTATAAAATACTGAGGTGAGATAAATTTTTGCAACTATGCTTTTTTTTATAGGAGTTATGGGGTTAAAAAGAAAAATGAATAAAACAGATTTTCTCGAGAACGGATGAACCGACTTTGACAAACAAAAAATATGTTACGAGATTCGATCAGACAATGTTAGAAACATTTTTGAAAATTATTCCGTATACAGGAAGTGCTGAAAAAAAATAATTAAATTTTTGTGGATTTTATTTTTCATGTCACGCACTAGTCGTTCAATCACCATTCATTACCAAAAAAAAAAAAATCTTCAACTTCCCTAGCTGAACTTCTTCTAGTCTTCAACTTCCCTGGTATAACAGGTTAGAGTTACTAAATTATCGGAACATTATAACATACTTAAGTAAAGTGAAAACGTCCAGTGTTTCATGAACGGCTTATTGAACACTCCACCGGTTGTCCGGAAAAACGTTTAAACATTTCGAAAAGTCAAAATAAAAAAAAAAAATCCTATGGACACGTGTTCGGAAATGCTTAGGTGGAGCTTAGATAGAGTCTTCTAGGCGACGCCCAAAAGGTCCTTTTTTTCAATTATTCCTGTAACCGGTCCAGTTGAGGCAAAGGAAGCGGGTCCCTAAGCCCAGTTTTCGGTTCATTAGGAACATCAAAAACTTTTAGGTCAAAATCAACTAAATATTTTTTCTCTGGCCCCAGGAATGTGTAAAAAGTCAGTTTTAAGCCCGTAATGCCTGTCCTATTGGTTGGCTGTGACTAGGCTGTAGGGTGGTGGGGAGGGCAGTGGGGGGGAGGTCCATTTAGGGTAAAATCTAAAAAAAGGAAAATAAAAAAAATTCCTAATGTACCGACAACCGGCCTCAGGAACCCTCTTCCTTTACTAGATTTTTTGGTGCTACATCTACCGGTGAAGTCAAAAACCGTCTACCTTAATTAGGGGAAGGGGAAGCACTGTGGTCAGCCTATTTACTTTTATGAAGTTTCAGATTTCCTCATCCGTCTTCTATAAAACATGTCTCTTGTTTGTAGCATCTATCTTTTAATTTTTCTTTTAACCTCACAGATTAAGGTTACTAAATTATCGGAACATTATAACATACTTAAGTAAAGTGAAAACTTCCAGTGTTTCATGAACGGCTTATTGAACACTCCACCGGTTGTCCGGAAAAACGTTTAAACATTTCGAAAAGTCAAAATAAGAAAAAAAGTTCCTATGGACACGTGTTCGGAAATGCTTAGGTAGAGCTTAGATAGAGCCTTCTGAAGGCGATGCCCAAAAGGTCTTTTTTTCAATTATTCTGTAACCGGTCCAGTTGAGGCAAAGGAAGCGGGTCCCTAAGCCCAGTTTTCGGTTCATTAGGAAAATAAAAACTTTTAGGTCAAAATCAACTAAATATTTTTTTCTCTGGCCCCAGGAATGTGTAAAAAGTCAGTTTTTAGCCCGTAATGCCTGTCCTATTGGTTGGCTGTGACTAGGCTGTAGGGTGGGGGGGGGGGGGTCCATTTAGGGTAAAATCTAAAAAAAGGAAAAATAAAAAAAAATTCCTAATGTACCGACAACCGGCCTCAGGGACCCTCTTCCTTTATTAGAGTTTTTTACGGTAATTTTTTGGTGCTACATCTACCGGTGAAGTCAAAAACCGTGTAAGTACATTAATTAGGGAAGGGAAAGCACTGTGGTCAGCCTATTTACTTTGGAGGTAGTTTTTGATTATTTTTTTTATGAAGTTTCAGATTTCCTCATCCATTTTCTATAATCTTGTCTGTATCTTGTTTGTAGCATCTATCTTTTAATTTTTCTATTAACCTCACAACTCCCTCAAAAAAATCAGGTATGACTGTTTGGGAAATTTAATCTCACCTCAGTCCCGGCTGATGGCAAAAATATCGACTTAATTTGTGCGAGGCAGTGGCGGTGCGTGATATTTCAGTTAGCCATATCTTGAAAACGACGCATGGGACCCACTTCACTTTTTAGGTGATGACTATACACCTCTTACAGAAAGGATTTATAGTGAAAAAACCGTCAGCAAAGTTTGCGAAAAAATTTTCAAAAACACTGGAACACTCCCTGGGTTCTCAGTAACGCTCTGTGGAATATTTGCAGTATATATTTTTTTTCATAATCTAGAAACAAATATAAGGAGACGTTTTTCGATTTGTTACAAAATATTTTTGTTTCAAAAAAGTTATGGCCATTTTAATTTTGGGAAACAAAATGTTCCTATAAAATTAAAATTAAAATGGCCATAACTTTTTGAAAAAAAAAATATTTTGCAACAAATCGAAAAACGTCTCCTTATATTTGTTTCTAGATTATGAAAAAAAAATATACTGCAAATATCCCACAGAGCGTTACTGAGAACCCAGGGAGTGCTCCAGTGTTTTTGAAAATTTTTTCGCAAACTTTTCTGACGATTTTTTCACTATAAATCCTTTCTGTAAGAGGTGTATAGTCATCACCTAAAAAGTGAAGTGGGTCCCATGCGTCGTTTTCAAGATATGGCTAACTGAAATATCACGCACCGCCACTGGTGCGAGGGCAGCACATACACTACTTTTTCTGCCATACCATTTGGCTCATAGTCTTACAAAATGGTACCCTTTAGGATCATATAAGAAGTGTTTTAATATTTAGTTCCAGATGTTCGGGGTAAACTACCCTTAAGATTTTTTCCATCCTAATATTAGTAACATTTTCAAAAATTTTACTTTCAATTTCAGTTTGATTTTCAAAACAAATCAACTACTTAAATCCTTTACAAATACTAAAGTAACAGAAATTGTGATAAAAAACGAATGATTTTACGATATAGATTTTAAACAACACTTACACTAACCCCAGAATAGCTTTGCCTGCGAAATGCGCACAACGAACGTAGTACGAGGTAATACGACCATATCTCAGAGATATAAGAGATACCAACTAACAAACAATAACAGTTATTACCTACTCATCTACATAACGAGTATTCGTATAAGAAATGCGAGTGGAACGAAATGGTTAATAATAGTTGTCAAATTGCTTCATATCCAAAAGTGAATTTTAGAGAATTCTTTGAATAGAATCCGACCACCCCAAACATTGATTGAGTATTCAGCACTTTTAAAAGCGAGAAATGATTTGATGAAGTGACATGAATGTGCGGAGGGTCAAGTGTGTGGGTTACATTCAACATCCAAGTTTCCTGGATTGTTTACTTGGCGGTGTTTTGACCGATGCAAAGTTATAAGAGACGGAGTGACTTTCAAAATTTATATTCCATTCGGCTCAATATTTAATATCGTCTCGTAAATCTGACTGACATGATGTAAATGTAATCGTGTGCCATGGGTTTCTTTTTGTGTGTCTAATGAATGAATAGTGAAATATTTTTAAAACAATCATGATAACAATTGAATAAGTTTATTAATTAAGTTTCGATTTTTGCCGTGTAATGATTGCTGAGTGAATAAAATGCGTGGAATGTAATATGGATATTAATATCAATTTATCATGTAGTTCGACCGCAACATGTACTCTAGTTTTTTTAAAACGTTCCCGTTTCTTTTTGTCAAACACCTACCGCTTTGAAAACAAAATTAATATTTTGTCGTCAGTTTACTGCCAAAGTCCTTGTTAAGTATGAAAATTAATATTGTACAAGCGTTAAAAACTGTCATGAAATTATCTAGAGTGACGATTGTAGGTTTCACAAAAAGGTAGATTGGGACTGCTGTATCAGATTTTTGATATTTCTTAAGTAGCCTTTAGTAAAAAATGTCAAATGTCACTTCAAAAAATTAAAAATGGCAGATAGCCGTAATAATTATAGTTCCTGGCTTGAAATTTGTATCTGCAAGAAATTGCACGAACAAACGTAAATACGCATGCGTGCAATAAAAATTCCTGCAGTTTTTCTTGCTGGTAATGATGCGAACTGTAAAGCGGCCTTTGCGTTAACTGATATACCCTATGAAAACATATAAATTGGTCCACCCGGTACATATATTCATCATTTCACCCATACATGCTTCCATTCCATAACTATGTCAGTAAAATATTGCATGTTTCCTCTACTGTAGATAATCCTTAATCTTAAGAACTGATGAATTTGTTGGAAACAAACTTACAAATTTAGATTATTTAGTTAGTATGTATGTTAATAACACGCGGTAGACAAAACCTGATATTGTGCACATTTATTTTGTAGCTGCAGCCGTAAACGCTCCAAGAAGTACAGTCTGTTATTGTTTGTTGGTAGGTATCTCTTATATTTTTCGGGTATATTCGTACTTCCCCGTACTACGCTCGTTGTGTGCATTTCGCGGGCAAAGCCATTCTGGGTGTACTGTATATCAGTACATATTTTATAATTATAACGGTACGTGCACTGTAATAGTCGCTTTATACGATCAAAATTTACACCAATTTGTACATTTATATACAAGTTGTGTAAATTAAGTAATGAGACTGGCAACGTAGCGCCCGATCTAGCAACACTACCGAGACGGGACTTGGAGGGATCGTAGGAACATTGTACAGTCGTTTGTTTGTTCTTCGTGGCTGTTTTCGTAAACCGGGTTTTTCTAGTGCGTTTTAAAAATGAGTGACATTAATTTTGAGCAACAGTGTGCTATAACGTTTTCTTCAGACTTGGACACAGCGCAACGGATACTTTTGCAAAACTTCAATACGTCTACAGAGACAGTGTTTTTTCAGCCCAGGTTTTTCGGTGGTTTAAGGCATTCTCAGAAGGAAGAGAGTCGATTGAAGATGAACCACGCAGCGGAAGGCCTTCATCTTCAAGAACCGATGAAAATGGCGATAGAATACGGGATCTTGTGCATTCAGATCGTCGTCTGACGACAAGAATGAGCGGGGAAGAGTTAAATTTGTATCACACCACTGTTCATCAGATTTTGACTAACGAATTGGAGATAAGAAAAATCTGCGCACAAATGGTTCCAGAAAACCTTTCGCAGGAACAAAAGAACATCAGGAGGGAAGTGTCTTGACTTTTGGAATCGACTGAAAATGATCCCCATTTTATGGAACGTGTCATTATTGGTGATGAGATTTTGGTGTTTGAGAAAGACCTGGAAACCAAGCGCCAAAGCATGGAATGGTACACTTCAAGGTTTCCAAGACCCAAAAAAGCAAGAATGAGCAAGTCGAATATCAAATTCATGCTGATTTACTTTTTTGATAGCTAGGGAATTGTCCAAAAAGAGTTTTTAGCACTGGCTAAAAACTCGTTTATTGAAAACATCCCTGTCGCTCCTCAGCCTCCTTATTCACCTGATTTGAGTCCTTGTGACTTTTTTCTCTTCCTGAGATTGAAAAATCACCTCAAGGGATCAATCATTTTGGGACCATAGAAAACAATCAAACGACTGTAACCGACCAGCTGGAGGCTATTCTGGTATATACTTGTGAGTTCCAGCACTGCTTTGAGGAATGGAAGAACCGTCTCCAGCGTTGTGTGGTTTCCCAAGGAAGTTATTGTGAAGGAGACAATATTGAATTGTAAATGAATTCGAATAAAATTTTTTTTAAAAAATCAGTCGCATTACTTAATTTACACACGTAATAGTCAAGGTCAATGTATATACCAATAAAACATTTATATTTTATTTTATAACCCATGCAATATTTAGGTTAGCATGTACATTGACCTTGAATATTAAATGTAGAAATTAATGTCAATTATGATCGTATAAAGCGACTATTTTGTTATTTAGCAATTATATTGTTACTAATTTGAATGAAATGGAAAATAAAAGTTGTAACTATGGAGGACAAACTAAATTTCTTTGAAAGTCTTGAGGCTGGAGAACAGTTAAGAATAACACCTAATGATTACGGCGGAGGAGTGAGTATCGTAAAACATTTTAAATTTACTTTTATTTTTATCTCCGCTATTTCCGAATTTTCGATTATAAGAAATAGCTCTGGTTCCACTCGTTTCGGATAATCGGGAACCTACCGCAATTATTTAAACATAATGTGATTAGTGATTAGTATAGGAGTAGCTCAAGATATCTAAGACTATATTTCGTTAATATTAGTACAAAATGGAACGATGTATTACAAATTCAACATTGAACACTGAACAAACACAACTGAAACACAGTCATTCTGTACATATCGGGTGTTGAAAAAAAGGTCGGTACCCTGGAATAACTCTGTTGTAACGCATCGCAGCGGAAAATGTCAAAGGGAAAAGTTGTTTGGTTTCAAAAGGGGACTAGTTTGCAATTTAAACCACCTCTCACTCCGCCACCCCCTCTGCGGGGGTGGGGGTAAGTTCAGTTTTTTAAATGTAAATCCATATTTTTTATTCGCGGATGGTGTTCTCCGATAAAAAATGAACATCTTTTGTTCGAAATTTTTTTTTGTCCAAGTTCATTCTTGCCCAATATTTGCCATAAACAGCCAAAATAAAAACTGTGCGCAAATTAACTTCCCCTCCGGGAAACCTTTTGTTTTTCTCTTTTGCACCGAAAAGTTGCGAGAGAAAAAGTTGTTTGTATTCGAGGGGGAAAACGTTTGTACATCAAACCACCCCCACCCTCCAACCCCTCAGCGGGGGTGCGGGGTGAGTTTGAATTTTCAAATGAAAACCCCTATTTTTTATTAGCGCATCATGTTGTTAGATGGAAAGCGAACATCGTGTCTCTTTTTTCTTGTTCAGGCCCATCCTTAACTAATAATCCCCATGAGATAGCCGAAATCAAAACCTAAATAACTAAATTGTTCTGTTCACGGTGATTTTTGAGACGAGACCTCGATTGATTCGGAAAATGTGATTGAACAGATCTCGTACTTGGTTGCAAGATCGCTGCTGATTTCCCCCAACTTCGCATCATCAAGAGAGATCTGCTCTCATCTTCGGCCGTTTATGGCAAATATTGGGCAAGAATGAACTAGGACAAAAAAATTATTCGAAAAAAAAGATGTTCATTTTTTATCGGAAAACACCATCCGTGAATAAAAAATATAGATTTCCATTTAAAAAAACTGAAATTACCCCACCCCCGCAGAGAGGGTGGAGGGTGGGGGGTGGTTTAAATTGAAAACTATTCCCCTTTTGAAGCCAAACAACTTTTCCCTTTGACATTTTCCGCTGCGATGCGTTGCAAAAGAGTTATTCCGGGGTACCGACCTTTTTTCAACACCGTGTATAACTCTTATCAGTGATCACTGATCGGAACATATTGAAAAAATCTCGTTCCGTTGATCGTTTGTGGATAAATAACACATTTATTTCCAAAATTTTTACAGCAGTTATGTAGGTACTTTCACAAAAGGATACAATTCCTTATTGCACGTAATATACAACTGTTCCTAAAAGGTTTTTGCTGCACTTGCTTCATGTTCCTTATGTGAACCGTCACATTCTTTTTTAACAATAAAATCAGGACTTCCATATCAAAATGAGTTCCATGTGGCACATACAATGTTTAGTTCTCAAAGTTAGGTTTCTTTTTTCAATGTTGTGACATCACATCATTCATACACACACACATACAAATATCATAGTCGTCTATACAGTCTATACTATATCAACACTACATATCTATACGTATCTATAACAACTGATAAGGCTTACAAATCAATAATGAAATAAAATTTATAACCGTAATACATTGATTAAAAATTGTGTTCACCTTAGAATAGCATATTGCCGTTAAAACTCAATATTTTTTCATATAAGCCACCATGTTCTGAATTTAGCGACTATATTGTTCCACTCTCCGTTAAATGATTAATGATTGCACTACTCAATGTGATCCTCTATTCGACCACGCCTCATAATTTTATAATTTAAGTAAAACGTATTTTAAACCTCAGATATAATAATAATAATAATAATACATTTATTTTCAACAGGATAAACCCAATTACAGAAAATCTTAGAAATGCAGTCCAGTAGACACTAGTCTACTGTACACAACAATACATAAACTAGTTTCTTCAATATACAAAAACTGTGTGGTTAGACAATATTTATAAATTACACTCTTTGTATTTTAAAATAATGTACTTAACATGATCATGATTTACATCACATGAGGAAGATAAATTATTAAACAATTTGCACATGTTAAAAACAGGTGATCTTAATAGAATGTTTGTTCTACAAATTTTGTTATGAAAAGTAACATGCTGCCGAGATTGCAGTCTTGGAACCAAAAAGAAAATTTGTTCAAGGACTGAAGGACAATCCAGTTCATTATGCAAAAGCTTGTATAAAAATTTTAAAGATGAGCAATTCCTCCTGTCTATTAGTGAATCTAAATTAAAAGTAGAAAGCAGTATTGAGTGATCAAATCCTCTCTCTGGAAAAATGCCATGAGATTTGTAAAACATGTATTTTAAACATTTCCTTTGTACAGATTCCATATAACATATTGCGTTTTCATAAATTGGAGACCAAACAACGGATGAGTACTCCAGCTTACTCCTAATAAATGTTACATATAGAAATTTTAAGGTGTTTGTATCTTTAAAACTACTCCAGTTTCGGGTGAAAAAGCCTAACAACTTAGATGCCGAGGAGACAATATGTGTGATATGACCTGCAAACGTAAATTTTGTATCGAATATTACTCCCAGGTCCTTAAATTCGTCTGTCCTGTCTAGTATATTACCATTAATATTATAGTCATATATTAGTTTGAAGATATACGTAATGATAGTTGAAATGGAACGGTAATGCACTAAAACTGCAGAGGAAAACTATTAATTTGCGTCATATAACGTAATTGCCAAAGGAAATGGACTTAAAAGTACATTGGGTAAATAATAAAAAGCGAAGACGGCAATAAATCAACGCAGTAGTTCGCATAACTTATAGGATGGTGGCAAAAACAGTTTACAAATCAACGCATAGCAATTAGCTTTTAGTGAGTTATCATCAAAGAAGAGCAATTTGCACGGAGCATTGGCTGAAAACAAGCAGGCACTGTCGCAGGCGGACGGACGCAGATTCGGACGTTTGCCAATGTCTTATATCGCATTCCACTTTTTTTTGTGCTATTTCGTACATTTCAAAGAATTTAGGTGGTTATTTCCTAAAAAGTATGTCAATTGTAATTAAGAGCATATTTTTGAGCACGAGCCAGCCAACCTTATTAAATCGTATCTCGCATTGTAATTCTGGAAAGTATACGCCCATTTCCACATATAGCCTGATTGGTGTTTTTTGTCATACACAAGTTTCGTAGAAACAAAGTGATTAAAAAATATTCTGCAATACCCTTTAGTAACAATAATAATGTCATTATTTTAATGAATACATTAATGAATTAATTTTAAAGGACATCTAACTTATCAGATTATACTAAACCCTAACATAAAATTAACAAATTACAGTTTCAAGTACTTAATTAATTAAAGGCAAAAATAACAAGGACGGGAAAAAATAAACTTCTTCGTCAGATTACGCCACCAAACCCACATGTTTTCATGGTCGCTGAAACCGAATTCGATATCCGTTTAACTCTATCACGTCACAATTCGATCCTAACCTCGAAATATGCATAAAAATCTCGAAATCGCACTCTCCAAGCTGAGAAATGATATCAGTTGGCATATCCAGATGTTTTCTATGTCGCTGAATCTCAATATTGGTTTTATTTAGCTCAATCGGGTTCCTAACCTTTTAGCCCTATCAAGTCACTAAGTATTTTATATTATTATAATTGTAATATTTTGATAACTTTCACGTATTTATCTATATAAATACGTGAAGGATACGTATAAGGACAACAAATTCAAACGTAGCGATCTCGAAACCATGTAGATTTGCTAGGTTTCATTCCTCAACTTTTTTTGCAATTTTTGGGTGGTTGTTGAGGACATATTGTGAAGTGACGGGGCTAAAGATATAGCGGACTCTGATTCATCGACTTTAAAAATGTTGTAGAGATAAGTTAATAAGTCAGGTTTCACTTCTTAACTTGTCAAGGTAATGTGTACCTAACAGAGTACACCACCGCATTGCCGATCTCTCATTGCCCATTTTAGGCCAAAACCAGCCATTCTATGTCTACTTGACTCTGAACTGAAACGTCTTAATTAACTTCAGGCACTCTAGATCAAAAGTTGTAAATAATAAGTAAATTACGTGATTTGTCAAAAAGTGACAAATGACATATTATTGTGCTCAGAATGACAATTACAATCAAAACAATTTAAAATAAAGTTGACGTGCCATTAAACATTTGGAACTGGGGCCATTTACTGTTAAACCGGAAGTGACTAAAAAATGCCGACTTTGTTTATAAATACAGATTCATATCTAATATCTAGTTCTAAAATCTCATTATTTTATCTCTGAAAACAACAAAATTAACAACAGTATTAAACGAATAAAAAATATTTTCAAACCGTTTTTTGATCTATTTTATATTCCAGAAAATAAAATAAATAAATAAAAAATGCATTGCCGTTATTATTTTTGTCTGTGTCTGGGGCTGCTCAAATAGTCTTGTTTTTGTTTTTTTTTTATGTTCTAAGGTAATGGCAAAACCAAAACATAGTATCTTATAATTTGACATATAGGTTGTCCACTTCATGAAATATGGATGGGCTACGAGTGCCACGTACGGTTTAAATGCAATCGGTAAACAGTGGCGTACCGGTAAAGATGGTGGGAAGGGGTTGGGTATCAGAATCTCCTCCAAACGCCTGTTTCACTAGAGAAAATAAACGCCACTGGGCCACTGCCTTCTCATTGTTGTCTTTTTTTGCCGTTTATTCAATATTGGAAGACGGAACTGTTAATATGAACGTGAATTAGTCCTAATAAAGGAGTGTATTATACAGTACGAATCGCCTTAATGCGTACATTGCAGAATGAAAGGGAATTGATAAGTTCACTTCTATCTTGAATAGATCGCACCACATTAGATGGGAACGAATCGCGAACCAATCGCGAGCGCACACTTACGGTATGTCCGAGCTGTCTACGACTACTGTAGCGCCAGGCGAGTTGAAAAAAACATTTCGTATTTCATTATGGTTTAGTTATTGATTAAGTGTGTTGTAGAAGCACTACATACATACTTAAAAATAAAAATGGATATTTATCAGATTGACAAAAAAGTTCTAATAATTAAATTATATTTTGGTGGTCAGTCTGTAAGGTATATTAAAGCCATTTTTAACGAACAATTTCCCAATAGGCCCTCTCTGACGATATCAGCGATTAATAGGATCGTTAAAAATTTCGAAAAACATGGCTGCGTTTCACCTAAATCCTATAAAAAATGCATGCAATCCCAGTAAATATTGTCGTTTGTCATAGATTTTACGTAAGTATGTAAGCTAAAATACATACACCAGTACATCCTCCACGAACAACTATCTGCATATTACTAAACTAACCCACGGTATTATCTTACCGTGAAACTAACCAAACGACGACAAACGTTTGGCACAGTGATTTTGGATCTTGATTTTCGACATGCGCAGGACATGGTGGTTGCTACTAACGTGAACGTGGTGGTTGCCTATGTTGAGTTTCGGCGAGTCGCGGCAGAGTCGGAGTCAGGTCAGTATTATTACAAAATGATAGTTCACAGAAAATACATTCATTCACACATAATACAATATTCATTCACATATAAAACAATAATGAATACTCAAATAAACGTACTAAGGGGCAAACTATTACGTGATGAAGCCGTATTTAGGTGTGATAGCGTTAGTAGTCACGCAACATAACACTTAAAAGGACTTATCCACAAAGATCATACAATTTGTGCCTAAAACGCGAATACAATTAATTCACAAGTTATAAAGTTATGACAATTCGATTTTTAATTAAAAAAAGCGATGTTTTCCACGAAACACCGACCTATGTACTATACTTTTTTCGACCCGCGCTCCACCAACTAAGTTGGCATCTTCAGGAGAAGATTAAAACCAGTTTTAATTTTCTCCTAAAGATGCCAACGTCCAGTTTTTTGTTTCTATGCCAAAGGTTCCGGTACCCACTTTTTAAAGATTTTTAGTAATCAATTATTAAAATTACCAGTTATAAAAGTTGGTCATACAGTATCCGTATTGTTGCCATTGATCACAAGTCAGTGATAGCAGTATATTAGAAAAATTAGCTGGTAATGTCATTACAGTTGTACAAGCAAATGTGGATTGGCTAGTACGTAAGATAAACTCATTACTTAGTAAATCGTCGATGTAAAGGTAAAACTTATCAACTAACATCATCTATGTTCTTTAAAAACCTGCGATTTTCTAAAAACAAGAGACAACAAAGTTGTTTAACGAAGATCTAAAGATAAAAGATAAGAGAGAAGAAAAAAAAAGAGAAAAGAAAGTTTGATTTTTAATAGAAAATGTAATATTACAATTAAGTAGCATAATGATCATTATTATTGTAACTGTTTTTGCTTCTTGTTAGACAATTGCAGTTTTTTACTAATGAATTTTACCTTTAAATGGATGAAATAGTCGAGTTTTACTTGCCAAATTATAGCTGCCAAAAAGGTATTTTGAAAACAGGTGTTTGGAACAAGTGAGACTCTAATATTTCGTCAGATCAAAGGTAAAATTCATTAAGTAACACATTTGTATTAAACATTTTATGAGTGTTTGTAAGTCCTTTTAAGTTTCATTTTTCGTGACCACTGACGTTACTACGGCTAAATGGTACTGACATTAACACTGCGTCGTGTAATAATTAGCCCCTAGTACGTTTATTCGAATATTCACTACTGTATTATGTATTTTTTGCGAACTATCGCTTTGCAATAATAGTGACCTGAGTCTGACTCGCTTTCGAGTCGCCGGAACTTTGACTGTCCCCAGTATCAGCGTACCGTTCTGTCTTGTTTCGCTGTTGTGACATCAACATAATATTGCTATTAGCTCTTTTAAAATTGTTTCACAGCTATAAAAAGTAAAATTCAGAAGTCGAAGCCGTAAAATTAGCTGTTTAAAATGGTTTGATAGTACTCGTAGTTAAATAGAAAAAAGATACCAGTAAAGTTTATTATACGCAGTCACACAACACAGTGTGAAAAGGAAATTGGCTTATATTAATTGATCGTACATCAATGCGTTTTTATAAACATAGGGTTTTTTATGTTTATAAAAAGACACACAAGACCTATATGCAGAGTTATAGTGAGATATGGCAACGTTGCTCAGTAGATAGATTTCCGATAAGAGGGAGGCTGCGTTGTAAGTAAGTAAATTCGCCTAACTTTGACATAAAAATACCATTTAATATTCACCTACATATGTACGCAGTATGGTAACTCTTATCGTATAGTCCTAATGTCCTGATAGTGTACTGTCAATCTTATAGTGTACTGCCTAGATTTGAAAACATTTATTAAACCTCTCTAAAAGTAATTTCTGACTACGTCACTGCCGGTAAGCGCACTGTGGTTTTATATACAGTAAGCAACGAAAGTTATCATACATCCACTTTTTAAGTTTGCTTAAATGCTGATAATTTTTGTATTACAGCATAGATTTTTTTTTGCTTCTGACAGGATTATAGCTTGTGATATTCTGCGTCTAATAAGCCGAAGTTGAAGGCGGTATGTCGATTGTGTGAAAATATATTGCTAAAAAAGTAAAATTTCAATGTTTTCAGAGAAACGTTAATAACTTCGAAAATAGTAAATCCCTTTCGAAGTTGTTGGACTCGTATTAAAGGGAAATCTTCAGTGTATATATTTGACTAACTGAGTCATTTTGAAAAAATTTTCCCTAGACATGAATAAAATCTAAAGTTGAACCAAAAATATCAAGAAAATTTAAAATTCTACCATCCTTAGTATCGTTTTCGTAAAAATCACTGTTCCTGAAATTTTAATAAAACACTAAGAGATCTAGAGGGATATTAATCCTAAATTTTTGTTGGAGTAATGTGTGGCGTACAGGGCTTTTTTGAATTTTCGTGATATTTTTGGTTCAACTTAAAGGAACAATTTTTTCAAAATGACTCAGTTAGTCAAATAGATACACTGAAGATTTCCCTTTAATACGAGTCCAACAATTTAATACGCGTTTCTTTGAAAGCATTGAAATTTTACTTTTTAGCGATATCTTTTCACACAATCGACATACCGCCTTCAACTTCGGCTTATTAGACGCAGAATATCACAAGCTGTTATAATCATGTCAGAAGCAAAAAAATCAATGCTGTACTACAAAAATTATCAGAATTTAAGTAAACTTCAAAAAGTGGGTGTATGATACCTTTCTTTGCCTACTGTATATATGTACAGCGCTAGTGTATTGTTGCATGCACGATAGAAAGTTGGTAGCCGCAAATAAATCGGGATGCCGTGTAGACGCGGTGTACGATTCGTATATCAAGTAAGTACGGGATTTTCTACAGTTTTTAAAAAAATGTATATATTATACACCTTTTTGTTCTCTGACATTAATTATCAAAATATTATAATCATGGTTTTGCTTGTTAATCATATATTTTATTTTCATAAATTTACTTTCAAGCATCCCTTGATTGGTACTTTATTAAGAAATCTAACCATTTATTAATTAAATTTACCTAATATGACTCTATGCAATCTTATTTTTTAGTAAAATACCGTTGCCTAAAGAATTACAACTTCCATATTCAATTTTACAAAACTTATATGACCTTGATGACCGTCATATCATCAAGGTCTTCCTGATGAGACATTATATGACATTTCAATTCTTCCACCTCAAAAACCTATAAAACGTCGAAATTTAAGAGTTCTCGTAATTAACAGAAATTACATTTAAAAACATCGATATATCGTCATTCACATTAATATTAGCTTTGTATTTTTAACACACTGATCCCAGGATGTCGACGAAGTCACCTGATTGCACGAACTGCGATATAGTAAGGCAATTGTGTGAAGAAAGCAAAAAGTCTCGATGTTGTTTTTTATAATAGCCGAGTTTTGAACGTTTACATACGGGGCTATAGTCACAAGTAATAATCTTCATTTGAAAATAATTTTAAGTACCTAGTTTCATTCTTAAAATATTTATGATCATATAAGATTATGTTTAGAGCTGTGTTCATAGAATTTTTGGTAAAGGTATTAATTAAATTAGGCTCTATAAAAAAAGTACCGTTTGGTATCGCTTTAGTTTTTTTAATAATACATAAGTTTTGTGTATAAACAATGTTACACTAAAAAATTAGCTACCACAATGAACCACTTTCCACAATATGACCTAGGTACTGTCTAGAGGTAAAAATAAATTATTCCTAGTTTTACACCGTATTTTTTTTAATATGGATCATTCTAAGTGCACTGAAAGACTTTCGAAGTATCTATATCTTGGATAAATATGAAATGTTAGAAGACTATATGAAATGATTAAGTGAAAAAGTTTTATTTCAAAATTATTTTCGAAATAGACATACACTCAACATCCACATATCCGAACTCCAAATTTCCGAACTCGAAGATATTTCCGAACTTTTTCTCACGATATTTCCGAACTTGTACTTCCACACAACCGAACTTGTCGCTGATTGGTTGACGACAAAAAACCGCGAAATTTGAAATAAAAAAAAATGTAAGCACAATAATGCGATTGTTATCAAACATTTCGATTGTCACAGAATTCAGCAAAGAGGAAATCACCCTCCCTCAGCAGCACACCTGAGACAGGTTCTACAAGAGTTCTTGTTTGTACAAACAAGCAGTGGAAAACACTTATTTCAAATGGCGTATCATAAGTACCGGTGCACTTTTTTGTGTCAATCCGTCCACTCAATTTTCGTCTTTTTTCAACTTCCGACAAGTAAATTTCTTTTTTCCCAAGAATTTCTGCCACTTACGATTTACAAATATTGTACATCTTACATAGATCAACATTTTTAACACCATTTTTTTGCGTGATTAATCAGCTTTTGCTCCAAGGTTAGCATCATAGCAGGCTCTTTTCTCTGCAAATAAACAATACAATAATGTTTGTTTTGTATCACGGTTTTCTTAAAAATGCATATTTTCTCATCATTTTTCATTTCAGTTTTAAATTATTATAGGTTACGTCAACAAAATGTTCAATAAAACAAACCTTTACTTTGAATTACAAAATAATTACCTGCATCACTCTCCTTTGCATTTGACATTTTTTTTTTTGTTTAAAAAAACGTTCTTTTATTAACATGTACACATGTATGTATGTATTACATTTGCATAAAAACCTCGAAAAACAAAGAAAAGTACTAGGATGGGCCAGAAAAACCCTTTGCGCATGCGCCAGCAGTTCGGTTATCCCGGGGTGACGAGAGTTCGGAAATGTGGAAGTTTGCGGAACGGAAAAGTTCGGATATGTGGATGTTGAGTGTACAATAAAATATATTTCGAGTTTGTAAACAAAAACTCTGTGGCTTAACTCTGTATTGTTTCTGTCTCATTTGATGCCGACTATTACAGTTCAGTAGGCAGAGATTTTTATGTGCGCTTGAAACATACAGGGCTAGTTTTGACGGTTCCCTATGTATTTTTTTGCGTAGAACACAATGCGCGGGGTCCGTAAAGCTGAAACCGTCCGAGTAATTTTTTAAGTTGACAATTATGAAATTTTTAAATTAACGATTTGTGAAAAAAAACTAAAACTTGTGAAGTTTTATAACGTTTTCTAAGCGGCTACCTTTTTTTGACGCGACGTATATATTGTTTTAGCATTGCCGCTTCGAAATTCTCGGAATTGTGACTATAATATCTTGACGCCCATTTTTTGTTTAAAATACGCGTCTTGAAGTGTACTTTCAATATGTTATAAAAAAAGCGTCAAAAAAAGGTAGTCGCGTAGAAAACGTTATAAAACTGGCCCAAATTAATATTTTTCAAAATCTCAAAAAGTCTCGCAAACTTGAAGAGATTTATGATTTTTCTAGCCCAATCCGTACAATAAACAAAGACATGGCGTCATTGTTAATTAAGGCTTGCAAAAAAAGTGCGATCGTTAATTACTCGAAAAGTTATTAACGGATTGAGCTAATTTTTTTTTTATAACTTCAAAATTACAAACAGTAGTCCCTCCAATTTCGTGATAATGGTCGCCCTACTTTCGAAGTCAAAAAATAGTGAAAAAAAAACACTTTTTCAACTTCAGCAGTCATTTGCAAGTTAACAATAGCACTTGGAGACTTCGGGTTGGGCTTGAAATTTTGGAAATTCAATAGGCTACAACTTCTTATACGCATATGCTGTATAAAATATACAGCATATTTTATTCCAAGGAACGGAACTATAAGCAAAAATGTGAAAAAAATACTTTTTTTTTTTCACAAATTATACGTCACACATTATAACTCACCTAGAATAAGAGTATATTCCAATATTATAAGTGACATAAATGTACAAAAGTAAACAGTTATCAATAAAAATCATTTTATAAACTTCAGTATTTTTGTTAAGCTAAATGTGTAATTTTTCCGTGTGTGCGTCGGGTAATAATAAGGCCGGGCAGATATTGAGGCCAGAGGTCTCTAAAATGCAAAATAATAAACAGATGACTAGACCTACCACCATTTCTATTAAAGAATATCCCATAGATAAGCAATATCCATTGATGTGTTCAGTGTGGATATTTCAGTAATCACGCGTATGTACTGTGTAGAGACATACGTCGTAAATAAATAATATATTGCTAACATGTTTACTGTGCAATAAAATTTGGCGTTTAAAGATACGTTACAGTTTTCTATTACAGTTATGAATGATTATCATTTCGTGATAACTCATTAGGGTAGTCTTAGAAGTATGTGTAACCAGAAATTAGAATGTTTTAAACAAAAGTTTTTAAACATATGTAGGTTAAAACAGGTTATAAGGCCGCTGCCTAATTGCCGGTCTCTGTAATTGATCTGCCATTAGAATTTGTGTTTGGTCATGTCATAAGTAGAGCTAGGCAATTGACTGATTTCTGTATATGAGGTGAACTCACATATAAAATAGAATTGTATTATTGTGACCATATAAACCCAAATGAAGTAATCAAAACTTCAGAGAAGCCACCTCTACTTTATAAAAGTAGAATGATTCTATTAAATTGTGGTTAATTTTTTTCGGTTTATATGATCGCAATAATATAATTACAGTTTATACGTGAGCTCACCTTGTATATAAAACTCAAATGCTCAGCTATAGTAATAAGTCCGGTCTTATTACATAGGTTTTGTTAATTCACTGTAACTACTAAGTAGTACTACCTAAATATAAATATTTAATTCTGGAATTTAATGACACAGGCACACAAAATAAAAAAAGTTTCAGACCCCGGGTCCAAACCGCCTATTCTATATGTATTTTGGATCGCTGAATCCGAATTCGTTTTGGTGGGTTCGCTCTTTATCTCTGTCAAAATGCAAAATAAAAAACGAAAAAAACTGTACCATCATGAAGGCAACAGAAGTATCATTCAAAATTCTGTGAAATGAATTTTGAATGATGCGATATTTCTGTTTACCTTCATGATGGTACAGTTTTTTCGTTTTTTATTTTGCATTTTGACAGAGATAAAGATGTCTCTTTGCTCGTCGAATCCGAATTAAGTTATTGCGGACCATAGAAAGGATATTTTTTTTTCACAAAAGTGTGAAATTTTTCACAAAAAGTGTGAAAAAGACACATTTTTCCACAACAAGCTACACTCTTGCGATTTTGGCTACTTTTTTTGCATTTGTTCGCACTTTAATGAAAAAATATGCTTTCTATGGTTCAAAATAACTTAATTCGGATTCCACGGCCAAAAAAACATGTGAAATGAATTTTGAATGATACGTTAATACTGTTTGCTTTCATGTTGGTGCAATTTTGGCGTTTTTTTATTTTGCATGACGAGCCAACGAGATGACGAGCCAACCCACCAAAACTAACCCCGAATTCGAATTCAGCGACCATTTATTCGAATTCATACCTATAGAATAGTTTGGACGCGGGGTTTGATTTTTTTGTTAATTTTGTGTGCCTGTATGATCTGTTCATTACACATTTGCTTCTTCTCATTTGAACACTTTTTCACTTAACACCAGAATACTTTTTGGCACTCAAGGCTCGCATTTCGTCAATCACATTGGCATGATCAGAATATCAAGAGTAGAAGATTTTTATAATTAAAATTCGCTAAAAAAATGTTTTGTCTCTTTTTGAAAAATTTTAATAAACCTTACAACGGTACTATACGTCCACTTCACTAAGTGGATATGCAAGTAAATTAAGGAGTTTTCTTTGATTTAACGTTTTTTAATTTTTTTTATTACAGTATTATGCCTACATTTTAATATTATATTATGCCTATAGCCTTTGTCCCAGCGATCGCATAAATGATTTACATAAATCATTAATCAGGTGCGTCGGTTTTTACATACTATACGAAAGGAATCGTGCAAAGCTCCTATGGTCGGCTATGGCCCGGCTATGGAGCGGCTAGTTTAAATTTTTATCGCCTCGTCAACCTGAGCCTACGCTTATTGTTTTTGCCCAATTAAACACGTTCCTTAAGTATTTCTTATTTGACATTAATAGGCAGAGTTAATTTGCTCGAAACAGATTTATTCGTTTCAGACATTTATACGGGCCTAACTGAAACAGTAAATCATGTTTTAAAAATTCGTATGAAAAGCATAGTTTTTTTTTTAGACGACTTAATAATATGGGACAGGTGGTTTTAGAAGTCGCACGTGTGCCCAATACAAACAGTTGAACGAAATTATCTCTATCACTTTGTTCAGCTTTTCTTAAAGAAAACAGTATAAATTATTTTGTATTTATCATTGCTGATAAATACAAAAGCCGAGGGAGCGTTCTATCTGCCTGTTCTAGTCGCAGATAAAACGATATACATAGGTACATATTTTACACTTTCATTTTTTATTTCATTTATTGAATTGATTTTAAAACATTATTTAAAGATACAATGAAATATTACTTTAAGATCTTTCAATTTAAGATATATCAATTTTTTTTATAGCAGGACTTTAAAAGTTTATATAACCATAGGACTTCAAATGCTTAGTTTTCGAGATAAAAAATCGAGTGTTCAAATTAAATTTTAAAAACATATTTTTTTAAAAATCGTAAGCATCTTTCCACGTATTGCATTACAAATTGGTATTCAGTTTTTTTTTGTTATAAGAAAACCTACTATAGACGCCATTTTACTGTAGCCGTTAGAGGGCGCTTTGTATTGAACTCTTTACGAATTAAGAGTGGTTGAGGCGGATGAGGGAGGTGAGTATTTAAAATAGGTAAAATAAATTTTTTTGACATACATTTTAGGAATCAGTCAGTGAACAAAGCTCTAAAAAATGTTTTACGCTTTTTCGGCAACTGCCTCCAAGGGAATACGGGGAACACGGAGGAACTAAAATAAAATATAAGAGAAATATTACAACTTTTGTAAAATGTGTTTGTATGGTCAAGTCTAAGTCCATTTGTTGTCTCACTGGTGGGAAGGAGGTAGCGTTAGAGATTGTATTTTAACACGAATTAAGGAATTCGTTTTACAGATTTTTGGGGTAGGAAAATTCAAATATCACATTATTAAGTATTTTACTCTCATTTTGAAGGCCATGAAGGTCATGAAGGCCATTCAGGTCACCAAAGTCAGAGGGGTTATATAGGGGTCATTAAGTTAATTTAAGTCATTGATGCCATATGAGTAGAGACATGATCAGTTTTGTGGAGAACTAACAGTACAGGGTGGGCTTAGGGAACCAATCAGTGTTGTTCAGATGAGATAGATACTCAGGCCCTGAGTACAGGCCCGGTACTTTTAGTCCAAGTTAAGGTATATCCCTTTTCACAGTCTGATCGCCAGTTAATTAGTCGGTCTTAACCTGGAGTAAAAGTTTACGACTTTGACTAAGAAGTGGTTGACGTTACTTGCACTCGTTACTGTACTCGCAGTAAGCATCCTCGCTAAAGCGGATTTCGTCTGTAAACTATCTGACTTTTAAAATTATTCCTCATTAAATGAATTTTGAATTCCGTGTTTTGAAAATTATAGGTTATTTAGAGTTGAAAACATTTCAAAAGTTAACTAAAATGAAAATATAAAGTGCAAAAGAAAGTGCAACGTGCAATAGATAAATGCAATTCGCTGTTATGAGGACATTTACTCATGAGACAATGAACCGCATTGTTTGCATTACTCTGCAAGATTTGTCTGCAAACGACATATTTCTATTAGAAGTTCAAATCTATAGGCAAATCTATAGGTAAACATGTAGAAATACTAGAAGATGTAACGTTCAATACATATAAAATTAGACAGATAACTAAAATATTTATATGTGTGTACTCGTAGGAGGTTTCTGATCTATAAACTGGTAGGTATGTAGATTATTTTGAAATATAGAAGGGGCCAGTGGTCTGACGTAATCTTGTCTGACGTTTGACGTCACACAATAGTTCATTTCAAGCGTTGGCTCTAATGGATTAATTCACTCAAAATTCATTCACCGCGCAATACGACACACAATACATGCTGGGGCCTTATGTGTAAAAATATTTCGAGGTTCTATGAAATGAGAAATGATATGTATTTCGGAAACGATTCCGAGCCGGATCTGCTTCTAAAATCAGCAGGTGTGACTCTTATAGTGGGTCAAGCATCTTGTCGGTTTAACAACTTTACACCTGTTTTTATGTGCAAAAAAATTGTTTTGAAATTCCTATGCACAAAAATTATCCTGTCTTTAGATATGAGTCATAAAGGTCATATGAGCCATAAAAGACATAACGCTCATATCGGTCATACACGCCATATTGGCCATAAAAGTCATATGGGTCGTAAGGTCATAAAGGCCATAAAGATCATATCCACATACACATAATAATATCACATTTTTATTAATATAAGCCGATATTGGGATTGATGAAAACCGGAAAAAAAGTGGATCCTAACTGGATCTACCAAAGTGCAATTTTCTTGTTCCAACATGCACTTCTATGGAAAAATAGTGGCAGACACCGCAGACTGGCAGTATGACGGTAATTCGCAATCCAGCATAGAAGAATTTTTCAAAACTGCTGTAAAATAGTATGAAATGAGTAAGAATTGAAAAAAATTATGTCGTTTGCCAAGTATACGACACACAAACTTAACGACGCACAAACATTACATACTGCTGGCAGACATTTCCCCCTCCCCCTCCCCCCAAAACCACCCCAAAAGGGGTAACATGGAAAATGATTAAAGTATATTAAAGTCTATAAACTTTATTTCTATCGGTTTAAATAATCAATTTACACATTTAACTTCATAGTTAAAATCGACTTTCCTCAACCCCACCCCCCCTCTGAAACCGCCATAAAGTTTTGTCTGTCACTATTTTTCCCGGTTTATAAAAAAGTATACTTTTACTTACCGTTGCTTCCAAACGGTTAGGGTCCACTTTTTTCTAAGATTTCCACCCCCCCCCTCTATCTCGAAAATGGCCGCTTTGCCATATAGATGTGGTATGAGAAAAAATGCTCCACATCAATTCCGGAGCTTATTTACCACACGGCAGACAGTTAGGGTTCATGGATTTTTTTAACGTGCCATATCCTAGACTATTAGATTTATAGACAGTTAAAATTAAATTGTTGATTGTTATAAAAACTCTAAATTGTTTTGAATCACCCTGACCATTCATAAAAAAGAGCCATTTTTAGTATCTGTTAATGTTATAACAATAATTGTTACAACTAGACCCCGGATGTTAATAATAGATGCGTATTTTACCACGGGCGGCTCTAGGATACCACTGTTACCAACGCTACGAAATGTTAAACATATCTTACCTTATACATGTGATGGTGATTGTTGTAGCCCGACTAATCGGCACAGGAACCATAGTTACAGGACACAGAACTTGCTTACACACAGTAACCGACTCTATAACGTGTCCGTACTGCAATTCGTGTTTCTATAAATTATTAATAACAGTTCCATATATTCAGGAGTTAAGTATGTCACTCAGGGTCCACTTATAAGATGAAAAAGAGCATTCAACGTCTACAGACGTAACTGGGGCATGTTTAAAATAAGTTAAGTTTTGTAACAAGGGCACATTTATATGTTGTTCAGAGACATCCATTTCTTTGCCTATAAATAAGCTATCAAATGCCCCCAATCACAACTCTGTTGTGCTCTATCCTTTAACATCCGTTGTTTCGTCAATACTAAGCTATATACATAACATATATGCAATTCTGAGACGATATTTTTTTATGTCCTCACACAGTGATGCTATGTATAATCGTCTAAGAGTTGTTTCTGCAGGCAGACTAACTTTCCGTATTTTCCACTCACAGCGTTCTGGACAAATTGTCTGAACTCGGGGTGGTTTAATTTGGCGAATGGAATATTACACGTTAGCATAATTTTGACAAATATAAGTTAAATTGTCTAAAGTTCACTCCCGTTGAAGATCAGTTCCGGAACATTGTTTATCCAAAGCTCCACCGTAACACGCGACGGACGCTGTCCTGATATTTTTAAAAACTCGTTCGACGTTCATGTTCACGAGTGATGCATCGACCAGGGCAGTTTAACGAATACTAACAAGAAGTGTAAATTATAGTAGTGTTCGCGTTAGCAACTCGACCTCTAGCACGTGTCGTTCCATGGCAAGAGTAAGGCGCACAACACGCAGACTGGTTGATTTCCGGAATACAATGGCGTTATTTGATTGATCTACCATTATAATATTAGTAACATAATAATTATAATGGTAGATAATACATAATTAATACAGTAAGATACAAACTTATCATTAAAAACGTCATAAAGTACATTAAGAAAAAAATATGATTATTTTAATCCGTAAGTAAATCCGGTTCCAGTAAAATAGTACTTATCCATAAGAGGTTTTCTTATATAAAAAAATCAACTTTCAATGCAATACATTAAAATATGATCTATTTTAGATTTAAAGAAATCGCTTTATAAAATTTAAGTTCAACACCCTGTATCTAGAAAACAAAGCGTTTGAAGACCTAGGTTTATATAAACTTATATTGGTTTTAAAAGTTCAGATGTTAAAGTTATGCTACAAAAAACTGAAACACTCAGTACAATATGTGTTTGTTTCAAAGCAATGGCGGCTGATGGATTTAAAATTCTTGTATTTGAGTAAGGAAGCATGACACCCACACCCGATTTTAAGTGTTTTTTACTAAACCCAAATGGAAGGCTAGAATAGCAACAAAACCTCAAACGAAACTTACAAAATATATTTGAAAAAAATGTCTTCACCCACATACACTCTTGGAAACAGTTTTCATAATACTGTGAAACGTTTACAGAATTTTCATTTCTGTTAAACTTATAGCTTATAGCTATTACATATAAGAATTCAGAAACGAAATGTTAGTATGAAATAAATATTTAAATTTCGAAAACTAACATATGTATCTCGATATTTGGAAACACATCTAAGAATAAAATTAAAATTAAAATTTCGCTTTATATTCGAGTTGTGATACTAGAGTTTATACAGAACTGGACCTCGTATTACAGGATATTTCAGTCTGGAACGGACTTTGACTATTTGGACACTCTTGATAATATTGCTACTTTTTTCCACCCGCCGCATTGAAGAGAGGGTGAATTTGCCCACTTCTAAAATCATCCCTGGATCTTGATAGCTAATTTTATGTTTTCTTGTTTAAATTCAGTTGCCCGTCTGTCGTCGAGGACACACAGATGAATTAACATTTTTATGACCAGAGATTTAAGGGTCCCTTGAACGATTTGTAAGTTGTTATCCCTTTAAATGTTCACTGTATATAGAGCCATAACTTGTCAAAGTTGTTAGTGACGGTTTTATGATATGAATAACAAAACGTTAAAACTTCCAGTTAAACAACTAAAAATGTTGCTCCCGTGTATTTTACAGATTGAAGAAAACGCTTCTCAGATATTTTGTAAGTCAAATGGAATAATTAAATACGTTAATTTATGTGCGTATCCATATATGTATGTATAGGATTTTCCCATATTTTTTCCATATTTGGAATCTGCTGGTCATGTTTAGTGAAAACGATTGTTTTTTTATTGTCTTTTTTGTTGATTCTTTTTATTAATTTTTTGAAATTGCTTAAAACAGCAATTTGCCCAAATATGATTCTTCTGATTTAAAATGAGTTAAAAAATGCAACTACTGTGTTAATAATGTCCTGTCACCGTTCAGTATCGATTAAAGTTCGCAAAAACAGTTTTTTTTTATAATAACTTGAACAACTCAAATGGACATATACCTATTAAATGTTGAATTTCGTTAACAAACTATCGTAAACAATTATAAAATCCAGATTATTAATTCATTAATTGTGACGTGAAAACTCAACTGTTCTGAGTGAGAGAAACATTTTTTTAATAGTATGACATGACGGTGTTGAGCTGCCACCAGCAAAAATGCTTGTTTTATACTTTGACAACTATATTGCCCTTAATTTCTAGTTATATTATTGGAATTAAAAGGTTTTGAAAAATACATATTTAGTGCCTGTATATTTTCAAGATGTTAAGTAGAAGCGAACAAGTTGATATTCTGATCATTTTTGGCCAATGCGGACGAAATTCTTCGGCAGCGGAACGCGCCTATCGACAAGAATATCCAGATAGACGCAGTTATCCGTCCAGGCAACACATTATTTATTTAATAAAGAAAATGAGCCAAAAACCAAATTTCTTCTTCAAAAGACTTTTTCATATGGGGATATGTCAAAAACTATGTGTATCGTGCAATATGTATCAAATACACTGTATGAATTGGAGGACAGAATTAATCAAGTTGTAGCCTCTATAACACAGGAAATGTTAGAAAATGTAACCAGACAGACGTCACGTCATTTAGCGTTCAGCAATGTCAAGTTGCTGAAGGTCGATATTTTGAAAATCTAATTAGAGTTTAATAATACTTACTAGAAATGTAATTACATTTATTTTAGCCCAGTCATGGCACACTATTAAAAAAAATGTCTATTTTTCTTTTCAAAAAAAGGTAGAGTTTTTGCATTGCAATTAGAGTACTAATTATTTGGATTTTATAAATCTTTACGATCATTTGTTATTGAAATTCATCATTTAATACGTCGTTGGATTCATTTCCAAAAGCTTAATTTTATGAGGTTATGAAAGTGGCATATGCCCATTTGAGTTGTTCAAGTTAATATAAAAAAAAACTGTTTTTTGCGAATTATAATCGATACTGGACGGTGACAGGACGTTATTAACATACCAATTGTATTTTTTAACCTCATTCTAGATCAGAAGAATCATATTTTTACAATAATTGCTCTTTAATAAATTTCAAAAGATTAATAAAAAAATAAAAGAGCTACCAAAAAGTAGCTCACAAACATCTGTAATGACGATTCCATCATCGTCAGAAAAGAGGAGAAGGAGAGAATGGCTCAAATTCCCTTAATACATCAGAGGAAGGAGACAGTGAACACGAGTCTGTTGCCTCTAAAACTAGTTTTAATCTTGGAAAAACCCCAGCGAAACGGAAAACGGGATGGCCGAAAGGCAAGCGAAGAAAACCACCTGGTATCCAGTCAGCTGATTAGTTGCTGACATATCTGTGATAATTAACTTGTAGTGATTTTCATCTGTGATATTTTTTATATTTAAATTTTATTTATTTTAAGCGTATATTTTATAGGATTACTTATTTATTTATTTATTTATTTATTCATTTATTTGTTTATTTATTTGTTTGTTTGTTTATTTGTGTCATCTTATAATACTTCGAATAGTGTGACTGTCTATATATTATTTTGTAGTAATTTGGTTCGTATACTTTACCGTCATCAAATTCGATTCAGACATAATACTTCAATGGAACAGTAATGGCTGTAAGTCACACTTACCTGAACTAAAACTGTTATTAAAAGACTATAACCCATTTTGCATATGTTTGCAAGAAACTCATTTTAGACCTTCTGAGTCCTTTACATTCAGGGGATACACGTCCTATCGTAAGGATGTAGAACCCGATCAAAGGGCCAGAGGAGGGGTAGCAATTTTTCTAAAAGAGGGGATACCATCAAGACCCATTCCAATAAATACAAACCTGCAAGTGGTAGCAGTTGAAATAGATTTTCCCCTACGATTAAGCATTTGTAACATATACTTACCTGATTATCACTGGACTAAGGAAGATTTAACTTCAGTCATAAATCAGTTACAGTCTCCATTCCTACTACTAGGTGATTTCAACGCCCATTCGACACTTTGGGGATCAATAATAATAGATAGACGAGGTAATATTATTGAAGAGATTATTGAGGAAAATGACATTATACTATTAAATACAGGGGAAGCCACACGATTTAATGCAGCCACTGGAGATTTTTCTCGTATAGATCTCACTCTTTGTACACCAAGAATTGCACCAAGCTTCAACTGGAAGCCACTTGATCAGTTGCACGGCAGTGACCATTTTCCTATTACAATAAGCACAGGGAAAAAAGTGGTAAGAGAAGAACTCCAAGAAAATATATTATGAATAGAGCCAACTGGACAGCATATCAAGACAGTGTTCATATCCCACCTACAATTATTACCAATGATTTCCATTCGTCTGTAAATGACCTTACCACAGCAATAAATGAAGCAGCTCAAAACAACATACCAATCTCAGCTGGAAATCCACCAAAAACACCAGTACCTTGGTGGAATAAAGATGTCAAGAGGGCAGTGTTGAACAAGAAAAAAGCTTTTAATGTATTTAAAAGATGTCCCACTCAAGCCAATCTGATCGAGTTTAAAAAGGCAAGAGCTATAGCTCGTAGGACTATACTTTCGAGTAAAAAGAAATCATGGCAGGAGTATGTATCAAGTATTACATCAAACACTACCTTAAAAGACGTATGGCAAAAGGTAAGGTGCATAGCTGGAAAAAAAGTTTCCTAGTGTATCCTATGCACTTAGCGTGAGTGGTAACTTAATAACTTCCTCTGTAGATATTGCAGACATATTAGCGGAACAATTTAGGTCCGTTAGTAGTACTAATAATTACAGTGTCACATTTCAGACTAAGAAAAGTATATTGGAAACTCCGTTGGATTGCAATACCTCGTCACTTCTGTCATATAATGAACCTTTTACAATCGAAGAGCTAGAGAGTACCCTAAAGGAAACAGGCAACTCAGCTCCAGGAGCAGACTTAATTACTTTTGAAATGCTACGAAAGCTACCAGAGGAGGCTAAAACCTACTTTTTAGCATTTTACAACAGAATATGGTTAGAAGGTGTATATCCTTCACAATGGAAAGAAGCCGTAGTACTCCCTATGTTAAAAGAAGGGAAAAACCGTTTAGATCCAGCCAGATATCGACCATTATCTATGACATGTTCTCCCGGAAAAGTAAAGGAAAAGAAGGTAAACAACCGTTTGGTATGGCTCTTAGAGATTAGTAACATGCTATCCCCTTTTCAGATGGGTTTTAGGAAATATCGATCAACATCAGACCAATTGACATATTTACAAACAAGTATTTTAAGTAGTTTTGCTGCTCGGTCACATTTGGTAGCAGTATTTTTTGATTTAGAAAAAGCGTACGATACGACTTGGAGGTATGCCATTTTAAGAAAAATGGAATGCCATTTTAAGAAAGATCGGAAGTTCAGGGCAAGGGTAGGTGATACACGGTCATCTGCATACAATTTAGAGAATGTAAAACAAACCTAAAACCCATCTGAAAAGGGGATAGCATGTTACTAATCTCTAAGAGCCATACCAAACGGTTGTTTACCTTCTTTTCCTTTACTTTTCCGGGAGAACATGCTCATAGATAACCCTCGCCCCGGATCCACTTTGAGTGTAACTTTATTTGCCATCGCAATTAATAAATTAATAGATTCTATCGATATCTCAATCTGTAAATCTCTGTATGTAGATGACTTAGTAATTTTCTGCTCAATGGATTTTATGAATGATGTAAATAGAGAATTGCAAAGGTGTATAAACAACTTGGAAAATAAAGCAGATAGTATGGGTTTTCGTTTTTCACCGGCTAAAACGGTTGGTATGCACTTTTGCCGTCTTAGACGACATCATGCTGAACCCCAACTGACAATCAACGACAATTTAATTAAGATAAAACCCACTGTCAAGTGTCTTGGTTTAATATTCGATTCGAAACTTACATGGGGACCGCATATAAAAGATCTCGCTGCAAAGTGTAAAAAATCTCTTAATGTGATAAGATGTATGTCTAATATTAACTGGGGGGGGGGCAGATAAGGAAGTGTTTTTAACACTGTATAAGTCGCTGATTCTATCCAAACTGGATTATGGTTGTACAGTGTATTCATCTGCTCGACGTTCTCATCTTAAAGTTTTAGAATCTATCCAGGGTGCAGGATTAAGGCTTGCAATGGGGGCGTTTCGGACAACCCCATTAACCTCGCTTTGTTGTGAAGCAGGAATAGCCCCATTGAATTTTAGAAGAAATCATCTCCTCCTAAACTATTCGGCGAGAGTGTGGGCACAGCCTAACCATCCGTTACATCTTTGACGAAAATATATTACAAAAATTCAGTACGCGACCTACAATATCTAGGCCTGCGGGTGTCAGGATGCAAAAAAAAATGACTCCGAAAGTGATTCCGTTGACACTCGGTATATTAACAAAATTTCTGCTGAAAATGTATAGACTATGCTGAACGCAAGTAAGAATTAAAGTAGATTGTCTCTCGTAAGAAATAAAATAGATTGTAGGTACTTTACGGTCTTCCTCAAAACCAACTCTCCATAGAAGTGAAAAAATACATCATAAAGAACCAAAGTTATTGGAGAGACAAGCCTTGTACTCCATTTCAATTTCTGTGGAAAATGTCAAGGTATACGGTTACTGTCACTGATCGCTAAAATAAAACTGATATTTTAAATAATGCACGTAACACAAATCTTTGAAGTGTTTGTGACATTTTAACTCTGATGATTGACAGTTTACCTACCGCCTACGCATTGAGCAGGTCTAAAATCATTAAAATACGATATCGCTTCGAGACCACTCGAGAACTGTGGCGTAAGTGTGCACATGTGTAAAACTCAGTGGCGACCCGTTTAATTTTATTTGGGAGGCTCTACTTAGTTCCTTACGTAGTGATACGAAAGCACAATAATAAGAACTTATCCCCAACTCACCAGTGTCTTTATAAAAATACAACTGCGATGTTAGTAGATAAAAACCCTACCCTGCAAAATATTGAAAATTGTATACCCCTGGACAATGAATAGTTGTTATCGAAGTATTTTGTCCCACTGAAAACAAAACCTGGTTCAGAATTTTTCTATCACGTCAGGTTATTTAGATATTGTAACCTAAAAGTGCAAAAACACTTTATTTTTTATACAGGGTGTCCCAAATTACTGTGAAAATTTATTGAAGAATAACCATAAACCTGCCATCAAATATTATGACATTATTTTATACACTGACCCATTGCCTTTTTAAAAGTTTACTGACATTTACAAAAAAATGATATAAAGGGTGATGTTATCGGAACTGAGAGCAACATTAAAAATCTGAGTCCGTTCATGCAATTTTTTCCAAAGTAAATTATGCTTTTTATTGGACTACAAAAATAAAATATTATTTGTACCAAATTTTATATAAATATGTACAGCAGTTCCAAAAAATATGGCGGGCTAAAGTTTTATTTAAAATTCATAAAACACCCCGTACCTCAGAAACGGCTAACAATAAAGAGTAAGTTTGGGGGGTGTTTTGAACTCAGCCAAGTGTGCTCTACCTATCACTACACTATGTCCCTTTAAATATGGGATACCCTGTATATTTGAGGTTATGTAGCACCGCTATTTTTTTTTCTCAAAAACCCATGTATGGGATCTTGTACTATTGTACTGGGGAAAGAGGAAGATTGTACTTGTACGGGAAAAGAGGAAGAGTTGTACTATGGTCTTCCTCTTTCAAATGCTGCCAAGTTGGCTCAAATATCTTTTTTTTTTCGTTGAGTACTGCATTCTGAAATGTTCATGTTTGTGATTTTTCCTATCCTACCTGAAATCCCATTAGGGACACGTGTATATCAAAAGATTAAAAGTATATCAAAAGAAATGTAAAAAATATTTAATAATCAATAATAAGGTTTTAGGTAAGAATATCTGAAAAATTCAATTTATTTTCAGAATTTTCATGGTGCATCATATTGAATTTTTCATTAAATGAAATGAAAAGTATAACATCAAATTTAACTTCAGCTCCTTCGAAAACGTAGAAAATGAATGGTCAATCGAATATTCATTTATTTTATTGTAATTTCTCATTTTCGTCGCCGTATTGCTTCCGCCATAAGGCATATTATTGTTAGTAGATAACTTTTTTTTTTTATGTTACTATAAATTTGTAGTATGCAAAACAATCTAAATAAAGACGCCATTCTTTCATTAAAAACAAAGTTCATGAAAGTTCCCTAGACGATATTGTAACTTTAATCAACTCAGGTCGGCCATATTGAATTTTCTTAAATTCTGAACGAGATTCTTTTGACATAAGAAAATATTGACTTGTTATTGACTATATTTTAAAAAGTTATTTACGTTTCTTAATAAAAAAAAATCTTTTGATATGCACGTGTCCCGAATGGGTTTTCAGGTATAGGAAACAGGTATTTGAGCAAACTCAACAGCATTTGAAAGAGGAAGACTTGTACTTTAAGATCTCATGGTTTTTGCAAAATCGCGGTGCCAACTTGATTTGCCGGATTGTATTCAGCGGGAGAAATTACTTCGGAAACAACTATTCAATGTCCAGGGGCAAAATCTTGCAGGGAAGTGATATTTTTCAAGTTACAAAAAGTTTCATACGGCAAAAAGTATTCAATCCCAACGATTTCCTATTTCCCCTTGGGCGAATCTTATCGGATTCCTACTTACTTTGAACTTCATTAGAAAAAATAAATAATACATTGACACATTGCGCATGATGGAAAATACCTACAAGTATATAAATAATAGAATGTGATATATTGATTATAAATCAATAGAATGTGACATTTTGAACAAAAAATTCTGTATAAATGTGTTTAAAAAAATGTGTAAAAAGTAAATACGCTAAAAGCAAACCGGGTGGTTCTTGAAAGTGGCTTACCCCCCACAACTTTGTCGTTTTCAGAGATAAAATAATGAAATTATTAGATTTGTATAAAAAACAGGGTAAAAATGAAAGTTTCAGAAACGTTAGAAGTTCTTTTATCAAAAACGTGTAATAAATAAGACTGCATCGCCTGTCCATCCGTACTTAAACAATTGTGAACTATTCGATTATTTACTAGCAAAAAAAAAAACGCTTCCTAAGGAATCATTACTTCCACATTAAATTTTTCCATATTTAATCAGAATAAATCTCTAAAAACTTAAAGTTTGCGTGTTTAAAAGTAAATTTGGGTATAACTTTTATGGACTTCTTTATGAAATATATGACCTTTATGACATGATAGACCTCTGTGATTTATATGGTTTAGTTATACATTTATAACTAATGAGATCTTTACGAACTTTATGAACGTCGTGACCTTTATGACAGATTTTTATGAAATATAAACGTTTATAAACTATATGATCTTTATGACCAATATTACTTTTATGATTTTTTTATGACCAATAAGACCTTTATGTCATTCATGACCTGTATGACCTTTATGACTCATCATAGTCTAGGTCATACGACCTATACGAACTGTGTGACTAATGGCCTTTCTGACCTTTATTTATATCCGAACATTACATTAGTATGACCTTTATGACAAATATAATCAGTATGTCCATTATGATATTTATAACCATAATGATCTATATGTTCTAAATGACTTTTTATTATACTTATATAATTCTTTATGATTATATGACCAATATGATCTTTAAGACCAATATAACCTGGATGACCTGAATGAAAAAATGAGATTCAGTCCTTTAGCTTTAAAATGAAAAAAAAAAGAAGTTTGTAGCTCAAATAGAACCGAAATTATACATTTTTAAAAAATGAGTCTTCAAGCCAAAAAACTTGTATTATCGAAAATATGTGAAAAAAATCCTCGGACACGTACATATCTCTTATTTTTCGATATAGAATCCGTGAAAAAAGTTTCAGCCAAATCGGAGATCGGTCAAAAAGGTTTTCAGTTTGTAAAAGAATTACCCATATGTATGTATAGCCACGCTAATGTATATATAGCATGACCATACATACATATGGGTAATTCTTTTACAAAACCGAAAACCTTTTTGATCGATCTCCGATTTGGCTGAAACTTTTTCACGGATTCTATATCGAAAAATAAGAGAAACGTGTCCGAGGATTTTTTTTCACATATTTTCTATAATACAAGTGATCGAAAATTTGAGAATAGCGAGTTTTTTGGCTTGGAGACTCATTTTTAAAAATGTATAACTTCGGTTCTATTTGAACTTTTTTCATTTTTTTCTATCATGCTTTCAGTCCAAGCTAAAGGACTGAATTTTGAGAAAAAATATTTTAAATAAAAATTATTAACAAATTCATATTGTTATTAACAATTTAATTGTTTAAATCAATTTTTAACAACGGCTCCCCCCTACGTCGTGGCAAGTTTTTTATATTTTTATCGTATTCTCCGTCAAATTTTATATAAAAAACATGTTTTCAAAATATGGTACCTTTATTATTATCTACTTAACTGTTTTTCGTCATAACCTCAAACTTTTCAAATAAATGGAAAAAAATGTTTAAAACCACCTTTTTTAAATTTATTTGCCACATTTTTTGCCCCATGGCGTTTCTTTTTTAATACAAGTAATTTTACAAACCAAATACATATTTACCAATAAATAAGCAATGAAACCACAATATTTTTTTTATCTGATAAAATAATGTTCATTTATTAATTTATGCTCTTTTCATGGCATTGCTTGCTAATAAATATTATTTGTTAAGAAAAACATAATAATTACTAAAGGTACCATATTTTGAAAACATGTTTTTTATGTAAAATTTGATGGAGAATACGATAAAAATATAAAAAAACTTGTTACGAGGTAGAGGCCGTTGTTAAAAAGCGATTTAATCAATTAAATTGTTAATAACAATATGAATTTTTTAATAATTCTTATTTTAGCTCTAGAATTAAAAAAAAGAAGTTTGTAGCTCAAATAGAGCCGGTAATAAATTTTTAAAAACGAGTCTCCACGCCAAAAAACTCGCTACTCTCAAATTTTCGATCACTTCCATTATCCGTGAAAAAAGTTTCAGCCAAATCGGAGATGTGTCGGTCAATTTTCATCAAAATCCGTACGGTTTGTAAAAGAATTACCCATATATGTAAATTTTCACAAATTTTTATTAATTTCCTTCTATTTTGTATTAGTTACCCCCACACCACGGGGGGTGGGGGCGACACAGCAAGAGTAGGATTTTTAGAGCTCCGTCCACTGTAATTATTAATATTAATATTAAAAATATTTATTGGACTTATTTTAAATACTTACCCCCCTTCAACCCCTTCAACCCATGACACTAATTAGCTAAAAATCTTTACAATTGTAGGCTCTGTTATGTTTTATATGTGTCTCAAATTTGAAGGGCATTTGTTGCATCGTTTGCGAATTGCCAATAATCAAGGAAAAAGTGTATTACCATCATTTAACCACAAAACTCCTCAACCAATTAAGCTCAAAATCTAATCAGCACCAGGCCTCGTCATGGCATCTATTTTTAATCAAAACTTTCCCAAAAAGAAATAGGAATTGAATTTTTTTGAAAGTTTACAATCTCACTGTATACATAGGACACACTGTAAGTTTAAAGAGACACGTGTGTGAAAATATAGGTGGGAGGTACAAAAATGTTGGAAAAATACGTAATGGACTATCACAGCAATTACATTCAATGAATGCGGTGGGCTTGTCTGTATTTACGTGATAATTAAAGTCCAAGCGGAGAAAAACTGCAACTGCAGTTCTAAACTTAAATGCGGCGTGAGTTCAGAGAATTCCTTATCAGACGTACTTCCGGTCAGAAAAAAATATGTTTGCTGACCAACCATCCGGATTGCATTACTGTAATCGGGTTCATTTGTTTTATTTACCCATAAGACATTTATCTGTCTGCGATTAATACGCGGATATCCACTTGAAAATGCATCAATATATCACAACAAGTATTAATAAAATTGATCGCAAAGAAAGAATAAATGAGATTAGTGGTTTTTACATAAAAAACAGCATTTTAAATTAGCTCGCACGTATTTTTTGTGCGAATTATTTTTATTATTATTTACAAAGAGGTACGGCGGCAGAGCCGTTTAAACCTATCAATTTAAACACTACGTACTACATCTAAATATTACAGTAAATACACTACCTATTAGAGTGTTTCAAAAAAAAACCAACTATTTTTTTTTCAGAGAACATTGAAAAATCTTCAGAATATCCCTAGAAAATAACCCTGTTAAAATATGAGCCCTTAATATTAATATTTAGAGGTGGCGATTCTGAATTTTCTATTTCCCATTTAAATAACATGGGAAAAATGTTTTTTAACTTTGGAATTTTATTACTCAAAGAAGAATCTCTGGATAGTGATACTCAAGATAGTTTTTTGTAGGCAAATTGAACGCTCTATAGATCAAAAAATCTTATTTATTATAAATGCAACAAAATCGATTCCTATCCCTTAAAAAACCACCTCTTACCACATTTTCACAAAAAAAAAAAAAATATATAGCAGAATGTAGATCAAAAAATTATATCTAAATAAATCTATTCTATTCTATACTTACTACATAAAAGCTTTCAAGAGAATGCTGAATTTTTCATTACACTTAAAGTAGTGAACGACGTTGCCGAAAGAAAAGTTGCGCTTATTACCAAATACAATCAGCACTTCTAAAAGTGAAGAACAATTTCAAGGTTTGCTACAAACTGTAAAAAAACATAGAGAAGACTATCCGAGCTGTTCCAAAAATAATTTAATGTGAACTCTGTTGTTCTGTATATCAGTTAATTCATAAATATTTTCGATTGATCTCGTAGTTCTGTATGCGTTTCTGATCAATTTATTTCATAATATACAAAATTTATAATGAAATTTTAATATTCATTTGTAATATACCCGTATTTTTTATTATTGATCAATCAAATTAATCATTCACCCTTGATTAATAGAATTTTTTTGATCTACATTCTGTTAAAAATTTACAGATTTTTATTGTAAAGTTGATAATAGTGAATATTTAAGTGATATGAATCGATTTTGTTGCATTTATAAGTAAATAAGATTTTTATTTTAAACAGTTCATTTTTTTGAGGATTAATAACTCCAAAACGGCTTGCCTCACACAAATCTTCAATCAGACTTTTTTTATAGAGCGTTCAATTTCCTACTAATTAACAATCTTGAGTATCACTATCCAGCGATTCTTCCTTGAGTAAATAAAATTCCAAAGTTCAGAAAAAAATTTCCCATGTTATTTAAATGGGAAATAGAAAATTCAGAATCGCCATTGAATCGCTCTGAAGATTTTTCAATGTTCTCTGAAAAAAAAATAGTCGGTTTTTTTGAAACACTCTACTACCTGTAGCTAGTTTTTTTACATACTTAACTAGCGAAACATACTTAACTAGAGAAAAAAAATCATATATAAATTATAGGTAAGGTACATCAAAGAAAGAGTGTAAACAAAAAAAAAAAAAACAAATTATATTCTGATCCTGCCAATAGCATTTTTGAAGGAATTAAGTGAAGAGGCATTTACCACTTCATCAGGAAGATAATTCCATGCCCTATGCACTCTATTACTTAAAAAAGAATTGACGACACAATTTATGAAATCTATCTCCCACTAACTTGTAGTCACGTCCACGTAATCGACAATTGTCACTTAAGGGTAAAAAATGTTAACTGCACTGTATAATGATCGTAAAGAATTGTATGTTATCTCCTTTGTGACAATGAAGTTAAATCCAGGATAGAAAGCCTTTGTTCATACGGTAGATTCTTCAAAGCTGGTGACATTTTGGTGATCCTCCGCTGAACCTGCTCGAACATATGAATGTCACTAACGAAGTATGGATTCCAAACTGTTTCTGCGTATTCCAATATAGGTCTAATATAGATTTTATATATTTTTGATAGTAGCTTTGGAGACATATTTTTAAACGCGACTGATACCATGTAGGTAACACTATTTGCCTTCCAATGTGAGAAGCCCATTTTAGGTCATCGGACACAATGACACCGAGATCCTTCTGCTTTGTTACCGCTCGTAGTATCAGTCCATTCAGGATGTACTGATTGTCTGAATTTTGCGATCCCAAATGTAGCACTGCACATTTAGATTCATTGAGTTCGAGAATCCACTCGGTCAAGTATGTCATTGGTCAACTTGTCAAGATCTGTTAATGGATTTCCAAAAAATTTGTGTCGTCAGCAAAAAATTAAACCTTTGATTGGAATATAAAAGCTAAATCGCTGATGTAAACATTAAATAGTAAGGGTCCCAGTACAGACCCTTGAGGAACTTTGCTTATCAATTATTAGATCTGAAAAAATGGGTTTCAAATTTCAAATCACATGTTTCATGAAACATTTATTTGTTCACGAAAAACTCAGGTCAAGTATTATTTAGTCTAGGTACCGTACACTTGTAAGTTTAGTACTTTCGTATTTAGTTTAGGTATTTTCTTATTCTTCATTTTTTGAAAACACATTAATCTTGACAAAAAGTTTTGCTTATCATGAGATACAGTGGACAGTACTTAAACGTGTATAAAAAGTACAGGGTGTTCGATAAATTGAAAAACCTAATATTTCTTTTAAGTGAAGTGCTTTTATTTTTTTATTTTCGTGAAAAACTTATTTAACAAAGTCATTTGCAAACTCAGTCCTAATTTTGTATCAATACCTCACTATTTCTCTTTTTAATGTTGAAAAAATAAGTTATTTAACGATAAACAAACACACAACAAATCCATCCATATGCTAGTCAAAATTATTTCTAAATATTGAATAATTTTATAACTTTTCATAACTGAATTTTAAGTATCGATACATAATTTGTTTAACTGAGCCAGAATACTACACAAAAAACGGTAACTCTTAACTGGAAGATAAACGCCGAATGCAAAGGACGAAGGTTTTTATTTAGGGATCCAAAAGGATTAGGCTAATTAATCTCTTATCAAATAACATAACAGGACATCAAAAAAAGGTGAAAGGAATTGCATATAAAGCGCCGGTCTAGTGCCTAATGAGCCAACAATTCCATAATGATACGGGTGTTGGCGTTGCCCAATGCCACAAGTCACTCCTCTTCCAACACCTTTGATTGGTGCAGGTGTAAAGGCCATTCATTAGACACATTGTTGACCAAACATAAAATCATGCCTTTCTCAGACACAGACACACGTCACCTCAATTATTGTCCTTTATCATAAATCCTAAAGTATTGACAAATTTATATAGTATCGATTGATTAAAAAAAAACTGAAAGAGCACAAAATTCTATAATACGAGTATAAAGTCTTAATTTTATAACGGTCGATAAATGAAATTCATTTTTTCATAAGTGACAAATAGATGAGTAGACAGCATATACTGCAAGCTAATAATAATATAATGTTAATTTATTAAGCTTCATAAATAATGCAAAAGTAAAATAGGGAACGTGTGAACGTATTTAGATATTAGTCATAGCGAAGGTAACAGTAAAATGACAGCTTGAGGATGAATTACGAGGTGTGGCTATTAAATAATCGAACTGATGCGATTATCAACGCACGGCGAGCGTGTCGCGACAAGTTTGAACAGAACTGTGTCTGGTGATACTTTCCCCACACTGAGCTCGCTGGACAAGCCAGTGGGTCGCTCAGTTTGACTGTAGTAGTCGTTTGAATTAGTCTACGCACCAGTGATGCGTTGATAAAATGTTAAGTGTTCAGATGGAGCAACGGGTTAATCTCAAGTTTCTTGTCAAACTGGGGAAACATTTACAAAAGCATATGTAATGTTAAAAGAAGTGTACGGCAATGAATGTTTATTCCGCACGCAAGTTTTTGAATGGCTTAAACTGTTTAAAGAGGGGCGTGAAACGTGAAACGACCGAAGACGATCCACGCCCCGGACGGCCCTCAACGCCAAAAACGGACGGAAACATTGAAAAAATTGGTAAATTAATCCGGGAAGATTGTCGTCTAAGCATCCGAGGGCTTGCTAAAATAACAAGAATCGACAAAGAATGTGTGCGCCAGATTTTGCATGAATCGTTCAATATGCTTAAAGTTTGCGCAAAAATGGTCCAAAACTCCTCACTCCTGAGCAAAAGTAATCAAGAATAAATATTTGCGCTGACATTCTAAAAACATTGACACTGATCCAGGCTTATTAGACACGGTGATTACTTGTGATAAATCGTGGTGTTTTACTTACGACCCCAAAACAAACCGCCAAACCATGCATTGGAAGAGCCCGAACTCGCCAAGGCAAAAAAGCCAGGATGAGCAAATCCAAATTCAAAGCGATGACGATCGTCTTTTTTGACATTCGAGGCATTGTTTAGGTTCATTGAGTCCCTGAGGGTCAGAAGGTCAATCAACCAAATCATGGAAGATTCACTAAGACAATGCACAATCTTTTTTTCTTTGAAGGCGTTTTTTTCTTTGAATGTTTTGTCTGTGAAGGCGTTTTTTTTTTGCAAAGTACGGCATTACTGTGTTGGGACATCCAACATACGCGCCCGACCTTGGCCTCTGTGATTTCTTTTATTTACCAAGGTCAAATTGGCGCTGAAGGGGACCAGATTCGAAAATGTGGAAGCGGTTAAAGCAAAAGCGGTGGAGGTTCTGAACCAATTGACAGAAGCGGACTTCCAGCACTGCTTTCAACAATGGAAAGTCGTATGGAGCGGTGTAGAGATCGCCAAGGGGAGTATATTGAAGGCGAAAGAGTTGCTACTGTAATTGGTAACGAATAAAAAAATGTTATGACAGCAGTTCGGTTATTTAATAGCCACACCTCGTACATCCGTGTCTACATCCGTATTTAAAAAATATGTCTAAACAATTAAGGGAAAGTTGCCAAATATCGACCACTTCGACAGAAGAAAATTGGTGATAAAAATTCCCGATACCGGTATTCCAATAGATCCCGGTGAAATGTCTACGAAAGCTTGATGACCCAATTAGCTTGTACGTCCAAAGGATATTTCTCTGTTTTATCATAGAGAATTGGTTTATTTATGTGTTTTATGTAGAGAAGAGACCACGTTTTAATATAATAATTAAAGAAAATCATTCTGCTTTTTGCGTTTTTATTCGAGCAAATCTGTTTAATATCATTTTTAAAATAAAAGTACCTAAAGGACTGAACAGAATTTTCGAAACACCAACCGTAATTGATATTGCAGTGAAACCGCTTTAATCTGAACACAATATACAACAGCAGAATTTTTGGGAGTTTTTTTTCAGAAGAATTTTTTAGCAGAATATTTAATTTTTTGCAGAAAATTTCATTTTAGCAGAGAATTTAGTTTTTAAGAATGCTACAACGATGCAACCAAGAAAAAAACCTTCAAACCGTGGGATTGAAATATAAACTAAATAAGAATAATACTAGAAAACAAGCCAATATTATGAAAAAAAAAAATTAAATAAAAAAACTAAAAAAAAAAACGCCGTTTTCCTTGACAAGCTTCCTTTTAATTTCCCAAACGTAATAAAATTAATGTTTTTTCCATGCCATTACCAATGTGGTGTTAGTTGTAGCGTAATAATTTCACAACTAAAATTGGAACAGGATCCGTCTTATATATGTTTGTATGATTTGCAACCAAATTTTTGTTAGAGCCATTTTTATTAGTTTGTTAGTTTTAGCATATTATTATATTATCAATAGTTCAAGGAAAAATCACACTTTCGGAAACAGTCTGAACCTAATAAATATCAAAACTATTTTAAAGCTACATAGTTATGAAACACTCTTGCAGCCTGGCTACCTGTCTGTGACCAAGACAAAAAAATCCAGGTGTGCCGAAGTTCGAATTTGATTTACCACAACAAAACTAATTCAGGCACTGTTGGCACTGTGATTGTATTGACTGCCCAAAATTTTAATGTGGTTTAGATGAGAAAATAATTTGTATATAAACTCCTTCTGTTTTCCGTTCATGGCATACTTGGACTTTATAGCTTAGTTAGTACTTAAACGATTTACGACTGCACTTTTATTTTTATTATCAATATTGAGCTTAATGATTACCTCAACACAATTTATGTTTATAATATAACTGATAAGATTGCATTAAAATGAACTAAACGGTAGTTCGAGAGTGCACTCTTCAGTGATATATCCAGATTATGTATAAGGTTGCCACCCATGATGATGACTAAGTGTCTACAATGTTTAATTTGACACGATTTTGACGTCGATTTCCAGGAATAAAATTATACCGAAATATGATGCTCCAAAAATCCTTTCTATCATAAAATGAATTGAATTATTTTGTGAGATTTATGATTTTTTCTTTGTAAAATAATAGAAATTATGAGAATATTCTTAAAAATGTAGACTATTTCAACAAAAACTATTTGCATTGTTTTAGTTGATCTTATAATAAGAAACTGTTTAGGAGAGTATAGTACCTACTTGTGAAAAAAAAAACTTGATTTAAACCGGCTTTTATTAAATTTTTTGTATAGGTACAGGTATATATTGTACAGGTATATTACATTTAATTCATCACGTATAATATTTAATGGATCAAAATCCATAAATATTTTTACTGTGTGATGCCTAAGTTCAGTCATATTTTTTAAAGTGATGTAGATCAGTTCAAAACACCCTTTTGTTCAAATATTTTTCAAAACACTAAAAATTCCGGGCCAAAGTTTTATTAAACGTTTTTTTGCGGTTTAAATATTTATGAATACATTTTTTTTAATGGCACATCCAGGATGTTTGCAAAAACTAACTTGCCCAGATTAGATTTCAAATAAGTATTTGGGGGCTTTCAAGGACAAGATTGGACAAGGAATAATGAATTTCTGGTTAAATTTTTGTTTGGACCTGTATGCACGTTATGCATTAAATATTCGACGTCTATCTATGTCAAGTATAAAGTGTAGAATGTACAGAGTTAGTTTCTATATCTGACAAGTTATTGAGAGTTTATTATTGATAATAGAAAAAAGTTCTTCAGACAAAATTTATAGATTTTGCTTACATTTTTATAATGCGCGCGAGAAAAAACAATTGAACAACAGTTATCATGAAACTGAACCAATATTGTGTCTTTTTTTACATACCTTATATATTATTACATATTCATCGAGTTTTTCCCATTTCAAAAATAATAATGTTTCTGTTTGCTTTAACAAGAATTAAGAAAGAGGTAGTTAGCGACACCGTTTTATTTTACAAAAAATAATAATAAGCAAATAAATTTAAAAAACTGGACGTTTTCCACGAAACACCGAACTACTATACTTTTCTGACGACAGCTCGCCAACTAAGTTGGCATCATGGCAAGGAGAAGATTAAAACTCAGTTTGAATCTTCTCCTGAAGATGACAACTTAGTTGGCGAAACGTGCGTCGACAAAAGTGTAGTAGTTCGGTGTTTCGTGGAAAACGTCCAGTTTTTTGTTTCTACACCGAAGGCCTTCCGTGCCACTACCCACTTCAGGAAATAAATTTTAAGACAAATTAAAAAATAACTTTAAATAAATGCTAGATCTCATTTCTCACAGAATAAATAAAAATAATCATAAACGATGTACTTTCGATATACTTTGAATAGTCCTCGGTCATTTTATTTTAGAAATTGAATTTACTATAAAATTAGGATTAAGGTCATTTAAATTTGATAAGAGTTGTTATCAATATGCATCCAAATTTGCATTAGTATCTTTATCTAGCCTCATAGAAAACTTAAATGTTTAAAGCGATAATATATAGGCCGTTTGGAGGCCACTGGAAAGTTCGCTTTTACCGATCCACAAATAAAACTTATTTAAATAATTTCTTACTGCTGCAATGCTCAATATTTTTTCAATGACATTTTTGCTAACGTCATTGTTTTTCCGCGTCCGATGGTCAATGGCAGCTGCGATCCTTTGTCGCTGTTTTTTCAATAATATTTTTTAATTAAATATGTCGCGACCTTCTCATGCAATCATAGACATATTAAGTATATATTTTTGAAAAGAGAACCCTGAGAAATCAGAATATATAATAATATACAGGGCGTTCTATTAAAAAAAAACACAAATTTAGTTCAGTTTTATGGTTTCTGATGTTCAATTGTTTTTTCTCTTACAATTAGCATAATTTAAAAACTTGTAAAAATGTACAACTTTTGTCTAAGGAACTTTTTTCTAATTTCAATAATAAACCACAATAATTGTTAGATTATGGAAATCCAGTACAATTAATAAATCGTAGTACCAGGTAATTGATAGAGAATTGTCTTCCTCTTTACCTCCGTTAATATTTGCGATATAAATTTCGGAAAAAATAAAGCTATGGTATTTTTGTTACATATTTTTTCATTTAGTATTAGTTATACGGAGTGTCAAAAACTTAGAGTGTTAGTGGCCACTAACCCGATTATTTATATTAGTGGCCACTAACCCGATATTATTGTGTTTTCGCAAAAAATAAAAATCACATTTTTTTTTTAATTCAGCGATATAAAACTCTGCGGGGATTGTCTCTGAGAGTTTTTTTTAATATATGCACATAAAAATATACATTACACCGAGGGTGATTTCCATGTGAAAAATTTCGTTCACCTCAGCTGCGGTACGATGCCGAATGTTTTAGAAAAACGGCAATATCTTGACCAATTTTGCAGATATTGATGAGAAAGATTTGCAATTAGGATGAAAGTTCGCTTCGATCTAGATCTTAAAATGTTAGATTGTGTTTGAAAATATTTCCGCAACAGGAACATTCTTCGATTTTTATGAGTTTATTCATATCAGAATATTCATGTACAGTATCCTCAAAATGTAGTAGAATTATTCTTACAAATTTCAAGTTGCACATGTAGGCTATAGTAGCAAAAAAAATGGCAAAAAAAGAATAAAAAAAACATCTGCCCCCCACCAAGGCTTTCAAAGTATTTGCTAAATATTTTTGTTTATAATCACCAAGTAAATTCAAAGTTTTCATACATGTGACTCTTTCTAAATTTCGAAGCCTGTAAAAGTTCTGGGGATTTGAATTACTACTCCACTCTAGCATTTCGTAGAGCTATATATTTAAACAAAATAGAACTTTTGCAAAAAGTACAAGAATAATACATTTATATTCACTTGGTACCTAATTGTAAAAAAATGCTTTGTAAATATTTTGTAAACCATGTTCAAGGCTTTCAGACTTTCAAGGCTGTTCAAGGCTTTCAGACAGGACAAACAAAAATATTTTTTATTTTAATCCTTCAACATTAGGTGAAGGCTCTAGAAACAAAAACATTGTTGATTCGAAAAGTGTAAATAAATGTCACATTTAAAACGTAATCAAAATTGTTTTATAGCATGCCAATGTGAATACAATGTTCCCTTTAAAAAATGAGAAAACACGAAAAATGTATCTTCGCAGTATTGAAATTGAATGAATACTGTCAACTAAAACAAGGTAAATTAATTTTTCTACGTCTACTTGACACAAACTGAATCGTTTTATAAAACTACATAGATATACGAGTGACAGAAAAGCACTGTTTCTATGAGTCATAGTGTTTCCTTTAAAAGAAAATTGAGAAAATAGAAAACCCCCAATATTTAAACGCTTAAAAATAAACTGTCAACAAAAACAAGATAAGGAAATTTTTCTACGTGTTATTTTACCCAAATTGGAAAAGTTTTAACAAAGGACCCGCCTAATTTCTTATGGGAAGTGGCCCCCGGTGAAATTGGCTAGAGTTGATATACACTAGTAACAAAAATTAAAGGATATTAAAAAAATTCCAAATTTTTGGGTGATTTTCAACAAGGTATAAGTCGGAGAAAAATGGTCGTACAGAAAAAAAAAAAAAAAGGAAATTGTAGCCTCAAGTGTCTAGTTTTCAGATCTGGACTTCGCCAAAATTTTCAGATCTGGAATTCGAAAATATGGATTGTCGCCAAAAAAATTATATTGAAGTTGAAAAAATGCATAAAAACCGAAAAATTGCTTGTTATGGTGATTTTTAGCCGAAACGATAAATTTAAACCTTCGGGGCAAAAAAAAATGCAGCGCTTTACAACTTTAGGGGTTTTTGGGGACACTTTGAGGTTAAAAAATTATCGATGATATCTTTCGTTCATCCACTATATCCAAAGTTATACCAAATTTTCGAAATATCCTTAAATTCACAAATTTTTAACTTTTTTTCAGCCAACATTATCACTTCAAAACATTTTTTTATCAATCGCCTCCAATTGTGTCTTATAGAGAATGTTTTGCAGTTTCCAAAACCCTACCTCCATTTTCTGTACGATCATTAGTTCCGAATAATTGATTGTCAAAGTTGAAAAGGACTTTTTTGCTTTGATCGACGATAACTCTGCGGGAAAATCATCGTATACGCAGCTCGTTAAGAGGTCAAATTAAAGCTGATTAAATTGTCTAAAAGAGCTTTATGGTCGCATGATGAAAAAAAATAATAATTTTGAAGTCCACAGACCATTTTAAAGACGAGCAAAAATTTGGAAAAATGTTTTTTGTTGGTTTTCGGATGATTACGTGAGAATCGCTCCCGGTAAAACATATTAAAGATCTGAAAACTAGACACTGGAGGCTACAATTTCCTTTTTTTTTTATTTCCTTGTACGACCATTTTTCTCCGAGTTATCCCTTGTTGAAAATCACCCAAAAATTTGGAATTTTTTTAATACCTATCCTTTAATTTTTTTACTATGTATGTATGTTGTTCCTCTTGACCACAGAATCAAAAGTTCTTATGGGCACCAAGTTCAAAAATGCATAGTTTTTCAGATATTGGAGGTTAAAATACCACTTTTCGGCATCTTGACGCTTAAGGCATACATAAACCGGGGAGTTCTCTGTGAGTTTCTGTTGTTGTTTTCTTTTTTTTTGTATCTGATTCAGTCCGGGAACTTTTCGACTGCTGATTGAGATGATATGTACAATAACAACCACTGACAGTTGCCATCTGTCAAAAAGTATTAAAACGTATTTAAGCTTAATAAAAACGTTATCAAAACATATATGTACATACATATATGCATTTACTACTTTTTTCTTGATCTGGTCACTAATTATTGACAAGGGAGGAGTTACTTAAGGTAATAGACATAAATAGTAAATAAAAAATCATAGCTGTATGTTATCCTTTCATTTCTTCTCTAGTAACAGCTGTGCAATTTTGATATTGTAAGTACAATAGTTTAAAATCGGTTATAATCTGTAAGGAACTTAACAACAGAGTTCTATTTACCTGTGTTCTATACCTATAAGTTATATTACCTGTGTTGGGAGTATAGTATGTATTAGGTATACATACATAAATGCTCAATATACACCATTTTCAAACTTCTTGGTAACACAAGAAGAAACCGTTTATTTTTTGTAAATGTAAGACTTTATTTATTGGTGTAGTGGGTACTAGTGAGTGGGTAAGGTTTTCCACGAAACCCCGAACTACTATACTTTTCTCGACGCGTTTCGCCAACTAAGTTGGCATCTTCAGGAGAATATTAAAACTAAATTCTAACTTACACATTTGCACTATTTATACTTAATTATAATCTAATCAAAATATATCTTTTTGTTTGCCCGATATACTTTTGATCAGAGTCTTTACAACTTATTTCGTATATTCCTGATGGTTCGTTATTGTCGATTTTGTCTTTGGGGTTGCGCCTGTAGTTTATTTTTAGAATTATAAACCAAATTGATATTAATACTTTTAAAAACTTTATCTAGTCCGAGGGTGAATTTAGGTTCATATGGTAACGAAACAAATTTCGAATTAATTGTATCTCTACGAAAAGTCGTGAAATTGTACAGGGCTCTATTAAATTTGTTAATGCCTTCTTATTAACATATCTATTAAATGGACCGAGTAACCGTTTTTCTTAGCTATATCCTTAATTAAATTTTTCTCATGTTCAAACCTCTCTTTACTGAGGAGGAAACTTAACAAACGGTTAATTAGAAATTTTAAAACTTGCCATTTTATGTTGAAAAGGGTGGTGTGAGTCTTTGGGAATGTATATAAGAGTCACGGTTTCTTTCCTATATAAATCAAATTCTAACTTATTTTCACTATTTCTAATTCTAAACATCTAAAAATGATAGCTGTTCATTGTATTCCATTTCATATGTACATTTTATAGTAGGGAAAGGGGTTATTTAATTTAGCAACAAAAAATAAACTACAGACGCTTTTGGGCAACCCCAATGACAAAATCGACAATAACGAAAAGTCAGGAATATACGAAATAAGTTGTAAAAACTGTGATCAAAAGTATATTGGGCAAACAAAAAGATCTATTATGACTAGATTTAAAGAACACATGGCTCATTTGAAATATGGCAGAACGGGAAAATCTTGTGTTGCCCAACATGCTTTTGACAACAACCATAGGATAAACATAAATAATTTAAAATTAATTGGAAATGTAACAAACAGTAGACTGTTGGATGCTTTTGAAAGTTTAGATATCATTAAATGTAACAGTAATATGAATAAGGACATTGGTCCGATACCCACCAGTCCACTGTTTGCTCTGATAAACAAAGACAGACATTACGGTCCAGTGAACCGTGGCGACAAATTAAGTATAAATAGTGCAAGTGTGTAAGTTAGAATTTAGTTTTAACCTTCTCCTGAAGATGCCAACTTAGTTGGCGAAACGCGCGTCGAGAAAAGCAGAGTAGTTCGTGTTATGTTAGAGTAGTTTCGTCGTTTTTTTACTTTATTTCTTCTTTTTTGTATTAAGTAGTAGGTACATAATATTGCTTGTTATGGGAATCAAATAGTGAGTTTAACTTATAGGTGTATTTTTGCTTTATTCTTGCAGTATTATGTAACATTTAACATCGTCGAAAGATCTTTTTTCTAATTAGTTACTACCTAATAAATTTAAATGCTAGAATTGTAAAATAAGGTCAAAGTAACTAATGCTTAAATTATAATATGCACCGCAAAAAACTGTAAGTCATTATAGTATACATACGTACATATACATGTGAACTTATGAAAATATGTTAGAGTAATAGCATCGGAAGAAACGAAAAAAAACGAATTATAACGATTACGCTAAAATATTTCGGTTGTTAAAAGACGATATTACCTTAGTCAGGAAACAATGTAACCAGTGACTAACTAATCCAACAATAAAAATACTGCAAATGGCCGCGTAAATTTCAGATAGTAAATAAATTAACAAGTATATGTAAATTAATGAAGTGTTGCGGTTTACGGCATTTTAAATAAATACTAGCGCCAAAGTAAATGCGAAAATTTATTTAATGAACGGCGTATCGTGCTTTCAAAATAAATAATTAGATTTCAAAACATGACACAATTCGGACCGTAAAAGTTGACGTATTTCCCTTTCAATCATCGGCAAAGGCATCGAGCGACATAAAGCTGCCATGGGACACGTCAAGATCGTGCGTTTTATGACCAAAGGTTTTATATGCACTTGACTTCCTCCGATTACTAACTGCATTAAATCCTTACCCTACATAAACATTTACCAGAACTGAGCTATTTCATGTCAGAATTTAATATTAAATGGTTTTAATTGGTCCTAAAATTTAAGTGTGTTTACTTTAGGAGGTTTTTTTTCTCAAATTGAAAAAAAACGCAATAAAGTGGAATATAAATTTATGGACCTCCAGTTTTCTAGAAATAGGAAACATTTTATTACAAGAGATTTATATTTTTAAATTATGAGGCTGTCCTTTTAATGCACAAATTATTGCTGAGAGTCGGTATGTCAGAAATGAGGTATTTGAACAATGTTGTTAATACTTTTTTAGAGAATATGTAAAAGTAAAAAGAGAATATGTGAATATAAAAAAAAGTTTTTATATTCACATGGTAATTATAAGGGAGCGAGGTAAATATCGATCACTTACACAAAAACATTTCCAGTGAATTTCCATTTACAGTTATGAAGTGACCCTTTTGCAGGATCATGGAAAAAGACTTACTTTACATAAATTAACTAAAGAATATGTAATTTTTTTATGTAATTTCTTTAATGTTTCTTTTGTTAGAAGAAAAAAATTGAAAAAACATTATTCTGGCAGACAATATCGACCAGGCGGCAAAAATCGACTCAGTGGTCGGCTAATGTCGAGCAGGTGTTTCTACAAAAAATTTTTAAAAAAACCAATTTATAAAATATTTTTTGTATTGAAAAAAATACAAAGGAAGGAGGAAGGAGGAAACAGTATTCTAGCATTTGTTACAAATATACATAATTATCAGCTTTTTTAAATGTCCATACAATCAGTATGAGTCCAACACCCATGGAAGCGACACCTCTACCAAAGTTCATTGTTTTTTACAAAATATTGATATATTAAATCTTCGTCACACATCTTCTTTTCTTTGGCCGAGATACCGTTTAACTTTCTTCATATGCTTGTTCTTCAGTTTCTTATTTTCTTCCTTCATTTCCAGTTTTTCTTTAACTTGTGTTCAGGTCGTAATAACTGAATGCTGGGTTCTATGAGTTTGACTTCTACCCGCAAAACTTATGTTCCCTTTCTTAGGGTTGCACAGTCTTGTCTTCATTGTCAGTCTGTTTGTTTTCTAAAACTTCCCCTAGATCTAAACCTCAAGAATAAGCTGATTCCGCCGAGGAAGAAGATTTACGAAGGCTTTTAATAAATTGCTCTGGCTCTGGTAAAGGTGGTCTAGAACTAGATGGTTAAGTACGAGATGGGATTTGAACAGGTGGGACCAATATCGACCGGAGTGGTCGATATTAGCTTGCCGAGGATTGAAACAAATTTTGTTTATTAACATGAAACTAGGCTAGAAAACAATGACTATTCTGTTATAAAATTAAAGTAGTTATGGCATAAGTAATCTGTAGTACAAACATTAAACAGAGGTAAACTATATATCCTCACATGAACCTTAACATGAACACTCAAAAGTTAAGAAGAAAAACACCGTAAAATAAACTTTCATCTGCACTTTGGACAACTGTTGGATAAATGGCCGCCTGAGAGTTTCGGCGAAGTTAGTTTTTTAATTATAGGAGCTCATATTACATTATAGATTTGTTTTCGGCTTAGTGATCGATATTTGACGATGGTCGATATTTACCTCCTTTCCCCTAATAAAAAATACAAATGTTTTGCAGCCCGTTTCCAGAATTCCAGGGTATGCCAGAAAAGTGTTTCTTAAGGGTAAGGCAAAAGAACGAGCCGATGGAACAATTCTGACTACGGATTCACATTCAGGGGGTGAAAATAAATAGGAATATACTAGTCTGGTCCGCCATATAGATCAATTTTTTTGTGGTGCTATGTTAAATATAACATAGCATTACTATATAACATAGCATTACTTCCCCCTCTAACAAGCACTAAAAAGGGGGGAATAAGATCCCTTTGGTAGCGTTTTTTTTGCTAACAGCGATCGTTGAAAATCTTGTTTACGATGTTTTTCTTGTCAAAAATGTGTACTTAACATTGATGTAGCATCCGAGTCTGAGGTGATCCTAGAATTGGAAGTAGGGACTTGTGATACTTCATTTGAAAAGTCTTTTCATTCTCTATTCAAAACTGTTATAGTTTTAAATTTTATTGCAAAAATTAACAAGAAAAAAGTTATCATTATTAATGCAGCAAATGTTCAAAATGCATGCCTCCAGCATGGCTTCAAGACGCGTATTTAAACAAAAATGGGAGTCAAGATATTATAGTCACAATTCCGACAATTTCGAAGCGACAACGCTAAAATAATATGTATATGTATATGTCGTGTCAAAAAAGGTAGTCGCGTAGAAAACGTTATAAAACTGGCCCAAATTAATACGAGGCGCGTTCATAAACTAAGGGCCGTTTGCTTATATATAAATATTGGCGCTTCGAAGCACAGTTTTACTACTGCAGCGCCATCTACTGACTCATTGCGAAGCCTACAGCGTCATTTGTTTTGCGTTTTTTTCCCCCCCCCCCCCCCACCCCATGGCCGCGAAAATCTGACCCGCCAACTGTGAAGTGCGTTCTAGCTACAGTTATGAGTGAAGGAAAGGTTAGACAATGGTGCCGTGATTTTAAAAATGGCCGAACAAATGTCCATGACGAAGAGCGGAGTGGCAGGCCCAGTATGCAGACCGATGAAATCGTTTCACAAGTGGACCAAACACTGCGATCTGATCGTCGATTGACGATTAGTGGCCTGGCTAACAAATTTCCTCAACTTGGACGCACTACTGTTTACAATATTGTCACAGAAAAACCTCGCATACCGCAAATTGTGTGCAAGGTGGGTACCAAAAATGCTCACCGACCACCACAAAGAGCAAAGAATGTCTAGTGGATGAAAGTTTTTGGCCTGTTATCAACAAGATGGAGATTATTTGTTTTCTCACATTGTTACTGGGGACGAGACGTGGGTATCCTACGCCAACCCAGAAACAAAACTGCAATCGATGCAGTGGCGACACTCATCTTCACCAAAACCGAAAAAGTTTAAGCAAACTCAGTACACAAGTCGAAAATTGATGGCTACAGTTTTTTGGGACAAAGACGGTGTTCTTTTGGTTGATTTCATGGAACGTGGGACAACAATTACAGCTGACGTGTAATGCGAAACGCTCAAAAAATTGAGACGTGCGATCCAAAACAAACGCCGCGGGAAACTGTCATCTGGCATAATCCTCCTCCACGATAACGCGCGTCCTCACACTGCTGCCAAAACCAATGAGAAAATTCAAGATTTTCGTTGGGAACTTTTGACCACCCACCGTACAGTCCCGACCTTGCACCTAGCGACTACTTCCTCTTCTTGCATTTTAAACAGTGGCTCGGTGGACAACGTTTTGAAACCGAAGAGGGACTCAAAAACGCCGTTGTCAACTGGTTCAACTCTCAGGCGGCAAGCTTCTATGCAGAGGGGTTAAAGAAGCTGGTGCAGCGGTACGAAAAATGCTTAGAAGTGAACGGCGATTATGTAGAGAAGTAAAGTAAGATTGTACCTAACTAAATATGACAATAAAATTTGTTTCTTATGAGTACATTTTTTTCTGTGACCAAACGGCCCTTACTTTATGAACGCGCCTCGTATTTATCAAAATCTCAAAAAGTCTCGCAAACTTGAATGGTCTTATGATTTTTCTAGCCCAACCCGATGAATATCGTACAATAAACAAAGAAATGGCGTCATTGTCAATTAAGGCAAAAAAAATGCGATCGTTAATTACTCAAAAAGTTGTTAACGGTTCGAGCTGAATTTTTTTTTTTGTAACTTCATACTACAAACAGCAGTCCCTTCAAGAAATTTCATGATCATATTCGCCATACTTTTGAAGTAAAAAAATGCTGAAAAAAGCACTTTTTCAACTTCAGCGTCATTTGCAAGTTAACAATAGCATTTGGAGACCTTGAGTGTAGCTTAAAATTTGGGAAATTCAATAGGCTACAACTTCTTATATGCATATGCTGTCTAAAATATGCCAAGGAACAGAGATATCAGCGGAAAAATACGTTTGTTTTTCACAAATTGTTGTTTCAAAGAATTAGCGGACGGTTTGAGCTCTACAGACCACTCGCATTGTGTTCTACGCAAAAAAAAAATACATAGGAAATCGTCAAAACTAGCCCTATATCTTTCAAGAACAGTTTTTGATTATTTTAGCTCACTGCCTACTGGACTATGTATATATTTTATATTCGTAGTTATCTTTTTTTACTTTTGAATAAAATTCGGTATGTAGCATCTGAAGATGTCCAGAACATTCAATTTTATATGGTTTTTGCAAATTGTGAAAAAAAAACGGTTGAATCATGAGGCGGAAATTGTAACTCGAACACACTGTACGTGCGTAGATATGTAGTACAGTTTGAGAATTAAATGGTAGGAACCTACTATACAATGTATTATGCAACCCACAAAACAATATTTCTGTCGAAATGGTCAATCCTTTCCAAAAAGTATTCAATAATTTATTAGTTTTTAATTTTCTCATTTCCAGTTTTCCAGGGCCTCCATCACTATAAGGTATGAATTTGAAATAATAATATAAATGTAGATATCCCAAATTGATTATGCATGCATTAGTATCTCTTTTGTTGTAGATAGAAAAATTGTTTAATATGTGACTAAATTGTTCTATGTGACGTCTCTCTTCATTCAAACACTTTTCTTCAAATTACCTCCACATTATATAAGAATAAATAATACCAGTTCTCAGACAAACTGTAGAATATACAAATTAAATTTGGCTTCAGTAAAATAGCGCATAAGTCATCCGATTTAAGAGTAATTTTTAATAATATTATTTGAAATGACGTGGAAATAATCTTATGGTCAGCCAGATCTCAGTGGGTTCGTTTAGACTTTTATCTTTGGGGCATATAAAAAATGAAGTGTACGCACTAGAATTCCCAGAAAATTTTAGGATAAGTTAGTACACATTTTAGGATAAGTTAGAAATACATTTGCTAGTATTAAGCGAAACGCATTGAGAAGAGTAATCAATTTAGTTTTAAAGCGGAGCCAAAATTGTTTAGATGAAGCGGGACCTTGTTTTTTAGTTTACATTATTTTTACTAATTGATTCACCAATTTAGTAATTTTGTTTTTAATTTACAAATTGTTACCTACTTTGAAAATATATAAATCTTTTAAATTTCACAGGAGGAGCACGATTTTCTTGCATGTCATACACTGTCGAAAAGCAAATTTTGAGCCCTATTTAACCACATAAAAATCCGATATTGTGCCCTTAAGCAAAGTCAGAGTTAATAGAATAAACTCAAAAACAAATGACGACAGAAATATTTTGATAACATTAGCAAACACATCTTATAAAAGTGCCCTAACAATGTAGTCGCTAAAATATCACAAGCCCAGTAATTAAAAATATATGGGACACTTTCTTAAAAGCACCTTCTCAGTTGATTGGAATTATCTCTCGAATTATTACACATAAATCGAATTTGAAAAAAAAAGTTACAAACAATAACCGAGTTACCAATGTATGTATAACCAATTTTGGACATACTCTATACATATGTAATATACTATTCAATTATAAAAGGGCATAGTTTTTTTCCATACTTATTATTAGTTTTACCCCATCCAATTTTTTTTATTTATCTAAGGTCTTCTTGAAGTAACATTTTTAGAATCATCCATGGTTTCATAAGACACAATAGTGTTTTATTAGGAAAAAATCATCTTACCCAGAATACTAACTGTAAATATGTCATTATGGTAATTTATGTAGATTGTAAACAATACTGATCATTAGAGTTCGTACGAGCGCGGAGTGTAACAGGACCGTAGTCAGTTTACGAATGAAAATGTTAATATGTTCATAGAAACTATGTTGTATCATAGTACATTATTAAATATTATTACTTCTTACCAAGCGCAAATGCCACAGGGCTGACACTGTCCTGCCCTTGACTCGTTGGATTTCACAGCTCACAGCTGACTTGCATTACGAAAACTGCGCTAGCAATTTTAGTTATTTATGGCATGCTGTAACAGACAGTCACCGGCATTACATCGCGTTTATACGTCTGGTTTTTACGTATTCGCCGTGTGTTGTATTCGCCGTGTGTTTAAATAACTTTATAAATATTAATAATTATTAGTTAAGGGGAGAAGTGAATAAAGTGATATACCATGCCAAAGGTGAAAAGAAATAGACGGGAAGTATTTCAAACGTGGTCTGACAGTGATCCCGAGGGTTTGAGGGACATATATATTGAAGGAAATGACCTTTTTTGTACTGTGTGTGAACGCATTATAAATTCTTCAGATAAAACTAAAGTAACAAGACATCTGAAAAGCTATGCCTCGTCCAGCGCCGACGACTCCGTATTTTTCTATGAACTTACAGAAGCCTTTGTTGCAAGCAATATTCCATTAAACAAACTAGAGAACCCCAAGTTACGTACGTTTTTAGAAAAATATATGGACCGAAAAATTCCTCATGAAAGTACGTTAAGACTTGCATATGTCGATCGGGTTTACAACAATGTAGTGACATCAATACGCGAAGACATTGCGGACAATTTCGTGTATTTTATTATAGACGAAGCTACGATGCTTGCGGACGTTCAGTAGCTAATTTTTTAATTGGTGCGTTAAAAAGTGACACTGCTAGTGACAGCCACCCCAATCTGCCATGGGAACCTTGTCTCAACACTGACGTTTGTCGGGTAAGTGTTGCCATTGTTACGTATTATCTTAATTTATATAGGTATTTTCTCCTTGACTTAACCGTTCTATTTGGTAAAAATAGTACTATGTTGCTACATAATTTATGTAAACATGTTATATTCGTTAACTGAATACGGTCCTGTTACACTTCGCGCTCGCACGAACTCTACTGATCATATCGTGGTTTCCTAAGGTACACCATGTTTTATAGTTTCAGATTCACCTAATTTCACTTAATACGTATTTTTACCTATCACTTAGGTAACTTTAAACAACTTTATTGCTAAACCGCTGGTACCAATATTTTCTAATATTTTAAGAGTTTCAAGAATTTGTGGCGTTCGTCAAGTCCAGAAAAGTATATAACAGTTTCGATTGACCCAAACAATTGTACTCAATTGTTCCAAACTTATAATCAGTGAAGTTAAAGCTATTTCCTCATTTATTGAGTTGAACTTTTTTAAATTGTAAGAAAAGGTTTCCCAGGGTAAGTATAACGGTATTGCGACCAGCAGTTCCCGAGGGTGTCTGCTTGTACATAGCTTGCTCCCGAAGTGTACTGTACAAATAAACATAATTTAGGCATCAAGTCCTTGTACTAATGAAGATATTAGGTTTGATGTTGCAATTTTAAAAGGGTCATCCTCCAAAACTATCAAAGATACAAGAATGAAGTGAGGTTCTAGGCAAAAAAAACGCAAAGCATATCCATGCATTATTGAAGAGAAAAATATATAATAATTCTACACCAGTAATATGAATAATAATTCGTTAGTAATAATTAGAGTTTCTAAATCGCGGGCTATAAACAGGACAGGAGTCCAGGTCCTTATTACTTACCACCAACTACTATGTGCATAGAAAATACTCACAATATATTGCTCATTACAATACAGCCATACAAAATAAAAAAGTTGTTTGAATCCGACGTCTAAGTATCCTAGTTGTATATTTATTGAGTCGCTGAACACGATAGTGACTTCAGTTTTTTCCCTACACGTCAGGATATTCAGGGAAAATCCCCTATTTTACGGCTCTAAAGTACCCTGAATGGCTCATCTACGTCACTCTAGTCTTATGTTTTTCGGGGCCCTGAATACTATGGTGACATTGGTTTTCTCCTTACACGTCTGAATTTTCCGATTTTCTGGAACAGGCCCCCATTTTCCGGCCGTAAAGTAATGGTTCAACTAAGACTAGGCACACTAGTCCCATATCCTTTGGGTCTCTAAATACAGTGGTTGAAAACTTCGTCCTTGATCTTTGCCGCTGATAGGTTGCCAAATTTACTTTGCAGATATTGAAAGCAATTCCCTTCTTTACCCAAATCGTTCACAAATATTTTAGTTTCATGATACCTAGTTTTATGTGTAATTAAGGGAGCACTTTCTGGAGAAAAGCAGATTTGGTAAGGAAATTTAAAAAATTTAGGTTGTCTGATGAGTTTAGAGCTCCATTTTCTAGACTCACAGTTGGCTACTTTCCAGACTACAGTGAGGAACAAGAAATGCGCTTTCATCAAGATTTCAATGATATGGGAAAGATGTATCAGGTACGCTGGGATGAATCTATGATGGTTGATTATTGCGGAAATATCAAGACGGATCTCATAGGTCAGAGCACTTTCAAAAGAAAGCCATTGCGGAGGTCCTTTGATAATTTAGGACAGGAAAATGAGGGGATTTTCCGGAAAGTCGGAAAAAAATGTTGAAAGAAAACTGATATTATCATCTTATTCAGCGCCCCGAAAAAAATAAGAGTACCTGAGTCATTCAGGGTACTTTAGGGCCGAAAAATGGGTGGATATTCCAAGAAACTGGAAAATCCTGATATGTAGTAAGAAACCTGAAGTCCCCATCATATTCACTAACCCAAAACCATAAGACTAATGTACCTAGACTTATAATTAAAATAATAACTCAAATAATAACTTAACAAATAAAAAAATTTTGTTAAGACAGACTATATCCATTTCCTCTATTTTGTAAATAGTGTCATCATATACAGGGTGTTTCCCAATGTAGTAACATAAATGGCACCAGTGATTGAACTAAACCTACATTAGTCCAATATTCATGAGATACAAATACCTAAAGATTTCCAGGTAAATACACGTTTGTATTAATAAATCAAGAATGTAAAATCATATTGTCATTTTTGTTGTGGGTTTAATTTTGGTGTGGCTTATAACCTTTGTATTGTATTCTATTTGATTTTTCTATGGGCACAACCATGTCAGGAGCAGCTGGTATCCTATTGATAGGTCTGATAATTTTGATCAGATTGAATCATTTTTACTTCATAGCGTCTACTCAAAAGCAAATATGTGTAACTTGAAACATGTCTTGAGGTACCCATGTAATAGTCGGCTTATTTATTTATAAATTAAAAGGAATATTATTAGGTTATGTAATAAAATTGTATAAGAATATACTCAAAACTAGGTAACAAATACACATAAAATTATCCTAAAATATATGCCATTTAGTTTAGAGAACAGGATGATGGATAACTATTTACTCATAAGATATAAGAACATAAATCACATCACCACATTTTAGATAAACAACTTAACGTAATAATTCACCAGAGCCTAGACTAACAGTTCAAAACTACTCCTGGATATCAGCGCACATAATTCAACACTTTCCTACAAATCGCATTGTCCTGAGATAGGTACACAATGTTCCAAGGTACACACGTCTTCCCTAACTATTGCTTTGTTATTTATGTACAGTACACCAAGGGATAGCTTGGCCCGCGAATTGCGTACAACGAGCGTAGTATGATGTACATATAACCACCATACCCGAGATATATATGAGTTACCCACAAACAAACAATAACAGACTGTACTTCTAAAAGCGTTCACGGCTGCAACTATAACAGAAATTGAGCACAATTTCAGGTTTTGTCTACTGCGGTCAGGGGCAAGGCTATTATACTTTTGGTGTACTGTATATGTGTATATGGCACAAAGGTTATGAAATAAAATCATCTAAATCATTAATAACACAGCTCCACAAAAAAATGTCATTCAGACTAGACTACCCCTATGTATTTTGGCCCGCTGAATCCGAATCTGGCATCAGAATGGACCCAGCACCCTTCAGTTTTCCCCTAGAACCCAAAAAGTCTCTAGAATCAGGCAAAATCAGTTTTTTTTTACATATCTTCATAAAATTTTTTTTGCAATGAACTATATTTCACTTTCTTTGTGTATTTTGAGTAACTGTTTTCGAATCCAGTTTCCGAATGAACCCAGCACTCTTCAATTGTACCGTAGAAGCCAAAAAGTCTCTAAAATTAGGCAAAATCTGCTTTTCTGATATTATTTCACAAAAAAAATTACATTGGACTGAATTACACTAGCTTCATATATTTTGGATCACTGAACTCGAACCCAGTAGCCTTCAGTTTTCCCCTAGAATCCAAAAAGTCTCTCGAACCAGGCTAAATCAGCTTTTTTAACATATCTTGAAAAAAAAATTGCATTGGACTAAATTTCACTATCTTTATAAACCTAGGGTCGCTAAATTTATAAACTGGCTTCAGAATGAACCCAGTACATCTCAGTTCCACCTAGAAGCTGAATAGTCCCTAGAATTAGGCGAAATAGGCTTTTTTTAGCATATCTTCGCAAAAAAAAATTTACAATGGACTAGGTATGTTTCACTACTTTTGCGTATATTTGGTCGCTGAATTTGAATCTGGTTTCAGAACGAACCCAGCGCCCTTCAATTTTCCTCTAGAAGCCAAAAGGTCTCTAGAATTAGGCAAAATTAGCTTTTCTGATATCGTTTCACAAAAAAATTGTACATACATTGGACAAGACTGTATTACCTCTGTATATTTTGGGCGCTGAATTTAAATCTGGCTTCAATCCAGCACTCATTAGTTTTACCCTAAAAGCTAAGAAGTCTTTAGAATCCAGCAAAATGTGCTATTATAGTCTAACAACCACTGAAACACTTTTAGCATCACCCAGGATCAACGACATGGACGTAGCGGGGATATGATCCCTTTGGGTTGCTTGATTAGCGTGAGTACCCTTGCCTCTCACGTTATGGGGTGCTTGATTTGCGTGAGCCCCCTTGCCTCTCACGTTGAACTTTTTACTTTTGAAATCATCTAATGAACTTTCAAGATTTCTTACTCTTACAAAAAAAACTGTGATCAGTGGTTGTTAGACTATAATAGCACATTTTGCTTGATTGTAAACATTTTTTGGCTTCTACGGGAAAACTGATGGATGCTGGATTGAAGCCAGATTCAAATTCAGCACCTAAAATATACAGAGGTAATAAAGTCTTATCTAGATATGTTAAAAAAAGCCGATTTCGCCTAATTCTAGGGACTTTTCGGCTTCTAGGGGAGAACTGAAAGCTACTGGGTTCATTCTGAAGCCAGTTTATGCGGAATTCAGCGACCCAACGTTCATAAAGATTTTTTTTGGTTTGGTTGGATTAGGTCAAGGTAATAACAACTATTCGATTTTTGCCAACGTTTCGGAGCTTCATTTCTCCTTCATAGGGCTCAATCAATGTTGTTATTGTTGTCATGTAAGGTGGTACGTTACAAACATTGGTGGCCCTGTCTATATACATATATAGTAAATGTATAAAGATAAAGACCACAAACACTATTAACAGGACAATACACTTTAAAAATTACTATAGTATTACTATAGTAATTACTATTAACTAAAAAGTAACTAAAAAGTATTACTATAGTTATTACTATAGTAATTTTTTAAAGTGTACTATAGTAATTACTATAGTAATTTTTAAATGTATGTCCGTTAATAGTTTTTTCTTTATCTTTATACATTACATAATATATAACTTAATCTTATGACAACAATATGATGACCGATGAAGGAGAAATAAAGCTCGAAACTTGGCAAAAATCGAATATTGTTATTTACTCCTGGACCTAATCAAAAAAAAAAAAAAACTAATAGAGAAGAAGGCCAATCCCAAGTTCAAAAGATATTGAAATTTAGTCCAATGTAAATTTTTTTCAAGTATTTAAAAAAGCTGATTTAGCCTGGTTCGAGAGACTTTTTTGGATTCTAGGGGGAAAACTGAAGGCTACTGGGTTCGAGTTCAGGGATCCAAAATACATGAAGCTAGCGAAATTCAGTCCAATGTAAATGTTTTTTGGTGAAATAATGTCAGAAAAGCTGATTTTGCCTAATTCTAGAGAGTTTTTGGCTTCTAGGGTAAAATTGAAAGGGGGTGTTGGGTTCATTCTGAAACCGGATTCCAATTCAGTGACTCAAAATACACAAATAAAGTGAAATATAGTCCATTGCAAAAAAATGTTTGTGAAGATATGTAAAAAACTGATTTTACCTGATTCTAGGGACTTTTTGGTTTCTAGGGGAAACTGAAGGGTGCTGGGTCCATTCTGAATTCCAGATTCGGATTCAGCGGGTCAAAATACATAGGGGTCGTGTAGTCTAGTCTGAATGACATTTTTTTTTGTGGAGCTGTGTAATCAGATGTCACGCTATCCTTTGCAGAAGCTGTATTATTCTTAAATTGACTAATGTATTTTTTATTTTAAATTCAAAAGGGAATGTCTTATATTACGTTTAGACCCCAATGGATGTGGCTGTTTAATTTGTTGTGCTAGTTTACTTCCCACACTAGAGTAATATTTATTGAATATTATTAGTTTATTGAATATTTTATTATAGAATATTAATAATTTCTCTAATAAATCCTATTGTATTTCTCTTAACCCTTATTTTTATTCGGATTTTTTTACATCCTTTCACAAACCTTTACTTCGTTTTTATGGGAAACTCCAGTGTAGAATGTAAAATTGGTCAAGGAGAGTGGGGCAAGTTGACAGACTTAAGGAAAAAACGGTTGCAAATTAAATATACTTAATACATTTTGAAAACAACCAATAAGAGTGTGAAACGTACGTATTTATAAAAAAAAATAAAACAGTTGGAATGGTAAACATTTAATTAAAAGTATACAAAAACAAGACTTATTCTTTTTGTGTTACTTTCGTCATTTTGCCATACAGGTGAGGCAAGATAAAGTGCATAATGGGACAAGACGGCGACTAGGGGCAAATATCACACTTGAACCAATAGAGTCTCTTGTAGCTTGTACAAAATTTATTGCCCCAGATTTCATAGTCTAACAAAATGAAGTTAGTCACAACCTAAACAGAAAATATTATTTGGGGATATTCCTTCAAAAAATATTACAGTTTACGTTTTTGCAAGAAAATCCGTTATTTTTGAAAATGAAAGTTTTATAAGAACCAACACTCGTATTTAATATTCACGATAACTGCTGATGTAATAAACACAAGCGTCGTTTCTTACAATACAATAATTAATTTAACGGCTTTAAATAAAACACGTTCGTCGTCTTATCTCACTCTCCTCTACTTCAGCATGAAAATATTCAGATACAAGTTACCATTATTTGTTGCTTGCAAAAAGAAAAATGTAGAAAAACAAATTGTCTGTCGACGAATCTAATGAACTCCAGGAAAAGGACCCCGCACGTTTTATATGGAAATCGGTCTCCCGGTGGAATTGACTGAAAATTTGGGAAATGGTTCATTTGGATCCCTGATCAAAAATCTCAATGGGGTCAAAGTTTCCGAAATGCCCATCTTTAGGCAGTACGGCCGTTTTTAGGGGCAAACGCGGCAAAAAATTCAATTTTTTTATGTACTGTGTTTAATTCTTGAATAGTCTCCTGAGTTGCTATATTATTGAGATACTTTGCATGTGTATGTGTTTTTTTTTGAGTCTATGTGTAAGTTTGTTATTTGCCGGTATTTTTCAAAAATAACTTTCTTCCTGTAAAAATGTTAAAACATTAATAATTTTTTTAAAGTTCCACACAAAGTTCACAAATATGTTCCTTTACATATACAATACTTGCAAAATAAATCGCACAAAAAGGTGTTCGAAATAAGTTATGATTCTTGATACTATTTTAGGTAATGTATGAAGTTTAAAAAACATGAAAACTTATTTTTATAAGTCTCATTAGCTTTCAGTTTATATATATTTTTATTTTAATTGTTTAGTAGAAATAAGTTATAGTAAATCCATTTTTCCCATTTATTTGTATTTATTTGACTATTATTGTAGACCGCAAATTTTTTTTTCATTAAAACATGGGTTTCCTAAAAAATTATATTCAAATTAAACACAGTACATAACAAAATTGAATTTTTTGCCGCGTCTGCCCCTTAAAACGGCCGTACTGCCTAAATATGGGCATTTCAAGCTTCGACCCCATTAAGACTTTTCATCAGGGATACAAAATGAACCATTTCCCAAATTTTCAGTCAATTTCAACGGAAGACCGATTTCCATATAAAACGTGTGGGGTCCTTAATGGAAAATAATTTGATTTGTCATGTAACGGCGAGGTTTCCTGCCTTTCGCTCATGTTTCTTGTCGTTCACAATAGTGATAGAGGAGAGGAGGGTATTATTGAATAGTCCGGAAATATGGAATACCGAAGTTTCGTCTCTGTTTGGTGCTGCTATCACGTGGAAATACCAAGAGCTACTCAAGAAAGACTACCATGATGTAGTGCAATGAGAGTTGAACCGCTTGTTGTTGTCGAACCACTCGCTACAGAAGAAAGTGTGTTTTGTGATTTTTAAGAGTTTTTGCAGGTAAGTTTTCAAACATTTTAACATACTTGGACAGGTGACTTGAACACTGATATTAAGCATAATGTACACTAAAAAGAATTGTAGTTTGTTATACTGTGGTCGTTTTTTAGCTGACAATGTTTCGTCCACCAGTTTAAAGGTTCATTTTCCAAGATGGCGGGTTGGGTATTATGGAATACTAGGAATTTCATAATACCCGACGTAGAAACAATAACTATTAATTATATAAATGGTAATATAGCCTAATTTAAAAACTAAAGGACATTTTTTTTTAAATCTAAATTCATTGGAATGGAAACAAAACATAATTTTTTATCATTTGACAATTAGTCTATAGTCTAGACCTTCAAATCATTTGTTTTCAGATGTGTTTTGTCTAGTAAACCTAACCCACCCCCCCCTTCTTAGTTGCAAGAGTGTTAAATAGTCTGTTTTTTTTTCAGATATGCCTAGAAAGAAGGAAGATGAGGGAAAGAAGCGAAAGCTTTGGTGTGATACGCAGATGGCTAAGGCTATCGAAGCTGTTTGTGAGAAGAAGATGGGGTACCTTAGGGCGTTCAAGGAATTCCAGGTTCCCAGAGCGCCTCTCTTCCGCCTTGTCAACAGTACGGAGAAAAATGCAGAGGTAGCAGCCTCAACTACTCTTGGCCGTAAGCCAGTTTTTCCTAAAGAACTAGAAGACGAGTTACAAAATATTTAGTTGAGATGGGAGGCCATGTTCTAAATGGGCTCACAAAAAGGGATGTCTTGCCTATCAACTTGCGGTTCGCAGTAACATACCCCATCCATTTAAGGACGAAACTGTTGGCAAAGATTGGTTCTACGGTTTTATGAAAAGGAACCCAAAACTTTCAGTCCGTAAACCCACGGGTACATCTTTTGCCAGAGCAAAGGCATTTAATAAAGAAGTAGATACGTTTTTGACCTGAACGATGTTGTTTTCAAAAAACAGAACTATCCTCCTACCAGGATATTTAATGTAGACATAACTGGTTTGTCTGTGGTTCAAAGTAAAGTTCCTCACGTAGTAGGCCTAAAAAGGAAAGAAATAAATTGGGTCCCCTTACTTCAGCTGAAAGAGGTTCTCTCATTACCATCATTCCCTGTATGAGTGCAGGAGGTGACTTTGTTCGGCCTCTTGTGATATTCCCTGAGGAAAAACATGAATGAACAACTTCTTAGAGGTGCTCCACCAGGGACCATCGCATCGGGCCACCCGTCTGGATACAGACAAACATTTTTACTAACTGATCTAAATATTTCATTGCTGTAACAAAACCCTCAGCTGAGTCACCTGTCCTGCTTCTCCTTGATGGGTACACACAAGCGTAACATTGACGTAATTAAAACGCAAGAGAAAGTCATGTTACGATTCTACCCCGCCATAGTTCGCATTAAATCGAACCCTTGGATAAAACCTTTATGGGTCCATTAAAGTCTCACTATAGTGAGGAAGTGAGATCTTTTTTAAGGCATAGCTCAAGGCCCCTCAGCATTTTTCATATGACGGAACTATTTGGCAGGGCCTACCTTAAAGTACAACGTGGGGACATAGCAGTAAACGGCCTCAAAGTGACTGGTATTTATCCTGTCAATAGAAATGTTTTTAGCAGTGAAGATTTTATTGCTTTTATACTCACAATTCCTAGGCCTCAGACTATGAGACCAACAAATGACTCTCTTCCATATTCGTTTACAAGCTCTGATTCACCTTAACCCTGTTCTTCCAAGAGTCCTGATGTGGTTGTCTCTGATACGTCTCAGTCAACAAATTCTGTCCTACCCATAGAGATATCACCACCACCTCCAAAAAAGCAGAAGTCAAATAGAGGCAGGAAAGCTGGATCTTCTGCTATAATAACCTACTCCCCATATAAAAAAAAGTTAGAGGATGAACTGAAAGAAAAGGACAAAAACAAGCAACCAGAAGCTTCAAAACAACAAAAGAAACCGAACATTCAAAGATAGAAGTTATGAAATTAGACCGACTTTCTAGACCTAAATCTACTCGAGATGACTCTAGTGTTAGCAGCGATGAATCGTTCCATTCATGTATTTTTTTGGATTTCATGTCTTCAGCCAAAAAACCGGAAAGACGCTGAATGTATCTTCTGTAACGGAAAATTCTCCGAAGATCAACGAGGGAAAATTTGGATTCAATGCATCAGCTGTTCTCTGCGGGCTCACCTTGACTGTAACGGAGCAGAGAAAGAAGATTATATCTGTGACTTTTGTAAAGAGACTCGAAGCAGAAATGACTTGCACATAATCTCAAAAATATGGTTTTTATAGTTAAAAATAACTAGTCTATGTTTTATGAAGTCTAGTTAGTTTTTCAATTGTTTAAACCATCTATTCCATATTACTCGACTTCATATTAACCTCCATTTGTAATTTTGTTTAAATAATTTTATTTATAACAACAAAATAAATAGTATTTTTTTACAAGTGATAGTTCATTACAATTAGTTATAGTATGTACTCATGATCATTTTGGGGATTTTTATTCAAAACCAGTAAATTTATTTTTAGAAATGTAAATGGTATTCCATAATACCCTCCTCTCCTCTACATTTGCAGATAAGCCATGCCATTTTTAAGATAATAATAATAGTCCTAATAATAATATATGCTTTTATTATGAGTAGGGTTCGGAATGTTTGCCATCACGCGTGTTAAGACTATCCTGCTCTCCCGCACCGGGATGGCGTACTACACTCTTGTATGCGCACATACACGAGCCCCGGGTGCGTAGTCGGGCAGGATCAATGCCGTACGTAGCACGGGCAAGAAATATACGCGAATATAATTTACAAACTGCTTAAAAATCTATATTTTCATTATCATAGAGTTTTATAGTGCGGTTCAGGCGTTATGGCATACGGACCCTAGGGAACGTACTCATACGTGACCCATTTATTACAATTTTTTACCCCTCCTCGGTGACCACCCGTAATAAGCGTAGTATATGCCCTCCCCCTCTAGTTTTCACGTAGTAATTCATAAATATGGTTTTAAATCATTTTTTGCAAACAGAAAGTTAAAAAAAATAATTTTCAGCGTCAGTATTGTCACCCCGTGGGTATAAAAAGCGCTAAAAGCTGCGCGCCATAGTCGAATATAGCTCGAAAAAAGCGCGAGATTTCCCTAGAGGATATTGACTATGTGACGAAAACATAAGCCCCCCCCCTCCCCCGCTACTGTGACCAAGCGTGGAATTTTGAAGACCCCCCCTCCCCCCTGAACAGGTCTCGTAGTATGGGTATGTTCCCTTAATTATGACAGCGAGCGACACTCTGAATCAAATGATCAATGCGCCTTGGGGTATATCATTTCAAGCATCTTGTATATGAAGCCAAATATCGTTGAGATTGTCTTGGGGATGAAGTAAATAACCCAGTCTGGTGCTAATCATATCTCAGATATATTCGATCGGTGAGAGATCGGGGGAGCGTGCAGGTAAAAGAAGTACATGTACATGAGTTTGTTCCAAAACTGTATCGTGACAAGCTGCCGTGTGAAGTCGGGCGTTATCTTGTTTAAAAATAGGTTCAATCAACCCCTCAAGATATGGCACTGGAAAAAGTTCTAAAACATCGTATTTAATTGAGTTAAATTGCCCCAAAGGAAAACTAAAAGTGACCTACTACCAAAACAATTGCCCCCAAACCATCACTTCACGTGTAAGGGCTATTATATAATTATTAATTCTATAATTAATAAAGGATAACAAGAATTTCAATGGGGAAGTTCAGCTTGCCACGACAGCCACCGACACTTGAAGCAGCTGACAATCGTTGCGCAGAATATTTCTGCAACTTCAGGTGCTGGCTAGAAACAACTTAGACATATGTTATAATAATTAGTACAAGTTGCAGCAGTGACTGAGGTGCCGCTTCTTTTTCACTGGCACAGGAATGAGACCAAGATTGTCTTGTTTTCGTCCCCACTGAAGCGGGTGCAAGTTGTTTTCTTAGCGCTGGACTTGGCTGGTTGGTGGTAGAAATGTTCTGTGGCAATGGTTGTCGGCTGCATCAAGTATCGGTAGCAGTCGTGGCAAGCTCAACTTTCCCTTTGAAAACATCTTGAATTGCTGATGTGATTGTGATGCTGTCAAGCGATTGCTCTGTGACTGCATTGGTGCCATACAATGTTATCAAAATAGCTTCCCCTGCTCAGCTGACTTGGGCTGTTCGTGCTGATGCCTCATAAAAAGTAGATGCCGCCTCCTTTAATGCAGGATTGTTTTTCAAGAAGCACATAGTTTAGTCTTACCATGTCTAAAAGGAACTGAGATTGTCATAACTGAAGAAGGCGTGAGCAAAATGAATGTAGTCATGCTCATACTAGAACGATGATGTTGAAAAGAAGGTGCCAGGTTTGACACCATTTCCTGGTTTCAGCATGTGTACGCTCGTTTTGTTTGGACTAGGAATCCCAATTAGCAACACAAGAATGTCAACATCTCAAGGACACCTGCCTCCCAACAACAATGCGTTCGGCAATAATGGGTAATATTACCGCTCACAAACTTCACTTTACGATATTTTGACTGGTTGAGTGTCAGAGCAATCTTCGGATTGAACTCCGCCTAAATAAAGACAATATTATTATTATTATTATTATTTTTATTATTATATTTTGGAAAATATCCTCGATGTTAAATTTCCGTACAAAATTTCGTCTACTTTAATTTCGAAACGTATACAATTTTCTATAGCATGCAGCGTTTAAGAGATATAAACAGAAAACTAAAGAAAGTGTGTTTTTTTTGCCTGCCAAGTTCTCCCCCCGGCATTCGGAGTCGAACACATAGTTTCACACTTTTCATCTTATACCAAACAATCCTAGAAAAAAAATCTAATGCAAGCACCCTATATAATGCAAGCTGACCCCTTCTGAGGCTACGCATCAACTGGGCTATTTCTAAAATAAAAAATATATGTATCCATACGCAAAACAAAAGCTGCGGACGCACAGCGTCGAAATTCGTAATAATTAATAATTTTTTGCAGGTCTTCTGTAAAAACAATTTCATTTGAAGAAATCTACGAGTTATTTGCAAAATTTGAAAATGGCTATCTTCAGATTTTGTTCAGGATTTTTTTGAAATTGTTGTAAAAAGTATTTTATTTTTAAAATAAGCACTTATTTTAATACAAGTGGAAAAAAAGTTTTTTTCATACAAAGAGTAGAAGTGTACAATAAGGTCGATATACCATTTCTGATGAATTATCAGCAGTAAACAGGAATTATTTGCATTACATTTAATTCTACTCTAATAATCCTAGTGACCCTAAACAGTGCTTATACCAACATGTTATAAAAACATATATGTAAAAATTTGACAGATAAGGCGACAGTCATATGGTCACAGCCACCTTGTAATGGGTTATAAAATGTTAATCCAAAAAACGTAATGTAGTCTCATTGGGTATAATTTGTAGAATATCGCAAAAAGTAATGATGCTGGTAGTTTCCGTAATACATTATACATTCAAATAGTACAAGGGCGTAGCCAGTATTTTTTCTTTGGGGGGGGGGGGGGGGCGACCAATGCAGATTAAACAAAAAAAGCAAAACAAAATTACATGATCTAAACATTTAAGATACTAATGATTTTAAAACTTCGCTTTAAGGGGTTAGGTGGGTTTGAAAATTTCAAAAAATCGATTTATTTTTTTGTCTTATTAAATAGTAGAATATGTTTAAAATATTCTCCTAAAATTTCAAATCGATCCGAGTAGAATTCTAAGAAATAGACCCTTCGGAAGTTCCGCCCATCAGGCCACGTCAGTGCAGCGCTTCGCAGGTATTGGCGATTTCAGATAAGAATGCGCCCCCTAGGCGTGTGACAGTTGATTACTCGCTTTCTCCATGTTTGTTTACGTTTGCCAGCTTTATGGTGCCGGAATCGATGATTCTGTTAAAAAAAAAAATTGTTTTTGCATGTTATTTCAATTTAAAACTTTAAACGCGTTTATCTCAAAACTCAATTTTTTAAGTCGGTGGACACGATTTCTCGAAAAGTTATAAAGCGATTTTGTTCAAATTTGCACACGTCTTTGAAATAACGTTATCTGATCATTGAACGTAGGATTTTTTTTTATTATTGTTACAACTAATTTTTTTTCGAGCCAATACATGGCGAAAATTTGACCAAAAAATATGTTTTTTTTTTGTTCAAAGTCTATCAAACATTCAATTTTTATTTTATTTTTTTTTCCTTCGTCCAATAACGAGATTTATCCATGTATTAACGAAATATTTTTGGTTTTTTGATTTTTGGATGAACCAATAATGAGTTATGCTGTCCACGGCAAGAGCTTTTTTTTTGAGACGTCAAGGGAGATGAGGTACCAATGGCTGAGTTTTCGGAATTTTTAAATAAAAATGTCACAAAATACTGTTTAAATATGTATCTTTGACATGCTGAATTGTTTAAATAAAATATATGATTGTACATATTAAAAAAAATTTAGTAAAAATACGCTTTTTTGAACCTCTGAAACCCACCTAACCCCTTAATAAATAAAGAAAAAAATATATGTATATACCATATTATCGTAATTCTGCTTCACCCGGTATACTAGATGTAAGTGGGCTTATTTAAGATAATGAAGTTATCGAATATTGTACCGTGAAATTATTGAAGAAAAATTGAAATAATTTTTTTTGAGTGATTTTTATATATTCGTAATAGCTGTTAGCACATGTTCAAATTGGCAACCCCATTTCTCTTATATCCATGGAATTCTTTATACTTTTTGTTACTAACTAATTATGTTGAATTAACTAATTCTTGTGAAAATAGATATTTCAACGCAGGTATTTTACTGTTTTAAAATAAAATAATGTTCAATCCACTTATAATGAAGTCGATTCACATATATTATGTATTAGTGTATAGCTAAAAGTATAGAGATTTTGAGAGAACCAGAAAACAATAAACGTAATTAATAAAAAATACAAAATATACAGAAACCCCTTTATACCGTATGATATACAATAGTATCGCTAGGTATATAAAAAATCACTCAATATCAATATTTTAATTTCTTCTTTAATAAGTTCACGGTACAATACACGATAACTTAATCATATAATACATATTATTAACACGAAAATGTTAATGAGATGTCGTATATGTATATGAAAATAAGCTCGTTTGTGTATAATATACATACATAGGTGCTACAATATTCAAAATTTTCTTCGTAGAAATAAAACAGCATGCTGATACATGCTCTTATTGATACTCGGTATATAAGGCTTAACGGAAACTATAGCGTTTCCTTTTCTGTGTAACTAATATGCAGTAACATTAACAAGAAACAAAACAGCTGTACATTGTCACTTCCGTGAGATTGTCTGTGTTGTTTAAAAGGATTACGCTAGATTCGGTTTCAAAGTGCCGCACGTCTTCATAAATGGGCCGATGTCCAGCCACTTTAAGGGATCAAGACGCATACATATGCAAACCAGTATAGTGTCATTTTTTTAACGTTGTTTTTTGTCGTCTCAATACTATTACGCACACTGTCGTGCATACGTACATAACATTTTTTAGGCGTGGATAATAACTATGTCACTTTGCAAATGTCTTGGCTCTTGATATTGATATAATTAAGAGTTATGTAGAGAGGATGGAGTATCGGAAGTGAATGAAAGTTTTTAAATGAAGTACCAATCAACAACATTCTGGATTTGTCAACCATTAATAATTAAAACTTTCAGTTTTACAAAAATGTACGCACTAAATGTTAATGTCAGTGATAACTAGGGTTCGGAACATGAGCTGTAATGCAGGGCCGGACTCGTAATCCGTCATGTTATTGACGGAAGATGACATGTGAGAGACCAAAAAGACAGGAGTAAAAATGTTAATAATGTATGTACATACTTATTGATTGTGTCATTCAGAAACACCAAGAAACAGGCTATTTGTCCTGTACATATGGTTGTAAAAGCTGTAACGAAATTTTAGTTAATTTCGTTATATTCTCTTGTACCAGGTACGTATCAATAATTAAAACAGGTAAGCATCCGTTTAGATCATTTATTTCATTCCAGCTCTTATGTTTTTATTACTAAGTCACTTCAGATCAGTGTACTATTGAAAAGGTACCATAACTAACATGGATATTGTGAACACACCTTAATATTCTACGCTTTGCGCCTGTGCGAAACAAGAACAAGGAGAAGGGCTCATGATTAAGTTTCAGTCTTTGGTGGAACTCTCGAGAAGGAGGTATTTGATTTAACGGTTTATTTTGCTTAGTGGTATTTCTTAAATCCTTCTTTATTTTTGTAATCATTCATTTTGGATTTTAATATTTCTGTTGATGAACCTAGTGTAGAATTATGAATTCTAGCGGTTATTAATCATATTTTTGTTGATCATATTTTATTGATCCTTACTCTCTGAACACGAGGTGCCCTTGAATTATTATAGGGTCGATATTAAACCGTGCGTTAATTCAGGTACGAGCCGTAAAAGAATCCAAAATATACAGGGTTTGTCCGGAAAGTAATGTCAGTGAATTTTTTCCCGAGACTGTACGCGCCAGCTCGCGCTTTACGTGCTGAGATTGTGGTGGGGGGATCTGGCAACAAGATCCAACGTCAGTTGGTTACCGGTTGTAGCGGTCGCATCACTCGTTCTTTGAGAGTCGTTACAGTGACCCGGTGCAAGAAAAAATGCAACGTTCGCTTGAGCAATGGGTGGCGATCAAGTTTTGTGTGAAACTGGAGAAGAGTGCTGCGGAAACCATTCCAATGTTGGTGGCACGAGACCTTCGCAGAAGGTCGGGAAGATGTCAACGACGAGAACCGCGCTGGACGGCCATCAACCTCCAGTTCCGACGACAATGTGAAACGTGTGCGTGACTTGTTGAACACTGACCGTCGTCTAAGTGTCCGTTTAATTTCTGAAACATTAGACATTACGAAAACCATTGTTCACGAAATTGTGTCGGAGTCTTTACGAATGAGGAAGGTGTGCGCGAAGCTCGTGCCAAAAGTGCTAACGGACGATTAAAAAGCGAGGCGTGTCGAAAAATGCCAAGAACTTTTGGACACCTGCGAAGACAACTCCGCTTTCCTTGATGACGTCATTACCGGGGACGAAAGTTGGGTCTTTGAATACGATCCCGAGACGAAGAGGCAAAGTGCGGAATGGCACACGTCGAACTCCCCTCGCCCCAAGAAGGCCAGGATGTCCAGGTCAAAGATCAAGACAATACTGATTGTCTTTTTTGATTGCCGGGGGTTGGTCATCATGAGTTCGTTCCGCAGGAGACAACCGTAACCGGAAAGTTTTACGTCGAGGTGCTGAAGCGGCTGAAACGCAGGGTGAATCGCGTCCGCCCAGACATCTCAAAATCCTGGAAGCTTCACCACGACAATGCGCCTCACACACCTGCTTCCTCGTGGCCGATTACCTCGTCAAGGCAGGCATCACCGTTGTTCCCCAGCCTCCCTACAGCCCCGATGTGCCCCCCAGACTTTTTTCTGTTTCCGCGCCTCAAAACCCCAATGAAAGGACAGCATTTTTGGGTCGGTGAAAAACATTCAGAAGGCTTGCACCGACGCTTTAAAGGCGATTCCGGAAAACGACTACCGTGCGGCTTTTGATGCGTGGAAGACCCGCTGGAACCGATTGTTGTGGACGCAGGAGGAATGTATTTTGAAAGTTTCTAAAGATTTGTACACATAGAACCAATAAAAACCATTTTTCAAAGCTCACTGACATTACTTTCCGGACAAACCCTGTATAACTGTTGAACGAGGAGTTAGTCGATAGATAATCGATACGGCAATCGTGGTGTCGTGGCCAATTTGGCTTCTTAGCGTGAGGAAAATTTGAGGACATACACGGTTCTTCAAGATTCAAAATCACAGGTACGGTTATTTTTTTTCTTTTGGTTATACACCATTTACACCAGATGGTACATGATTTTGGTTATACACCAGATTTATTCAAATTTGTGAAAAGAAAACCTTACCTGGGATTTGCATAGTAATCGTCTTTCGATAGATATGGCTAGCTATCTCTCTCGTTCCTGTTTTAGGCAACAGGATTATCTTAACTTTTTGCATTTTTTATTGTACTTTTTTTGGAATTCAACAGCTAGATTTTACACTAATTTTGTTAGGGCGCTCAACAGAGATTAACGTTAATTATGTATTATTTTTTATCTTTACATCATCTGCTGCCGGGGATTATACTACTGTCCTAGACAGAAGTGTAGTTTCATTCTCGAGGTTTCACTTCTGACGCATTTTTTTTCTCTTCCTTATCCGATTCTTTTATTTTTTTGCTATACTTTTCTAATGTACTAATCACTTTGCGTTTTATTAAAAGTTAAGACATAGGTTTCATATACCGGTTGTCTCATTGTAATTTTTTTCTTCTTGGCTACAATTTTGTTATGTTCACTATTAGTGTAGTTAGTAAATTAGATATAACCTTCCACTGGTTATTTTTTCATAATAATTTTAATTAGTTGTTTGTATAGTTTGGAAAATTACTATTTTATTCGGTGATTTCGTTGTAACAACACAATCAAGTCTAGTTCTGTTACTGTTTTTTTGTCAAACTTTTCATGTAACATCGCTGGGCCATTAAAAGTGGAAGGAAGTCGTGCAAGAAGTTGCTGTCCTGGAGATAGAGTCTGCGGATACCCCCATTACGAAGGTACCTTGACCACCTGACTCGGAGAGTCATGGAAGCAGTGCACTGTGTTAATCTACCCAAGGACCTTTGGACCTATTGCATCCCAGTCTCTCGGGCTACTGTTTGGTAAATTCCTTCCAATTATAGCAATTGGCTAGAAGAGTTGAATAATTTTGCCGTAGGCATCAGAGCTAGTAATTACAACAGTTGTAAACGATTTTGCAAATTGTAACTTTTAATATATTTATTAAAAATTTTACCAAAATTTATGTATTCATCTCACATTAGCTGGCGCCCACCCTTCAAGTTACAGTTCACATAAAAAACTTACCCACGACTTGGCCTGAGCTAGCTGGAGCTACGTTTTGTAACCTTTTGGGAGAAGGTGCCAATCCTTATCCCTAGGGTTACATTGCAAAGCAAAATGATCATGGGAATTGCTGGACAGGAGTCCAGTGCGCAGTGTACGTACGGTCAGTGGCTTGGGTATACAGGAGCAAGAAATTTAAACGTTTAAAAAATACGGTTTATACTATTATCATAGAGTTGTATAGTGCCGGCTCTGCGTGACATCATATTTTCCCGGATACTAGTGATAACTCTTTTTATTTTCAGGTTGAAAGTTCATCTGAATAATATTTTTCATGTTTCGAAGGAAGATTGGAGAAAAGTTTTATTCATTAATGTGAAAAAAAAATCAAATCGTGTGTTATTTGTTTTTTATAGCTTATATGATAAGTAAAGTCGGAAATCGCGGACTCTAAGAGAACTGCATTTAGGGCAAGCAGGTAGCAGTGGCAGTTGGACGAATTTAAAATTCTCGTATTTTCGTCAGAAAACGTGGGACCTGTTGGGGAGTGATTGTAACATCCAAATACAAAGCTGTAATAGCAAAAAAAATTTTTAATGAAAATTACAACAAGAAAACCGAAGAATAGTTTACTCACCAGAAAATTCTAGTAACAGATTGGAAAATATTTGTGAATTTTATTTTCCACAATTATCAAGTGAAGTAAGAATTAAATGAGTGAAGTATATTAATAGAACTTAAACTTGTGATAAAATATCAGAAACGAAATGCTGGTATGAAATGAAATGTTTCCTTACGAAAATGGGAGAATTTTTAATTTCACCAACCGTCACTGCTACCTGCTTCTCCTTAATACGGTTCTGTTAGGGTCTGCAAATTTCTCTACTTTAATCATATGTACGATGTTTAGTATGAATTGATATCTGAATCATACATCATAATTAAATCATGAGTATGAATTTGATTTATTTTTTTATAGCACTTATCTGTACCTGGGTTTTCGAAATTTAATCTACCAAAATATGCATGTCGTCTTAGGCGGCTTTTTTTAAGTTAAAAAGTCATGACAACCGTGATATACTAAATTAATGGAAAATTCATCAGTTCACATAGAGCGGGACACAACGCATATATTAAAACACAAATTTTAATAAACAAATGACTTGCTGTTTATAAAAAATTCACGGCGAATTAAAAAGCAAAGAGTTTTATTCAGAGTTAAATGTTAAATATAAGCAATATACAGATATCACACATAAACAAAATTAAATTCGAAAAAAATATTCAATAACGTTTGCCAAGGAGAGAGCAACTATACGCCTATTCAATTCAATTGTTATAAAAAAATCATAATCAAAATAAAGATTATGTCGAAAGCAATAGGCAGATGTAAGAAATACACTTTTAGAAAACAAATACTGGATAATAGTTTCCCATTAATGTCTTTCTAACATAAGTGTCAATGTCAACGCTCTTTTTATCAGCTTTAAATTAATTATTTTGAATAGGTGTTTTATTACATATTATATTTATATTTTTATCCACAATAATGGCATTTTTAGGCATCAGTATTTATAAAGTAAATAAGTTAGTAATTTAGAATTAGTGTATACGTAAGAGTTGAAACTTCAATTAAAATAACGGAATGATTATGCAAAACAATTATTGTAGACTTTGTATTTTTGATTGGTGACATGATAAGTAGGGTCCGGAAAGTGTGCCATAACGCACAGTTAACTGCGTTCAACTATTCAGAGCTCCCGCACGTGATCGGCGTACTACGGCATACTACGAGTCCGTGCGTTACCGGACACGGTCAGTGGCGTACGTATGCATGGGCAAGAAATACACGCGTATATAATTTACAAGGTGCTTAAAATATAAGGTTAATACTTTAATTATCATAGAGTTGTATAGTACTGATCCTGCGTTATGACACACAATTACGGACGCTAATCATAACAAATACGAAATGTCAACTGTTTTTTATGATTCAGGAACATAAGTCTTATTTAATTCAATATGGGATGTAAACAATTTCAAAGGATGCCAGCTCCACTAATATGTGTAAATGGAGTTTTCTTCGTGTAAAATTTAGGTATATTGGTTATTTAGGTATTTAGGTATATTGCTTTGACATAATAATAAGGTTTACAAAAAAAAAAGTTGTCTGGATCCAGGGTTCAGACCATACAATTCTTATGTATTTTTCGACGCTGAATCGAATTTTGAAAATTGTCTGTTCATTATGTCACTGTGTGGAAAAATTATGATGAAAATAAGTCCAAAATCGGTTTGCGCAGGCTAATTCTAGATTAAAAGACAAAATTTATAAAATTTAAAATCGTAGCTGATCCCTTTCGCGTTTTATCTACATTTTTTGGATTTTAACCCTTTGCAATACAGTAAGTCGTATACATCAACTTTTTCTACGAGCACTTAGCACTTTTAGAAATAAAACTATTGTAAATAAGTTTATTATATCTTATAAATACAGTTCTTTAATTAAAAAAAAATATGTATAATTAGACAATATTCCATTAATAAAAATTAAAATTAATTTGTTATAAAACACTTGGAAATTATTTCTTGAAATTATTTGTTGAAATTACTCCAAAAATTGTATTTTCTCGTACAAACAAATTTTCAACAAAGTATAAAAGCTCATAATAAATATCGCTTTGAATTTATTCAAAAAAATGTGATTTTAAAATCATATATCAATTTTATTTGAAACAAATTGAATATTTTAAATTTTAGCTTACCTCAACGTTAACGATGAGGACGTAGTGGTGATATAACCCCATGTTTGTTTTTTTTGTATTCTTTGTATATTTTAAATTTTTTTGTATTTCATTTTTGTTTTTTTATGTTTTGTATTTTTAAGTATTAAAATATATTACACGTTCAAATAAGTAATGAGACAATAATAAATTAAATTAGAGGTGTAAGGACGAAAATGTAGTACCATAACTGCTTTTTGCAATCTTGTCCATAAGACTCATTATGAACATTACTTTTTTTATAGGATTCCCATGTTTTTAATTTGCGATGAACAGATTCGCCACATTGTTCTGACCAAGACCCTAAACCGAAACCATTTTCTATATATATTGCAAACTTTCCTTTACATGTACAAGAATCACATGAATTTTTAAAGTATCCGAAAATGATTTTCACTACTTCCTAATGCTTGGCCCAGTTCCTGTGGCGAAGTGGCGAAGCTCTTCATCGCAAATTTTTAAAAATCTGGGAATCCTATAAAATAAATAATGTTTATGTATCTTATGGACCAAATTAAAAAAGCAGTTACTGAATTTTCGTCCTTTACACCTCTAATTTAATTTTTTTATTGTCTCATTACTTATTTGAACGTACAAATAACAAAACAAAGAATAAACATAACAATACAAAGAAAACAAAAAAAACATAGAGTTATATCACCACTACGTCTTCGTCGTTAAACCTGGGGTAAGCTAAAAAGTGGTTTAAAATATTCAATTTTGTTCAAATAAAAATAATTTATGATTTTAAAATTATGTTTTAAATTTGACTACTCAAAGCGAGATTTATTATGAGCTTTTATACTTTCTTTAAAAAATAAGTTGAAAATCTATGTTTGTACAAGAAAATACAATTTTTGGATTTTGATAATTTCCAAGTGTTTTATAACAAATTAATTATAATTTTTAGTAATGGAATATTGTCGAGTAAGTTTTTTTTTAATCAAAGAACTGTATTTAAAGATGTAATAAACTTATTTACGATAGTTTTATTTCTAAAAGTGCGAAGTGCTCAAAGAAAAAGTTGATGTATACGACTTACTGTATTGTAAAGGGTTAAAATCCAAAAATGTGAATAAAACGCGAAAGGCTACGATTTTAAATTTTATAAATTTTGAATCTACTTTTAATCTAGAAACAGCCTGCGCAAACCGGTTTTGGACTCATTTTCATCATAATCATGTGTGTGAATTTTTTGATAAAAAAATTCTCGAAGTTACATAACCTCAAATATGTCAAAAAACCGTGATGTTTTTTGCACTTTTCGGTTAGGATATCTCGAAAATCCTGACGTGATAGGGCAAAACTAAAAATAGATTCGATTTCAGCGTCGAAAAATATATTAGAAACGTATGACCCCATATCCAGACAACTTTTTTTTTTTTGTAAACCTGTGTAATTAATAACGTTTATACATATTAATTACTAAATGGGAGAGTTTGCGCTTCTGTGTGCCTACAAAAAAATACTTTTATATGAACATAGGAAGACAACACCCAGAACGCCAAAATTTAAGGCTTCAATTGTGGCAATGATTGGTCTTAGCTAAGAAAAAATATACGTACCAAAATTGTACATTAGAATACCTACTTGTTCCCGTTGTTGTCTACAACATACAATCTGTTTTACTTTATAGTTCTTGTTGTTTATTAACAGAAACGAGTCCGTGTAAAAATTCCATAATAGACGTAGAAAAGTGGGTCATTTTTACCCTCTGAATTCCGGAGTGGCTTCTTTCGAGGCCAAGAATGATGTTCAAGAAAGTTGTTCAATAGAGTACACAACAATGTTTTATGGTTCTCTACGATGCATTAGCATAAATTTAGACTCATCTATGAAGATTAAAACGCACCGACAGATGGCGTAACCTAGTCCACAAGTCATCATGGAGATTCTATAAGTCCAATTTTTTTTTCAGACTTTTCTTATAAACATTTTCATCAGAAAACGATATTGTAATTACTACGTATTGGCGCGGCGTAGTGGTTAATCTGAGCCTTTACTTCAAAATTCCTAAAAGTAATAAAAATAAAATTCGAAAAAACACACAAAAGAGATTTACACAAAATAAAAAATAAATGCAAAAAAGACTTAAGTACTACCTAGTTTCAAAGTTCACGCTGTGTTCTGTGTGCCAAAGCTCGGTGTAAAAAGGAAACTACGAAACTTTTATATGTAAATGACGGCCTCGTAATGCGTATTATTATATACAATGTCTTTATTTTGACATCAGATTCGTAATCAGCGGTATCGAAAACCCAGGGAACGTATGTAATTGAAAATTTGATCATTTTCACTATTGGTAGTTACCAAGAAGACTAGAACTAAGGAGACCGAACTCGTTCGGTATCTAGGGATCAAATCTGTCCGCCTCTGTAAACAGTAATGTACTCGAGTCACGTGATGAGCAGCGGTCCACATGTGAATGTTTATCATAGAAAACCATGCTATGGTTTTATATGACGTTTATCATTAATATGTCAAAGCGGGTGCTTACATGCCGTTTGGCTTTAACAAAAATATATACAAAAATAAATATGGTTCAAAAGTGCTGTGTTGCATTGTGTGATTTAAGAAGCGGTCCGAATAACCGGACATTATTTCAAATTACTGATGTATGTATGAAACGAAATATTTTCCTTTGTTGTATTGTTAACGTTGAAGCACGTAACATGAAATATTTTGAGTACATTTTCATATTGATCATTGCGAAAATTTGTAATTGCAAAGACATTACTTGTGTAGATTCAATATAATATTCAACAACAACAAATTAACGAAAAATATTGAGCGTCTGTCAAATGTATTCGCACCACGGACATTCACACGGACTCTAACCTCTAATGCACACAGATTAGTACAGAACCACGGTATACGTATATATATCTGTTTATATACCGTAGCAACCAGAGTACACAACTGTTTACAGCGCCTCTGGAGGCGGACATATTCGAGCCCGTCGCGTTATACAGCGAAAAGCCGCAGTTCGGTCCCCTTAAGTCCTAGACTTCTTGGTAGTTACGTTGAGTTCCAGAGCCCCTGGCCTTTCGGGGACACAAACTTGGAAACTCTTCAGAGGATATTGCATCGATTTATACACGAATTTTGTGTAAAACAATACATATATGTATATCATCTTCCCGGAACTCGAGTTAATCAATTTTGCAGCGGTGGCAATAAATATATAAATGTGGGCCTGGTCGATAAGAACACAAAAATACCGCTTCGCATACGCAGCACTTATTTTAAATTCGTCATGTTTCTAAGAAAGTTTCGAGTGATACTGAAACGAATGTTTGTGCAATAGCCCTTCTAAGGTACAGCAATAGTTTTATAAATGAATACCCCATTTTTATTTTTTTAAATTTTCTGTTCTATTCCAAAACAGTAAAAACCCATTTTGCGTTTTTTTTTTTTTTACCTACAATCGAGACAGAATGACGGCTTTACTAAATCTTCTTATAGTGTCCAGAAAAAAACGTTTAAAGATTTTGGGAGTGATTCTTAGCCCGTCGTAATACGTCGATATGCGTCGATATTACCAAATGTAACCAACATTGATCCCTCCCACCCCTATATCCTGCTGGTGGGGAGTTTTTTTGTATAAACGGTACTACATTCGATAAAAATTGAAAAGAGGTCTGGAAGCTGAAATGGGAAGTTGTAAATATTGAATTTTTTCAAGAAACTAATTTTAGCGTTACCTAAAAAGAAAGGCAAAGAGTGATTGTAATTACACGTCATTTTTCAAGAACTAAAAAACATAATTCTATTAAAATTTAGAAAGTTAGAAATTTAAATTTAAAATAATTGAAATTAAAAAGCACACAAACTCAATAAATAGCCGCATAGATATGTGTAGAGAATTTAAGTGAAACGTATTTTAATCTAATAAAATAAAGAGCTCAATAATTATACAAATAATAATTTTTGTTATTATAATTAATTATAATAACAAAAAAAAAAACAAAATTTTTACATCTTCCCATATACCTACTAATTACCTACTCAACTTGATATACCTATATGTAACTCACACCATACACCCACATTTATGTAAACACACAACAGATTCTCACATCATAAATTACACCACTTTGTAAAATATAAACAACCAAATCAGAAAATGTAGTACCTTCAGTCCTCAGTCGAACTAAAACATCTACAATAGACACGACTCAAAGAGAAAATAGAAAATATATTGTAAGTTACTAGTATAAATTTATATAAATTTGTAAGTTAAAAAATTTTTGTTCTTGTAATTGTAGCTCTGATGATGGCTGAATAAAGCCGAAACGTTAGAAAAAAACAAAAACTTGTTTTTATAAAGTGACCGATAATCCCACAAGTTTATCAAGTTAATTAAAATTTAGAATTTTTCATGTAGAATCTGAATCTGCAATGAAAAATGGGATTATCCATTAGATATTTTAAAGTAACCCTCCTTATCCCCAGGGGTTGGGAGAAGAGTAGTCGAGTTTGATACCATTAGATAGACTTTTTTTTAAATATTGAATACGTAATGTTTTTCAATTCAAAATGTTTTTGAGATATTCTTTCATTACAAGACGTTTGTATCTCACGATGATTTTTATCGACTGTAGCGCATCTATGAAAAAATGATATTAATCCTAAGTTAGACCTGACTTTTGACTGACTCAGTATAACTGTTCAGGAGAATCCAAATCTGCACTAAAAATGGAGGTTCCCATTTGACATTTTAAAGTTACCCCCACCCCACTTTCAGGGGGGTCTTAGAGAAAAAATTCAGTAAACTTAAATCTGACGACCAGTTGAAATTATAGGTAACTTTATAATTCTTTAGGTTCTGAGGGTGTGGTGGGGTAAACCCTCTCTAAAATTAAAGAGTGGGCATAAATTTCAATGGGCACAAATACAGTATGTGCCCTCTAAAATAAGTGGGTGGTTCCAGTTCAAAGGGTAACACTCTATATCCATAAAACTGAGAATTAAATTTGGTAGAAAAATAAGAAGAATAATAATTAGGTATGCGAGTATTACAGAACTTACTACTTGATAGATATATATTATTATCTCAATACGATACATATCTCAAATAGCTCTGTACATAATTTTATTTCAATACTTAAAGGGTATTCAGCAAAAATAAACACATTTCAAAAAATGGTATTTTTGTTTGGCTCTGTAGGTATATTTGATACTCAAGCTTTATTGACATAATTTTTGTAAGGTAAAATTATTTCAATATGAAGAAAAACTGTGCCAATAATATGGAAAATTCTTTTATATTCATGAAGCAAATTGTGTACGAAACTATGTTGTTTGCTATACTGGCTGGTGGAATTTGAAATTCTTGCATTTTCGTAGTAAAGCATGGGACCCACATCATATTGTTACGAACGCTGGGCCAGTCCGCCCCTGCCTCCTCGATACCAGCCGACCGCGTCGTCTGATAGACGTATGTGGAAGCGCCTGGAGAGATCGCGGCGGCTCGCGAAGTCGAACTGCCCGGAAGCTTCGAGATATGTCCGCAAGGAGATATAACGCGGGGTTTCGACTCGGGACAGTTCAGTTCCTATTTGAATACCGGCGCGGCTTTCCGTACAACGCTCTAATATAAATTGTATAAAAATAAATTAGTGTAGTTAAAGTGTTAGTCCGTAGTTGTAGTAATTAAATAAATAGTGTTAGTTTAAAAGTGCGAGTTTAATTTTTCACACCTCACGAACCCGAAATAAATAAAACGTTACATTGGTGTCAGGTGTGGGGTGTGCAAAAAAAAACTGAACAATAAAAACATTTAAATAAATAAATTCGCGATAAATAAATTAAGTGAAATCGCTTCGAGACAGGTGTTTTTGAAGGACCTTAAAGTGGCGGATTTGAAGAGAGAACTCGAAGAACGGGAGTGCGAGACGACAGGGAAAAAGGCCGATCTGCAAAATAGACTTAAAGAAGCTCTGGAAAATGAAGGTGAAAATTCCGATATATTTTTATTATTTATGAAATTGCTGGCGATATAAATTCGGCGTTGCAAAGTTTGGAAAACAAATTATTAGAAAATGCCACCAAAATGCAACAGGAACTCCAGGAATCGTCTGGAAGCTTGGAGAAAAATCTAGAAGAGAAACTTTTAGAAAATGCCACCCAAATGCAACAGAAATTTGAGGAAACGTCAGGAAACTTAAGAGGGATGGAGCAAAGGTTGGTTGAAAATTCTAGTAACTTAAGAGGGATAAGAGGGATGGAACAGAAATTAATAAAAAACATGGATCAAAAACTACTGGAAAGTTATACAACTTTGGAAAAGAAAATTACGGAAAATTCTAGTTGCCTCCAGAAACAAATAGGCGAATATGTGGACGGAAAATTTGGAGAAATTGAAAATAAGTTTCTAGAAGTTGAGAGAAAAATTGCAACGCTGAGTTTAGGAAGTGGGGAACAACAACAGGTGGTTAATACCGCTCTGAAGTCACCTGGTAGCGACATCGACAGGTTGAGTAAACCCGAGTTGAACAATTACATGGAAATTTCGAAAATTCGCATGAAACCACCACAGTTTGATGGTAAGAGCTCATGGGTCAATTATCTACGACAATTTGAGGCTGCAGCGAGGGCAAATGGTTGGTCGTTGGCAGAGAAGGCTACAGCGCTGACATTAGCACTACGTGGAGATGCCACGGATATATTACAGACGCTTTCGCTTGAAGAACAAGAGGACTACCATCAACTTGTAATACACCTGGAAATGCGTTATGGTCGCGAGCTTTGGAATTCGAAGCTGCTAAACAGAGTTGCAGAGGTCAAGCTAAGGTCCGTAGGATGGAGGACGGTGTTGAAGAAGGAACCTGCAATGAAGCAGAAATTAGGCGAGTCGTCGAGGGCATGTTGGAAAAGAGGCAAATTCGGTGCTGGAATTGCGGTAAGGTTGGACATGTCCGTAGTCGCTGTCCTAGAAATAAGGAAACGTCACCCTCGTCGGAAAACTAAATGAGGTTGACCGTAAGGGGCAATCGTCAACCTCTAAGAAGCAAGCCCCAAAGAAAATTGCACGAGTCGCATCTCTTCAACACCCGTCTAATAGTGTTTTTGTCGATGGACTAGTCGATGGAAAAGAGAGACTGTTGCTATTAGATACGGGTGCAACGAGAACTATCATTAGATCAGATATTGTTGGCACAGCAGCAAGAATTACTCCGACCAGCTGGCGACTACGTACTGCAACTGGAGATCCCGCTACCATTCGCGGTGAGACCAATGTCACGATTGTCATTGGAAACGTGTCGTTTGAACATCGAGCACTGGTAGCTGAAATTGAGGATGAACTTATTCTTGGAATGGACATTATGAACACCAAGGGATTTAAACTGGACTTCAAGAATAATGTTCTGAAAATAAATGGTGAGGAAATCATACTACATCGAAAGACGGAGGAAACAATTCGAGTTGTCCTGGCAGAGGACTCACCCAGGACCTCAATCATCACCCAGTGAATCTAAGGAAAGGAATCGTTTTGGGGTACTGTTCTTCGGTTTCCTCCGTCATTCGAAAGTTAGATACTCGAGGAAATTCAGTTGGGAGGATTACAGGTGAGTTATCAAACCTCCTGTCGTCTTCCTCAAGATCCTTGAGAAGTGATCAAACGACGAAGCTAAGGAGTCTAATTACTAAGTATGCAGACATTTTCGATAATGGGCAAGGAGGAAAGGGCAGGACAAATGTAATCCGACACAAAATTGACACGGGCGACGCTCGGCCCATCCGACAAACAGCAAGAAGATTGCCATTAGCCAAACGCGAGGAAGCCAATAAAATCGTGCAGGACATGGAAAAAGATGGGGTCATTGAACCATCTAATAGTCCGTGGGCTTCACCAATTGTATTGGTAAAGAAGAAAGATGGCTCTACCAGATTTTGTGTGGATTACCGTCAATTAAACAACGTGACAAAGAAAGAGAGCTATCCATTGCCTAGAATCGATGACACCTTGGATACTCTATCAGGATCAAAGATTTTCTCAACCCTAGATTTGAAGAGTGGATATTGGCAAGTGGAGTTGGCACAACGAGATCGAGAGAAAACTGCGTTTACTCTGGGTACAGGACTATGGCAGTTTATCGTAATGCCGTTTGCATTATGTAACGCTCCGGCAACCTTCGAGAGGCTGATGGAAACTGTGTTAAAAGGACTCTCTTGGAAGACATGTCTTGTGTACCTTGACGACATCATCGTGGTTGGAAAATCCTTTGAGGATCACATGAAAAATCTGGAGGAGGTCTTTCCAACGTTTGCGAACCTCTGGCCTAAAGCTTAGCCCGAAAAGTGTCATCTATTCCAGAAGGAAGTGAGGTATCTGGGCCATGTTGTTTCCAGTCAAGGAGTGACAGTGGATGACCAGAAGATCAAAACATTGCGAGAGTGGCCAGTACCCGGCAATAAGCATGATCTACGAAGTTTCCTCGGGTTATGCACTTACTATCGTCGATATGTGCCCGGATTTGCCAATATTGCCAAGCCACTGACTCGACTCACGGAAGGAGAAAGACGGTTCCAATGGGACGATGAATTCAGTGAAGCGTTTCGACATTTAAAGGAAGCGTTGACGAGTGCACCTATCCTGAGCTATCCTCTCCCAGATGGAAAATTCATTTTGGATACCGATGCCAGTAATGTAGGTTTGGGAGCAGTTTTGTCTCAGATTCAGGACGGCCAAGAGAAGGTTATTGGATACTTCAGTAAAACCTTGTCGAAACCTGAGCGAAACTACTGTGTTACCAGGCGGGAGCTACTGGCGGTAGTGAAATCTGTCGAACACTTCTATAAATACCTGTATGGGAGGAAATTCTTGCTGAGAACGGACCATGCGGCGCTAAAATGGCTTCTACAGTTCAAGAATCCTGAAGGACAGGTAGCCAGGTGGATAGAGCGACTCCAAGAATTTGATTTCGACACCGAACATCGTGCAGGCAAAGTTCACCGCAACGCTGATGCGCTATCCAGAAGACCCTGCTTGAGGATTGCAAACATTGTCAGCGGGCAGAAGAAAAGGACATCTTAGTATACAGAACGACGGCGGTGAACGATGATTGGCTGTCGGAAAAGGTTTTGAAAGACCAAGAGAATGACCCGAATCTGAAGCCAATTGTGAATTGGAAGAAAGAAGATCGGAAACCCACTTGGGAGGAGGTATCGCGGTATTCACCAACCGTAAAGTCATACTGGGCTCAGTGGAATTCCCTCGTCTTAAGCGACGGACTCTTAAAACGCGTTCTGGAGAAATCAGATGGTACCGAAGAGCGAAAACAACTGATAGTCCCCAGAAACAGAGTGCCAGAGGTATTGGAGGAGATCCACAATGGAAGCACTGGCGGACACCTAGGAGTAACGAAGACGCTGGGAAAAGTTAGGGAGCGTTTCTACTGGGTGAACTGCACTACTGACGTGAAGGAGTGGTGCAAGAAATGCGTGGTGTGCGCTGCGAGTAATGGTCCGCAACGGCATCCGAAGGCTCCAATGCGACAATACAACGTGGGTAGTCCGTTTGAAAGAATTGCCATCGATGTAGCAGGTCCGTTTCCGGAAACAAATAATGGAAATAAATACATCGTCGTCGTGATGGATTATTTCAGCAAATGGGTAGAAGCGTATGCCCTTCCAAACCAAGAGGCTTCTACTGTGGCGGACGCTCTCATCAAGGACTGGATCTGTCGATTTGGTGTACCTCTGGAATTACATTCGGACCAGGGGAGAAATTTCGAGTCGATTCTGTTTCAGAATGTGTGCCGTACACTCGACATCCGTAAGACGAGGACAACTGCACTGCATTCGCAGTCAGATGGAATGGTGGAGCGAATGAATAGGACCATCAACCGGTAGTTATCCAAAGTAGTCTCTGACCACCAGAGGGACTGGGACCAGTTTCTCCACCTGTTCCTGCTAGCCTACCGGTCGTCGGTTCACGAAACAACTGGGCAAACACCTGCAAGCATCGTCATGGGCCGTGAACTGCGTCTACCCTGTGACCTGAAGTTCGGCTGTACACCAGGGGACGACATGGCTGGAGAGGACTACGTCAGTACTCTACGCCAGAGAATGGACGACATCCACGAACGAGTCCGTTCAAATATCCAGGGCGCCAGCCACCGCATGAAGGAGACCTACGACATCAACGCCAACGATGGCAGGTACCAGCCCGGCAACCAAGTCTTGTTATATAACCCACAACGTCGTCGTGGGTTATCTCCAAAACTTCAAAGCTCCTGGGAAGGTCCGTATGAGGTCGTCACCCGGATTAACGATGTAGTCTACCGAATCCAGAAGTTGCCAAGAGGAAAACCCAGGGTGGTCCACTTCAACCGTTTAGCCCCTTTCGCCGGAAGCAATGACGAACAAGCTGAAGCCAGAGTTCGACACGTCAGTCCACCAGACAGCGAGCTCTCTTTCGAGGCATTCACGTTGCTTCATTCCAACGGCCAGAAAGCTCGCTACGGTGTAACGCGAGAAGAACCACGTGACCTGTTCCAGACTCCTGCTGACTTCTGTCTTGCTCACTGTGTGGCAGCGGACCTCCGAATGTCCCGAGGGACTGCACTTACCTTAAAGAAGGCGTTTGGACAGTTGGAGGAGTTACGCAGACAAAGACCAGAGGTTGGACGAGTCCTTCAAATCACGGCGGCCGAGCAGGAGAAAGAGAGGTCCGTTTTCTATTTGGTGACCAAGCAGCTATCGCACCATAAACCAACTTACCAAACTGTCTGGGACACACTAGTCGAGCTGAGGGATGTGCTCTTGTCCCAGAGCATAAGCAGTTTGGCGATACCGAAGATAGCCAGCGGACTAGATGGCCTGGATTGGAGGGTGATCAGGAGTATGCTAGAAGTCCTCTTCCGGTTTACTGGAATTGAGATTCTGGTATGCTGTTACAACCCCAGGAGATCGCTCAACGAGAAGACTGTGGACTGCTTCTTCTACCAGACCTCCCGATGCAAGAATGGGTCATTCTGCAGGTATCGACACGGACCAGAGGACGATACAATTCGAGACGAAATGTCTTTAAGGAGGGGCAGTGTTACGAACGCTGGGCCAGTCCGCCCCTGCCTCCCTCGATACCAGCCGACCGCGTCGTCTGATAGACGTATGTGGAAGCGCCTGGAGAGATCGCGGCGGCTCGCGAAGTCGAACTGCCCGGAAGCTTCGAGATATGTCCGCAAGGAGATATAACGTGGGGTTTCGACTCGGGACAGTTCAGTTCCTATTTGAATACCGGCGCGGCTTTCCGTACAACGCTCTAATATAAATTGTATAAAAATAAATTAGTGTAGTTAAAGTGTTAGTCCGTAGTTGTAGTAATTAAATAAATAGTGTTAGTTTAAAAGTGCGAGTTTAATTTCTCACACCTCACGAACCCGAAATAAATAAAACGTTACAATATGTTGAAAGGTTTACTAGACCTAAATGGAAGGTAAATAGCAAAAAAAATTGAAATGTAATTTGCGCAAAAAAAATAAATTATGTGGCTCACCAGATCTTGTATGCCCATATGTAGCTTTGTTATCACTCGCGTTGTAGGTTTTTTTGTTAACGTTCCACTAAATGCCCTCATTCGTATGCTATGTTTCAACCATAACAACATCTACTCGTAAACCAGATGCCCCGAGAATTCTTACCCTCACCACTTTTTAAAACTAGCCTTCATGTATCTTGATAAGAGTATTCCTGGCTACAGAAACTCAAAGGGACGATATTGAAAAAATAATAGCGAAATATTTAAAAATGTTTTAACCATTTCGAAAAAAACTATTTTTTAAAAGTTTTAACATTGCGAGCGATGGAGGATTCTTAAAATAAAGAGTATAAAATGAACCAACACACCTCAAAATCGTCAAAGCTGTCATGGAGTTATTAGTAAAAATCGATTTTTTGTAGGTAAACTTTGGGGGGGGGGGCATAACTAAAAAACTAAAACCATTTTAACTCGACTTTTTCCGTAAAGCTTGTGTTTTTATCTTATCACTCTTGGCTTGCAGTTAGATGTAGTTGATGTAATTTGCGGCCATCATGTAGGTATACAATCCAGATATTATTTGTGTTGTATTTTAAAAAAGAATATTACGGTTCTATTTAAAATGTAAATATTGGGAGCTCGAGATAGCCCTACTAGCCACCGTCACCTCTTGAGGCGTATTGTAGCATTCCCACTGTTTTTTTAAAGCATATCACCCAGCTTGATCCTTTTTATCAGATTCCACAGCCTCGATATGGGCTCTTTTGTATAGCTATTACATTTTGGCTTTTCCTTTTCTAGAATTTCAATCTAAGAACTTCAGTCTTGTAAGTCCGTTACAACGATATAGTATGTGAACTGAGGTTTTCTTTTCTTCCAGGCAGAATGATGCTCATTGGTTGTCTATTTAGCTAGCAATTTTGTCTATGTACTGATTTACTATAATCCTAACAAACTTTTGACTCAATAAATCTTCTGTGAATTTAGTCAATCATATTATTTTATGAACTATGTAATTTATTTACTGACTTGTTCATTAATCTTTTCTTTATCTGTTTACAAATTGATGTGGTTATGAACGCAACAGAAAGTTTCGTCTTTTTTGAGCGTCTGAAGCACCTTCTTCGGCTTGTTTTGCAGTTTTTTGGTTTCTTTACGTTCTTTGTGTCCTGTTAACTTAAATATAATATCTAAAATTTTCATCTTTGACATGCTACATGTGTGTATGTATTACGATTCAATATTTTTGTTATAAAACAGTCTACACATATATTGTTATATTGTTTAAATACAATTTGAGTAATACACACCGAGCGTGTGGCCAACACCGGGGCAGAAAATCATATAACTCGACCTTTATATGCGACTGCCCGTTTCCCGTGACCTGTTGGGATGCGTTCAAGGTCATTGGGATATGATGCGTGCGTCGGCCTATTGATGTGGTTTAACTATTTCACTACGTTGAGGTATCCATGTGTTCTTAGGACATACCTGTATTTAATTAATACCGGTTTTTTGGCAACTGAGACAGAGTATATTTGATAAGTAATAAGTATGTTTGTATGTACTTAAAACCCAAATTTATGCAACTGTTAGGACATTACCAGCTAATTTTTGCTAGTATAATATGATGGGATAATGACGTCATCGCATAGATGTGATCTGTACAAGAATACTGATGCTGTATGGCCCAGTTTAATAGTTGGGAATTAAAAGTTTAATCAAGTGATTTTTCTTCGCTTTTTAGGCCCAATTTTTTATGGGTAGATTCTTTTGCTAGAGTGCTATTTTTCTTAAAAATGACGTTATCAAACTTAAATATGGAATTGATATGTAGGAATAAAAAAGTGTTTCTCCTAATTTGTCCATTATTGCACGCAGAGAATTTGTTGGAAAAATTAGATTCTCATTTAAAAAAATTACTGATTGTTCAAAAACAAAAAAAAGATCTGTTAATAGCAATTTATTAAAAAAATACGTGAAATACTTATCTAAATGTTATTTTGAAAAATAAAATTGACTGTCTGAGCAGCTTTTGTAAAAACTTCCCCAAAACGAGATATCGAATTTATTTTTACTTTACAAACACTGTAGATACAGTGTGTTCACGAAACAAATTCCGTGAACACACCGGTATGATGCCAAAGCATCATACGGGAAAAAAGTATATTTAGTATATCGGGATGTGTTATTGCATGCTTTTAATGTGTTATATTACTCAAATGAGGTTACAAAGCCATATTCCTTGAGTACAATCTGATATTTGAAACAAAAAAAGTAAGTGAATAAATGTGAAAAATTGGGTTTCTGATAAGAATATCAGAAAGTATTATTAAAAGAAAACTATACTATCTACACATGTAATATCATAGGAATACCATTTTTCAATAATATATTCCAATGTTTCGATTTTTTCAATTTTGCCCCACCAACAATGTACTCGACCTTTTTATATATTGATATCAAATATTTTTTTTAAATTGCCTCTCTTTTAAACGTTTGTAATAGAAGTAAATTAGTGTCTCAAATTTAGATACAATTTTTAAAAGTCGTTATAATGTGAGAATATAATTTTGATGCAGTTATTGTAATTTTGAGCTTATTTGTTTCTCTGAAAAAGTATTGTGCACAAAATATTTTTAGTACTTTGGTACAAAAAAACATTCAAATTTACAAATCCAAAGAAGTGACATGCTAAGATTTAATGGCATCTTTTCACGATTTATGTATTATATATATTTGAAAAACTGAAAACATTGATATTTCTGAAGTTGGCAAACGTGTAAAATCGCGTTTTCATGAACAAGCATCTTTTTTAATAACCATTTCAGATATATTTATCAGAAACTAGATTTTTCGCATGTATTTGATATACCTAAAACGAATATAGCGTCGTAACCTCATGTAGGCAAGATAATATACCTACTTAAACATGAAAACTCATCCACAATAATTAGATTATCAAAAAATCTAATATTTTTTCCATATGACGTCAACTTTAGTGAACGCATTAGTTAGTATAACTTAACTTATAATTAAAGCCGGCTAAACAGCGCGGCGGCCCACACAATTTTCATACATAAGATAAATAACAGGGTAAGTTTAACCCATCACATTATAAATTGCAACAGTTTATTGTTTTCATGAATTTTGTTTTTGCACATACAAGTAGTAAGTAGTATGACGCGTACGATTATGGCCCGCCGCCCGGATCTGCCGGCTTTACTTATAATCTATCCAAGGGAAATACATTTTTTTATGGGAAATACATTAATAACTTGATCTCTGCTTAGAACGCTAGTCCGTTTAATTAAATTATGAAATATTTTAGTCGATACTAACAAGATTGTCATGTGTAAAGTTTATAAGTGGATCCTAATGAAATATAACACTCTAATATTGCTAATAACGTAAAACAGAAAATGGTATGGACAAAATAATATTTATCAAATATATTATATATTATATAGTACTTATTATAAATTAATATTGGAATACTGAAATTATTATAAGTCGAATTATATACAATGTTACTATTTAATTGAAGAGGAGGATAACATATGAGATAAGCAAGTTTTTTTGTGTTTTTTCTAATGCTAATGATTTCTGAATGTTAAATCCTATACTTATTTTTTGACATATAGATTATGTATCACGATGATATGATTGAATCTATATATTTAAACCATGTACATATGTATGCTATTCCTATTTCACCCTGGGCTATTTAAAATAAAAGTCATGTCAATTGAAAAACTATTTATTATTTATCAAATATTATTTAATAAAACTACAATAAACTAGGCGTTGAAATCTGACAAATATCAATTATAATTATAAAAATAATTCATAATGTGGCTTAACACCCACTAATAAGACTTATTATATAAACCACACCCCAATTAAATGCCATTATATATCAAGACATTGATGTGTTTAGCATACCAACTATAAGTTATTTCTATTGTGATTATAACCCAAAACGAGAAGGCCTGTTAGCGAAATTGGATCTTCTTCAGTGTGAAAAGTTCTTGATAAATCGGCACTATCAATGATTAATGAACAAAATCAGCTTTCACAATGATCTCAGAATCAAATATATCTGTCAAATCACTGTGAAAACCAGTTTCGTCTCTGTAACGTCAACGTGACTCGTGCATTCCTTCGCAAAGAACGTGAAGATTTCAGTCGGTCGGAGGATATCGAATCAAGGTGGCCTAAAACATAAAACTAAGATTTAGCAAACGTTAAGCACATCAACAAATACCTAGAGATGATACTAAAAAAAGCGCACCGAGCAATAAACAACACTTTATCTGACAATATAACACCATGGAGGAGTAGTATCAAACTAAGTTAAAATTGCCGAATTTATCTGGCGTGCTGCACAAAAATGTGATAACGAATATATAAAAAATTATCTCTCTATAAAAAACGGGGATAGCTTAGTTTTAAGTTGTAATTATCAGAAAATATGTCCAAGACTTGCCTTTTATATTGTGCAACGATTAAGTTTGGGATCGTTATGTAACAGTATCAGGTCACACTGGGGTAACTACGTTTTGATAACCATTCATTTAACTTTTTCTCTCGGCACTTCTTAAATAGTGAATAAATAGACGAAGTGTGTCGTCTAAAAAATGTATCGATAGTCCTTTAATTTTTAAATGCCTCCAAACTTATCGCGCGACGGCAAGATAATGAAACGAATAAAGTATATATTACTATTAGATAAGCAGTACGTCGTATCATCCGAGATCTGAAACAAATAGGAGATACGTCACTGCATTATTACGTAAAATAACATATGTTTCGACAGTAATTATACATTTATAAAAATTAAACCTGATAATGATAATAAAATTTACATTACAATGCTGACGAATATTATATAAGTATACTACTAGATTTTATATACTATGTTTTTAAAAAATGACAGGAGAGTACATTTTTATTGAAGCCCCACTAGAGGTTTTTTCAAAATATTAAAAACCTACATGTTAATTTGGGAGAATATATAATAATTTAATCAAAAAATTAATTGGAAGGAAATTCTATAATGGATTTAAAAAATATTATTTCAAATATATTTTATAGACAGTATGATACATGAATTATACCAAACAGAACTGATTTAACCTCTATTGTCATACGTACAGCGCGACCTTTTATATTTTGACACTTACCTACAGGGTGAGCGAAAAAATATAGAGAAAAACTTTAAATATGATTAGCAAAGTATGAACTAAGATTATGTAAAGATACATTTACATACCATATTTGTATTTATTTACAATGCATCAGTGAGTAAATAGCAAAATATTTAAAAGTCGGTCATATTGGGAGTTATTTTGTTCTTATTGTACAGCATGTCCTTTTATATTTGGGCACCCAGCGCAAAGTGAATCATAAAAGATACAAAAGTTTTATCATTTTTAATAAATCATCATCAGAAAAAAAAACAAATGAACAATTATAATTTGAAAAAAACAAGGACACTTTTTTTATAGAACATGTATATTTTTCGACAGATTGTTAGGTCCATATGTCACCTTTCAAAAATATAGGGTTTGTCATTGTTTGATTCAGCGCTTTTTGAAATATCTAATTTTAAATTGAGAAAATGAAGTTTGGGAGAAATCTAGTTGTCCATGCTAATAAACGTCAAAATTAGAAATCGGGTGCCATAAAAACGGTCTTATGATAGTTCCCCATATTTAAAAAAATGGGACCCGGAGAAAGAAAAACTCGAAATAGTTCATCTTTTTTATTCAAACAACAATGGAAAAAGAGATGTGCAATAACAATATTGCCAGATACATCCTGGATGATAAGTACCGTCATGAAATGTGTTAATTTTTGTTTAATTTGTATGTAGTTGACTTCAATGTTTACTGCATTATTGGTCACAAAAACCTTTTTAAAATTAAATTATTTGTGGTGGGTAGTTGGCACAGTGCATCTGGGGCAGGTTGGTAGAGTATAGCACGTAAATGATCTAACATTTTTTGAAAGATATACACTATATCACTTATCAGGTATTAATTAAGAATGTGAAATTATAAGAAAAGGATCCAGCGAGGTGAAGCTACTGAGGACGCAACAAACCGTTTGTAAACATCTTTAGTTAAACCTGTCTTTTTTAAACACAAGTGTTTATCAAATAACAAGAATATCTTTTCCAATATTTAAAAATTATTATATAACTCTGAAAAGAATTAAATTAACATGTACGTTTTTTTCCTTTTTCTAATTTGTGGGAACTGCGTTTATTAGAGTAAATATAAGTCATTATTAGAAATCAGTCAATTTTCTTCTAACTTCTAAAAATGTGCAAGAATCAGCCCCAGTCATCCTTACATTCTGATCATTAATAAATAATCAATTTGAAAAACTTCCTGTCTACCTGAGAACGAGAATCGCTTTCAAAAACTTGTAAATCTATTATACATATATGTATGTTTGTCATAAACGACTTTTTTATTACTATAGTGAGCTGTGTATATTGTTTTTACATACATATACAAATATGTAACATATAGGTAGGTAACTTGTCCTTGTCCACAGTCCTCTTTACAGAGATTTTTTTATTTTGCCCCTAAAATGAGAAGCATTCGTTTTTTACAGGAGAAATGAATGAAATTTGAGTATACTTATGAAATAGATATTAAGTTATTTTTTTTGTGTTTCACGGTACTAATAATATAACTAAGAATCTGCGGACTTAACCCGGAAATGCGTGTTCGCTAAGTTTTTGGGGCTTTAATTTGAAGTTAAGCCAGCAGAATATTGGTTGATTTGTTAGAGTACTGTGAAACCTGGTGGAGGGTTCATTTCACTTCATTTCAGTTCATTTCAAATCTTTGTCTAAAAAAATGACACATATTAGCTTTGCTCAAAGTAGTTTTAGATACATGAGTAAAATAGTGATAAATGGCTATGAAAAAAATATGATAAAATAGGCTGTGTACGTGCAACTTCACATTTACCTCGAAAAACGAATGTAGTATCTGTTTTCATCGGTTACAATTTCCCCACTGAATTTTCAAATGTAGTTGCTTTTAAGTTTTTTAAAACACTATATGATAATTTAAAGAAATAATGGCCTGAATTAATAAAGGAATTAGGAATAAAAATATTTTATATCTCAAAAAATATTTCGTCTTCTGAGGGTGAAAACATTATCCTTCAAACAAAATATTAAGTTTTAATCTGTACATATATATTAACCTAAAATGTATTACCGTTATTATGATAATTAATTGACGACAATTATTTAGTATATTTTGATACCAGCATTTCAGAAACATATTAAAAAAAATATAATCACTATACGTGGATTATGGGAGGCTTGTTTTTATATGTAGGGTGACCCACAACGTTACAGATAGATTTCGCGAAAACCGTAATCTAGGCAAAAATGAAAGGCACAAACTTCAAAAGGTTAAGTAGTATCTGTGTTTTTTTTTACATGTTTTAAGAAGAAATTTTAACTAAGAAAATTTAAAAATTTGTTAAACACAATTTAATTAAGAAATTAAATTTTGTTTAACAAATTGTGTTTACTAATATTTATTACATATTGATTTTAAATTAATTTTAAATATTTAGTACTTATTATTGTAATGCGATTTACAATGTTGAAGTTGATGTCACGTAACCGGAATTCAAAAACAAAAAGATCAAATTTTCTAGTCGTCCAACTGTGACAAATTTCATTTTTGTCTGGCTTATGATTTTCGCCAAATCTCCCGTTTAAAATGTCGTGATCCACTCTGTATATTGACAAATATTAAAATGAAACAATATTTATGGGGATATATAAAACAAGTGTTTTTAGAGACTTAGAACTGCATACAAAGTAATTTTATTCATTCACAGTCTGCACGCCCCATTTGGAATGAAGGTGAAAGTTCATCATCTGATTCTGAATCCGATGCGGAAGTGGAGTAGTTCCCTTCTATGATATGTCTAACTGAAAACGAAATGAACTACACCAATTAAATATAAATTAGTCTATATACACATATATTTTAAAAATAACATACTAGCTAAAGGCCTGCTTTCGATGAAAACCAAAGTTATTATAACTTAAATTACAAAAAAAAAAAACTCTTAATTATCTTAGTCTAACTTTATTATAATTTCCAGCAACTGTGTAATTTCACTGTTAATAATTTTAACATTTGACGATGTCAGTAATTGATACTTTATGTTCTGTTCTGATTTGACACTAAATTCTTGAAGGCTTCTGTATTCCCCAGGAGCAATCAGCAAAATATTTTTGACACAATATCCTAGTCTTATATCCTAGGATACTTGTTATATACGAGGTGTGGTTATTAAATAACCGAACTGCTGTCATAACACTTTTTATTCGTTATCAATTACAGTAATAACTTTTGCCTTCTCCCCTTGGCGATCTCTACACTGCTCCATACGACTTTTCGATTGTTGAAAGCAGTGCTGGAAGTCCACGTCTACTTCTGTAAGCTGGTTCAGAACCTCCGTCGCTTTTGCTTTAACCGCTTCCACATTTTTTATTCTTGTTATCATAAGTAATCACCGTGTCTAACAAGCCTGGATCAGTGTCAATGTTGTTTAGAATGTCAGCGCAAATGTTCATTCTTGATTCCTTTTGCTCGGGAGTGAGGAGTTTTGGCAACATTTTTATGCAAAATTTGCACACGTTGAATGATTCATGCAAAATCTGGCGAACACATTCTTTATTGATTCCTGTTATTTCAGCAAGCCCTCGGATGCTTAGACGACGATCTTCGCAGATTAATTTATCAATTTTTTCAATGTGCGTAGACTAATTCAAACGACTGCTACAGTCAAACTAAACGACTCACTAGCGTGTCCAGCGAGCTCAGGGTGGGGAAAGCATCACCAGACACAGTCCTGTTCAAACATGCTCGCAGCGCGTGTCGCGTGGTGGTCGCATCAGTTCGGTTATTTAATAGCCACACCTCGTAACTCTCACTTGGCGGAACTTTTTTATAGGTCAAACGTCCTAAATATTTATGTGTAAGGTGTTTACCTTAAGATACTCTCTGGTATGGAAACATTTTCAGTTAACACTTTTAACAGAATGCAGCCTTTCAAAGTAACACCGAAAAACACTCTTCAAACGCAGGAAAACCTCAGACTCAAACTACCTTAACTTTCAATCTTTGTAGCTGGGGCAAATATGGATATAATGACCTGCAATTTTAGAATCAGTTAGCCCAGCCTATCCCCTAATCACATGTATAATATAGGACATAGTGGTAACTTTGAAAAAAAATCCATTTATTTACGCTTTTATAATGTTACAGACCATTGTGCAGCATTCTACCTAGAGTAAAACGCTGTTACAGACAGCCCATTATACTACAACTTTTTTTCGACTACCTTCACTATGAAAATGTATCACGGAAGCAATAAAAATATGACAAAAAGTAAAATATTCCGTTCAAGGGCGGAAAATATTTATACAGGGTAACTGGTGATAAAGTGTACAGACTATGGGTGGTGATTGTACACCTCAAATGCAATAAAAAAGTTGCTCTTGACCATGGTCCGATTTTCAAGCAAAACGGAGAAATATCAGGATTTGTTTGTTTTTCGGAAAAACGTGATTTTTTGCCTGGCCCTACAGCAAATTTAAAAAAGAAAACATTGAAAAACTCATTAAATTTTCTTGAAGGAAACGTACTTAGCTAGATTTCCATTTAATTTTTGAAAGAACATACAATTCTAAATTTTTAATTTTACAAAATTTGACTGATCAAACGCATTTTTTTTGTCTCTCAAAAGTGTGCGCATTTAACAAAAACTTTTCTCTAATTAGCTTTCCAACGGTACACTCATTTTTTGAAAAATTCCGTATCGGGTAGAAGAAATCGCATTTCAAATGTAAATGAACGTAGCGAGGAATCTTCATATACGAGGTGTGTAAATTAAGTTATGAGAAAGATTTTTTAAATTTTTTTTTTTTCGAATAGAATTACAATTCAGTATTATCTCTTTCAAAATAACTTCCTTGGGAAGCCACACAGCGCTGGAGATGACGCTTCCATTCCTCATAGCAGTGCTGGAACTCATATACTGGAATAGCATTCAGCTGGTCGGTTACTGCCGTTTAAATGATTTGGTCCAAAAACAACGTCCCTTGAGGTGATTTTTCAATATCGGGAAAAGAAAAAAGTCACAAGGACTCAAGTCAAGCGAATAAGGAGACCGAGGAGCCACAGGAATGTTTTTACTGGCTAAAAACTCGTTTACTGAAATGGCTGTGTGACAAGGCGCATTGTCGTGATGCAACATCCAGTTGTTGTTGATGTTTGGTCTCATACGCATGACCCTTTCGCTTTTTCGAAGTTTTTCAAGAACCGCTTTGTAAAAGTGTTGATTTACTGTTTGGTCTGGAAGCACAAACTCATTGTGGACACTTCTTTGGCTATCAAAAAAGCAAATCAGCATACATTTGATCTTCGACTTGCTCATTCTTGCCTTTTGGACTCCAACAAGTTCAAACTTGTACTGAAGGTGCATTACATGTTAACCTACCGCCTTTCTAAGTCCCGTCTCCGCAGTGTGGCTAGATCGGGCGCTACGTTGCCAGTCTCATTACTTAATTCACACACCTCGTATATCATCAAGGTTAAGAAGGGACGTTGTAGAAATAAATCACCTTAGCACCTCAAATACCTATCATATGTATTCATATAGTTTATGATACCATAAACATTAACAATTACAATAACATAAGTTTGTAGAGTATATTTTTTTGTTAATTGAAAATGAACAATTCAAATTTGTTTATTTTAATTGTAGGTGGGCGTAAAACACTTCTCTCTATTCTACTGTCGTGTAACAGGTAACACCTTCAGCCAAATGAAAACATGATTGATTATGATTAGGTTCGGTAATTATTTTTTTTATATTTCTTATAATATATTTTATTTTACAATATTTAGTTACCGCCCATGGGATAACTCTCTGCCCATTCTGCCATTCTGCCATTTGCCCTAGTGTGAATAGTTACTTACCCCCTTGAATCTCCTCCATATTAAGCTAAAACATATGTAGGGAATTGAATATAAGCGTTACGCCACCTGGTGGTCGCTTAACGAACTAATTACTGTGCCATTGTTTAGTAAAACTTCCGTTGGTTTCTGTTTATGTATTGTACTGTTAAAAATTAAAATACTTATTTTATTATGAATCAGTATTGTTGTGTATCTCGCTGTTCGTCGTGGACCCCCATTTAATATTACATATCGCTTGTCCGGAATATTAGTGACACATCTCGAAAATTAGAACTTGTCACGGAACTCAATTGAAGAGGTTAGAATAGAAAGGGCATAAGTACAATTTTTTAAAATTATGGGATAACTGCGTTTTATTATAGGCGAGATGCCTATTTATTGGAATAAAAATGGTGCAAGTGATTTTAAATACATTTATCGACATATATTGCGTAGTAGAAAAATCTGGTAAACGAAAGTACAGATTTTGTTGGCATAAAAAAGGATACAAATGTAATTGTACCCTTTTTATTCCAACCCACAATATACTAAACAATTACTGAGTTTCAACCGATCCAATAATATCTATTTATTCTTTTCTGTTTTGTGCTATATACATAAACACGTAATGGAAAGTGATGAAGAAATAGAAAGTGCTGAAGGTAAGTTACTGTGTCATATATATTATTATGTTATAATAAATACCAACAAAATCTGATGAACGCTAAATTCGAAGAAATACACCATACATTTTTGGAGCCGGGCCACACATACATGGAGTGTAACAGGTCATTTGGACTAATAGAAAAATGTAAAAGGAAATTTCCGCAAGTATTTACACCACAAGATTGGAGTAACGTAATAGGATCAGCTTCTAAATGCTTCAAGATACGAGAAAATAAGATGATACGAGAAAATATTTTTATTCATTTGCTCATCTCAATGCCACAATAGGCGATCCAAAAAAAGGACATAGAGAAACAAAACTTAAGAGAAACTTCCGAGACATATATTTTCCAGTTTAAGATTACTATTGATGATGATTTTCCTTTTACAACATGCGAGTGCCCTTTTTTGGGTAATGGCCGACCACCAAGAGATTTGCAGAAAATATTTTGCTCAAAGTTGAATGAAAATCCTATTAATATTTTAGTAGAAAAATGGAAACATTTGCAAACACTTCTAGAATATATACCACCTGTATGGTATCTGAAGCATGGAAGCAAGAAAACTAAAACCAAAGGCAAGAAAAAAATAAATCAAACTTCCAAAACCACTGCTTCTACGTCAAAAAATACACAGAATTATGCTTATTTCGGTGATACGGTGATACGGAGTTTGACGACGACGTGGATGATATACCTATACTGAACTCTGATTCTGACAGTAGTGAATAGATTTGTTTTCTTAATTTTGGGAATAAAGTTTGTTTTTTCACATATTCTTGTTTTATTTTTACTTAAAAAATGTTTGGAATAAAAAGGGTGTAAGTACTTTTTTTTTGAAAAATATGAGTATTATCCTAAACAACTTTTGAGTTAAAAATTCTGCCATTTATTAATTAATCAAAATAAAATTAGATTTTACTTTAATGTTTTCCTTACTTTTATGTAGTTACTTTAATCTCAAATATCTTCAAACAATGAAAATGTTATTTATACCCTTTTTATTCTAACCCCTTCAATTGAGTCATTATAATCTTTCATTGAGCAATAGAGTGAAGGTTTTTTTTAAATCATATTATACATAGTGAAGTTTTTTTTTAAATTATATTATATATAATATAATATAATATAATTAAACAAACACTTCACTTTATTGCTCAGTGAAAGATTATAATGACTTTCAATTGCGTTTCTTGACAAGTTTTAATTTTCGAGATGTGTCACTATTCTTCCGGACAAGCGATATATTTCCTGGAGAAAGAAAACATCAAGTTTCCGTGGTGAATAAATTTGGTAAAAGGAAAGAATAGACGCAAGACGGATAATGAAAATTACTACTGCAGATAGGAACGTCGGTTAGTAAAGAAATGAGTCTGTTCTCCTGTTTTCTTCATTTTGCTGAGGGTGGCTATTTTTATCGACGTAAGTTTTCGTAGTTTAAGGTTAATGTAGACATTATGTTTGTTTTAGCCAGAAGAAGCGGAAGAAATTGAAAAAAACTGCAGTATATTTAAAGAAATTATTTTGCAAAAGAACATGATGGAGGAAATGATCTTCCAAAACTCTTCGATTGAAGAAAAAATTTCGCAATGCACAACGCGCACTATACAACTCTATCATAATAAAAGTATAACCCGTATTTTTTAAGTGCCTTATTATAAATATATTATTGTAAATAATATATTTAGGCGCTGCTTCTTAAATCTGACGCCTATGTTAGCAGATTCTGTTATGTGTTATGTCGTACACACGTGTCTTTAAGGCGCATATGTATGACGTTGAAATGTTGTACATGTGTTCTTTGAGGTGCATAGATAGCAATGTATCGTTTGCGAATTACCTGTAGACAAAGAAAAACTGTAATACCCCACCCCCTTTACCCACTAACAATAAGCTCAAAATCAATATGAAATATGTAAATCAGCTCTCGAACAAACGTGTACACATAAAGGTTAACAGACAGACATACATATATTTTTTTAACTTATACTTAAACGTTTCGATTCGACGTTTAAAAAAGAACATCCATCCACTCCACTAATGTGTATTAGGAAGTAAGTAAGTAATACCGTTTCCGATCATATTAAGGTCAAAGTTAGTTACATAAATTAAAAACATGGACATTATGTGAGAGAAGAAAGTTCATATTTCAAATATGATTTATGTACTAAGTGACGGTAAAGAACATACATATATTTTTACAAGTATTTAAACATTAGGAGCATTTTATAACCATGAAGTTTCGTCTTCTCAGTTATTTTGTTTTGTTGTACAACATATTACTACAGCGTTCATTCAGAAAAGCTATAATAAAATTCAGCTCCATAAAAACCGAGAAACATACCAACAAAGAAATGCTTTATGTTTTGTATGTAAATATAATTTCTTGTCACATAGAACGTAAATCAAGCATTATTAAGGAAGGGCCTACTAACCTAAATATTTTTGTTATCTGTACCTATCCTGACTTACTTATTTGATTAAGGAAGATAAAACCATATTATGTACATGTGTACATACGTATCATCGTGTTACTATGTGGGTTTTAATCATTCTAGTTTCGTATACATTTGTTTAGCCCTTGATGGCAGCATGCACACTGAATGTAAGCAGAATTTCTAAGGTCTAAAATTATTTTCGTACATTTCTATATGTAGATGTTTCGAAGTTTCTAAAATCTACTTGTGCTTATGATGTTTTTGACGTATAAAATGGCTGTGGTAGCATGCCACACTATGGATTTTCTTTCGCATTTCATTTGGAACTTGAAATAACATAGACATAAACTAAGAGAAAAACGATCCGAAGAAAAATAATGTATATTCGAATACACAGAATACATATAATAGGTTTTTACTTAAAAAAATATATTGCATTAGGTAGCTGATCGTCTTTTTTGTTGAAACTGTTTTATAGCAAATTTCTCAATAATATTACTAAGGATTACTAATTCTTTATCCTATTAATCAATGTTCTGTAATCTGTTCCTGAAACAATATCACGGTTTATTTCCTAAGAGTATTCTTTCGGTTGAGCTGTCGTAATAATAACATTGATTATGTATGTAAAAGTATCCAGTCAAAGAAATTAATGTTTTTAACATTAACTACCATCCTTCAGTTTTGGCGTCTATTATAAATCACCCTGTAAGACTCTGGTCATACATGCATCCTGTATATTACGATAAGCAATAAACTTATCGTAAACATTTTGTTGAATTTAATCAATAAGACTGAAAATTCCCCTGTTAATTTATGATTCTTATGCCTGGAAACTCTCTGTGCGTAATCTAAATAAAATTTTATAACATGCATATATGCGTGCATTATTGCCAGTTTATAGCATTTTATTTAATTTTTTTGTTTAATATACTGTTTATATCATGTATACACATATTGAGTCCAAAGTTTACAATGGATTTTCATTTGGAGTTATTGAAATTATTGATATACATATAAAGATAACTCTATTACTTACTGAGACTGGTTATACAAAATAATATCACATTAAAAATTCTAATCAGATTTTCACTATTCGGTGTTCGTCTATACGTTTACGTTGCAACCTCATTCAGTACTACACACAGTAAAACCATGAATGAAACTGTATGAAAAACATTATCAGTGTTGGTCAACATTAATATGTATACCATATCAAAGACTGAAGTCATGATGTTATTTTGGCACAGCACACTGAATCAGAATCACGAATTAACATAGTGATTAACGATTTGTATTGTTTTAGAAAAATATAACTGTTCTATCTGGATAGTTTCTGTTACAAGACGAAGTTTGACACATACATATGTACGTATCTATATGGATAAACATATATCCTACTAAATACCATTGGCATTTACAATATATTCCATAAATAGATTAAAAATAAAAGTAAAACGTAAATATGTATATTAATAAACAAACGGTACTGGGTACATTTTTGAAATATTTTTAGTCAAAGCCAGTGATGCAATGGGATTTTTAATATCAGTTTATGAATTTGTCAGTTTAATAATTAATTAGTTGTGTTTATGGAAAAAAATGGTTGTCAAAAAAAGAAGATGGTATGTAAATAATATTTTGATTAACGACTATGTGGTAAAAATGAAAAAGATCTATTTTGTTTAGAATTGAATGGTAATGAATAAGTAATAAAAAACTTTGTTTATTTACATATATTTATGAATTGTTTAAAAAAAATCTTTTTTGGTCAGTGTTTTTCTCTAGAATGGCCCGTTCCAAAATTTACTATAAATAATCATCACGCCTTAAAAAAGTACATGAAAATTTAAAATACTTCGTCCATTACTTGAGACACAGTAATTGGAGGGTGCCATATATGCAAAACGTGATAAGTGCAACATGAGAAATTTTTCAAGGTGAACAATAATTTGTTTGTCTTCTTTAAGAAAATATATCAAATTAAAATTGTTTGTAGTAGTTTGAAAAAAAAGGAATATCGCAAATATGTGTCCAGTAGTTTCTAAAAGTTTAATTTGATGTTTTTTTTTTGCTATAACGTCCTTCTTTATATAACCTTCAACAATATATATGTAAAATATATCATAATCATCCCCTAAAACACGATGTCGCATGTTTTTTTTATGATTTATAGAAGAATCATATATATTTGATACCGATCATTACATCGTATTTTTGCTATGACAATATTTGTTGTATAATTCTACTTCGTATTATTAATTTTCTTATTACCTAAATTTCTCGGAATTATTTTCTAACTAGTACCTGTGAAGTTATAGCGGTCCATATATAATTATTAAGATTGTTTACAAAGATTATTTAAACATTCTACCTTACGAATGATACTAAATAGTTTACTTATTAAATACTTCAGGTACTTATAATGTTACATACGAAAACTACGTAGGTACGTATTTTTAAGCAGTGATTAGAGAGAGAAAAAAGGTTTTGATTACAGACACTGGATTTGTTGAAAATGAAATCCTCAAAAATATAGGTATGGTCACATCAAAGCAGTTCAATATTGATTTGAAAAGTACGAGTATGTAGGTACAAAACAATTGAAGGGTTATCATATTCAAAAGGTTGTAAGTGCCAAGTGTGAATACGGTTCTCATTTCATACAGGTTGGCTGGCGCTGACTGATGGATGAATGGATGAATCTGACGATTTCATCATCCGTTTGTCCGTCTGTGCCTGGCATCAATGTGGCGATTTTTCTCGTACATGGTTCAACATATGGTTCATGAGGAACTCAGACTATTAATTTTAACACTTTTATTATACAGACACCCACTAAGTTGAACCCACAAGCGAAGCTTAGGGACGATTGTTTTATTTTTGTCAAAAAAATATTATTTGCAATTATTTATTACTTAGACATTCTAGTAGCTTTCCTAATTTACATTGATCTTTGGACGGAGAAATTAAGTTAAGTCAATAAATATGTATGTAACTTTAGAGATAAACTCTAGCAATTAAAAAAGTATATAAATATAATACGCACATTTTTTTTACAAATTATACACAAATTCATTTTATTAAAAAAATGCAATGATTAAATTGAGACTTAAAATCCTGCTATTAAAATAAATGGCTTTAACCATTTCCTGTTATTATATTTAACTAGCATAATCACATTATTGCTGTTTTGTATTAAGTCGACCTCAGATTTCTAGTGAAAATAGTTATTAATTTATTAATATATTAAGGTTAAAGTTCTTCATTATTTTATCTTGCACTTCCTGTTGAACCCGTGCATGAACTGTGTTGGGATAATATAAAATATTACTAAAAATCAAAGTCCTCCCACTTAAGGAGATATGTTTTTTTTAGTTTTATTATTACAAATAAAAAAATCTGATTGGTTCGAAACCGTGTACACATTTTTATTCATTTCGTTTCGGATTTCTCATAAAGAACAATGTACAATTGGAGTATTAATTAGAAGTAGGAAATTAAATTTAAGATCTTGATCGTTTTATGCTTTTGACCTATAACGTCATAGATCAACTATTTTAGATGACTATAGAAAACCTTACAACCTTAAATAAAATCGTTTCGCAATGGTCAGTTTTAATTTTGTTTATACTCAAATAAATTTCATTGTAATTTTAATTATACCCAAATACTTATAATTTACTATATTAAACACCTAATTACTTTTAAAAGTTGTAGACACATTTTTAGTATCAAAGATACGATAACTGTACAAATAAAACTGTATCATAGATATTTTGTGAAAGTGACACTTCGAAGTTTCTAAGAAACCCAAAATGTGTTTGAGACTCTCAAAAAGTAACTAAATATATTTGTTAGATATTTTCTGGTACCTATGTATATTCTATGAATGTTGAATTAAAACCTGTCATGTTAAGAATCAGTGATATTGTATATTTTTTTCTTTATTCATTACTAATAAGAGTGTTATAATTAATTCAGTCACTTGTATAAATCTCCTATATACTTAGAAATTGGTATTAAATATTTTATTTAGGTGCATATTTTTAAGATTTACAACCACATAATGTTATTTTCTTCTAAACAATCTTTCTTATTTTTTCCCTTAATTTTTTTTAAAAACACTTCAGTTTTTCAAAAGCAAGTAATATTGAAAGCATTGCAGTTACTTTGGAAGGTAACTAAGATTGTTTATTTTATAATAAAATTCTTTCTTAAAATAATATCCAAATGGATTTTGACAAATTTTCTAATATACTATTCATCTAGTTTTATTTAATTAACTCGACTTCTTACTATCTTTTTTTTTTGTAAATCAAAGAACAACTTTGTTGTTGCATTGAACACTTTAAATGCAAGTATCTCTAAAACGACCATTCGGAACGACATTTATACAAGGGTATACCTTTTCTGTCAATAAATGATGGGAAAATCGATATTTTCAATAAAAGCATTAAAAGCATAAACGTTTTAAGACGGACAAAAACTTACGTCATTTTTTATGTATGCAGAATGTTGCAGAGAGCACCCTCTACAACTTACATCAAAATGATTGACAATTTAAAATTCCTCTCCTCAAAAAAACACCCACTGAACAAATTTTGTAAACAAAATTTTTTTTTTAAAGAAGGTATTTATGGAAATCGAAAATAAAATTATAATTTTGGCACCCTGTATCATGGTTACCAATTACCTTTCGACTAAGGTAAGTTTGGTTAAATCGTAATATTGTTACCCAAATAATATGTAGTTTCGCTTCGGCTTCTTAATAAGAGACGCCCTGTATAATTAAAAACGATAGGTCATATTCCAAATAAATTTTAACTGTAAATGTACATAGTATGTACGTCACCTTCTGCAGTTTATTTCAGTCTACATGATTTATTAGACATCATGCGCCATCTAGACGCCGGAGACCAAAGCTTTACTGCTACAACATCAAATGGTTAAACGTACATCCCATCTTCATTACCACCATACTATGTTTGGCTTCCGCTCAAAAGATGTCGCAGGCACCGCGGCTGCTAAACAAAACCAAACAACTGCAACTAGCGATGGGCATAATCGAGATATTTCAATAATCGATTATTACTAATCGAGACATTTTAATAATCTACTATTAGTAGTTAAAAAATAGCAGTGCTAATTTTAGTTATGAAACCTAAGATAACACAGTGTAATCGAGAACCTTACTGTTGTATATGTTTGCCGATAATTTATTATACACAAGGATATTTTATGCCTTCGTCGTACCTAAAATAATATCTGCCTGTTTTTTTTTCTAATTTATGTTATATTTTGTGACGTGAAGAGTTTTTAAAAGTAATGAAATAAATGAAATTTATAGATTATCATTTATCATTTCTGTTGTTTTTTTTTTTTACAATAATTTTACTGCCAAATTAGTCAAAATTACTAGTACGGTTTATCCACATGCCAAATATACTAATTGTAAAACATCTTAAAAAAATCAATCACTTTTGAGGAACTTGTCTTCATATTATCGAAGTTGCCATTAATACATTATATAATACATTACATAATTAATACATTGCCGTGTATTAATCGTATGTATTTGTATATCGCCTTATCTTGCAACTATTTACTTAACTAAACTTACAGCTATCTACTAATTTATACTATATACGAGGCTTGTGCGTTTTCATTTAGCAAATAAATAGTAAATAGATCGAGAAGTGCCTGCACAATATATCGCGTCTGGCAGTTGTAACTCGGTTCTCGGTTCTCGCATCTCGCCGAACAACTAATTTTATTACTACTAATTTTCAAATAGCATAATCGATTATCTCAAGATATTTTAATAATCTACTAATTCGAATATTGCATCTCGATTATTCCCATCGCTAACTGCAACGGTTAGACTAAACGTGGAATTGTCGACCGTGACACAAAGGCAAACTTAGTCGATGGTACGTTAAAAAAAACTTTCTGAAAACAATTGTATTGAAACGATTTGTAAACAGGAAGTGGCATTATGTAACGATAAAAGTGTCCAGAGGTGACATATACAGGAACAATGCTCAAGTACCACTCGTGAGAAAGTTCGAACGCGGTCATAGAAATGTAAACAAGCGGACGACAGTGCGCATTCTTGGTCTTGACCTTACTGATTATTCGAATGACGTAACATGCATTATTATATGAATGTACTTTGTGCATTTCGTTGAATCGTTCTATTTAAAGAAACATTCTTGATGACTGCTTATTTTTATACAGCTGCCGTTATAAAAGAGCTATTGTTGTCACGCTTCCACATAAATGTATTTTCATCCTCAAAATTACTCGGTAGACGAGTGTAATAAAAATTTCTCACAATTAGTCAGTAATAAGTAAAATAATTCAGTCTAAAACTGAAAATCAAAATTTTATTAAGGAACCAAACTTAATACCTTTTATAAAGCACAAAACGAAATCTCACCAGTGGTATAAATCATTTTACAGCAACAGTTTTTGGACAAATATACTTTTGTACTTTTCGATTTCGAACTTATTGTCATATGGTAATCTTTAATCTTACTCGGACTCGGGCTCAAACAGATATTGTAGTCATCAGTCATCATCAGTAATAATCAGTGTATGCTGTCTGGTTGTTTGTCAGAAACTTTGCTAGACGGTTTTACAATGTAATTAAATATGTGACAGTTGCCAGAATAAAAGTATTGCACTGTATAACACAAGTACAACACATAATCACACGATAAAACTATGCATATCGGCTCGCCGCACAGTGGGCAAAATGTCGGCTCGCCAGTTCGTATACAGGATTAGTGGGTATAACTAATGCATTTTAACATTTCAAACTTTGTACCAAAAAATATAACGCAAGTAACATTTAATCAGGATATGAGATGCCTATTTAAGCACTGAGAAAGTTGTGCTTGAGCTACACACATATTTCATATATCTCGTATAATTTAGCTATTTGTCACTGACAATGTAGGTACACCTAACTGATAATGAACCTATCTACATATGTACATACATATGTACCTTAAAGTCAAGTTATAATTACCATTTTAATTCTAAAATGTATTATTTTAAGGGTATGAATCATTGCATTCAACTTTTTAAAATGGGAATGGGGGAAAATAATTTGCGATGTACAATTATTAAGCATCACTTTATAGTGGCGGCTAGTGATAAAGGGCACAGGGGCACGTGCCCAGCCCAAATTTCAATTGAAAATATTTCTTTTGTGTTAATTTACTATAAATTACTGTTACAATAATATCAATTAATTGTATACGACAAACTATTCATATTCTAATTATTATTCCTTTTATACCATAAATAATGATTTTTATCACATATATATGAGAGACTATCGATCGAGCACCGAGCCACCATAGTCTGAATTCTCGCATTTCGCGCGCGTGGGCGAGGGCACACAGTTTCCCAGCCCTCGTTTTTAATCGGGCTTTTTTGGTGACTGGTCATGTTTGGAGACGATTGCAGCAGAGAGACGTCATTAAATCGTTCGAAAATCAGCTGAACGGGTTACACTTGTTGAGTGACCTTTTTTTAGTGATTGTTTATTTCCTTCACTGAGAACTGTTTTTACTGTTTTTGATTGTGAAACGTTTCAAAATGAATTCGGTGGACTTTTTATTGACTAATAAAGATATTACATAGGAGATCCGGAAATTAAACGGTTAGGAAGGGCGATACCGAATTGATTATTTCCAAAACATATGTAGGAAAATCGCGAAATTATTCACGAAATTTTAATAATAGTGTCTACGACATATTTAAGTAGTTATGTGGGTGTCCTAAAAGAAACAAACGGTTTTGTTTTATTTGTTTAGCGATGAGTAGCGATCAAAGTGCATGGACTCAAGAAGGGGCCAGTGATTTAAAACATTTAAATGAATGAGCTAAGAAACATGCTAGCTACAATGAAAAACATTTACATAACATCTTAGATTTTAGTGTGTTGGGAAAGGTAGACATAAGGCAACAGCTTGATAGTGCTTATCGTGAAAATATAAGACAATGAAAACACACATTGAAAACGTGGAAAACGTCACAATGAAAATGTGGAAAATAAGATATTTTAAAACAAGACATATTTTAAACCAAATAATTAATTGTATTAAATTTTGTGAAACAAATCCGGGACTTTAATGAAAAGGCGATTAACATTTTTTGTGAACAATGACAGGCAAGCTGATTTCCTCTACAAATAACGGTAAGATATCTATATCAAATTTTTTTCACATGTTGCCACCCATTATTTTAATATATTTAAGCCCTCAATATTCGTGACTAAATATTATTTCAAAAAAGCTACCAAATCCCAAAAATTATTCTTGTGAAAGTCTATATTTTTGTATAAAAGAATTTTTCATTGAAATTCTGAAGTATCAGTAAAACGCATGACCTTGAAAATTTTTCGCCTGCGGCGCTATTGGTAGCTAATGAGTAATCCTACTGACACACCCTGTGGCCACCCATGTAACACACCCCGATCCGCCACTGACTATAACAGTTTCTTTTTTATAACACAAATTTTACTTTGCTTTTTTCTTTTTCTTTTAGAAATTTTAGATTATGAATGAATATTTCAAAATATTTGTTTAAGAATCATATACCTCGAAAGTGGCTCAAACACACACCTTTTTCGTTTCGTGATATAAAATAATGAAATTTTAGAATTTAATATTAGACACAAAACACAAATATGAATACGTATTTACTGCTATGGTCGTTATTTTTATTCACTTGCAGCTTAACCAGAAATGTTCTCAATTTCCGAATTTTTAATAGCATTTTTGACACATTTTTTTTATTTACATCTTTTATCTAGTGCTCAGAGTTTACTAAACTGTTTCAGTTAGAATCGAAGAGATGTAGAAAAATTAATTTATTTTGTGTTTGTTGACAAACGTCAATAAAAACAACATCAATAATTGTTTTATGTGTATGTACTTGACTCCAACTGATATGTTTTAGTGTTTGTTGACATATGTATGTACATCAATAAAAATAAGGTAAATTAATTACTTCAACATCCACAACAACTGATGTTGGCTAAATAGTCTTGAAATGTTTGAAATGTCGAGCTTTTAAGTTTAAACGAAGAAAAATTTTCTGTCTGTTCGCAAACGATGCAACATACATATTATATGCACTTCAAATTTAAGATGCATGTAAGTACAACATAATAGAGTCTACAAAATGTAAATGTTTTTAGCTTAACAGGGTGGGGGTTTGTGGAGGTCGAAGGGGGCAAGGTATTTAAACTAGGTAAAATAAGCTTTTTAAACATTTTAGCAAGTACACGGTGAAGGGAGCTCTAAAAAAATTCCTATTCTTCATCGCCCTCCCTCCCCCAGGGGGTTTCGGTGGTAACTGAAACAAAATGTAAGGGAATTAATAAAAATTTGTGAAAACGTATATGAATGACCAAGCTAAATCATATATTTATTTTGATTTGGTTGATGTTATTTTTTGTGCCACGGTAGGGGTGGGGGCATGGGGTATTTTAATATGAACTAAGAAAGATTTTCATGTGGCGTGTCGTTGTATAGGTTTTTGAGGTAAAATAATTTGAATATCACATTAAAAACCCTCTACCCTCATTTTTAATCTTACTAAGTCATATGGTTAATAAAGGTCATACAGGTCATAAAATTCTTAAAGTTCATAAGATATAAAGGCCATAAGGCTCATAAACATCATATCGGTCGTAAAGGTCATATTGGTCATAAAAGCCATAGTGGTCATAAAGGTCATATTGGTTAGTCATATAGGTCATATGAGTTTTATGACCTATATGACATGGGTTATAAAACTCATATGGGTCATAAAGGTCACACAGGTCATAAAGTTCGTATGATTGTCCTGCGGGTCACAAAGGCCACATTGGCCATGAATATTGTCTCATTGGTTATAAAAGCCATTGTGGTCACAATGATCATCGGGGCACGAGTCATAGAGGACATACAGGGTATATTGGTCATTAAGGTCACATTAGTCAAAAAGGCTATATAGGTCATAGAGGTCTATCAGGTCCTAAAAGTTATATCCAAATTTAACACCTTTAAAAATACAAACTAATGTTTTAATTGTACTCTTTATTACTTCCACATCCATGTGGTATATCCTATTATTATTATTATTCCTTACGTTTTCAGCGAGTTACTATAATTAAATGTGGAAAAATTATATGTGGAAGTAGCAGCGGTTTTTTCTACGTTAACTTGACTCAAATTAAAACGTTTTAATAAACTCTAAGCTCTTTAGATCAAAAGATGTAAAAATAATGACATTAGCTGTGTACCAGAAAGTCACAAATGTTGCATGACAGTGCTCAGAATGGGATTTTATATTAAAACAAGCGAAAATAAACATGACGTGTCATTCAACATTCAAACTGCATATATAAAAAATATTCAGAATACGTTTTTTTTTTTAAATAATATTCAGGGTATTCAGGGTACATTATTTGGGATTGGGAAGATCACAGTTTTAATCAGAAAAGTATTTTAATAGGTGCTCATATTGGTGCAATATTTTTTTAAACCACTTCCATTACATGAGGAAAATTGCATAACAGAGAATGGAACATTTTAAATAGATTTAATGTACTTACCACCATAATGATAACATTTTACCATTTACCATTATTTAATTAATTTATTAATTCTTTATTAGAATTAGATGTACTTGAAAGACTGCTTTGTATTGCACTTTCGAGATGCTCCAGAGACCATTATAGTCTTAAACTAAAGAATTAGCATATATTACATCAAATATAGGTAACTCAAGTTTGTTTAGTGCCAATCTTTACTTATTATATTCTTTGTTGATAGTCAATTGCAACCTACCACATATCTACATGTCTTATATAATTTAATGATACATTTCCCGTGGATAAAAATTAAGTTTTATAATTAAAGAGTAAGTGATACCTACCTATTTGAGAACACTGAATGAGTCTAGATATCAATGCATATATTATGCATCATAAGATGCGTAATATATGCAGATGATTTTACATAAGTAAAATTTTGCTTATCTAAAATCATCTTGGGAACATTTCCTCAGATATGAAAACTTACCCAAATGTTTTTTTTTGCATCTCTAATTCGGCGGCAACATTTTATGACAAGAGGTTATTAAAGTACGTATGTATATTCTGGGATGACCCTATTCAGCTTTATAGATGGTTAAACTAGAAAAGAAAGATATTCAATGTTACTTGAATTTTATTAATTTTAATTAACACAAAAATTATATTCGCAAATTGTAAGAAAAAAGTACCTACGTAGGATTTCGGTACAGTTGTTCTGACACTTAAAACCTGCACTTGAAACTTCAATTCAATATGTAAATCTAATATCCAGTTGATTAATTAGTATTGAGTTATTGAGTCATTTCCTTGAAGTGTTTGGAATTTTCTAGACAAGTCTGGAGAGTGGTGGAGTACAGGTTATATAAAGCGTGCACTTATGTGCGTTAACATTGTTAAATCTCAGACTGGAACTGTAATGTGCAATGTAAAAATGAGCGAAACCTCAAGTGATATTGGATATGTTTTATTATATGAATTTCGATTAGGACATAATACACCGAGGTCCACTGAAATCTAGTGGCCGAGTCTGCCGACAACGTTCCATAGTTTAGCAACGCGCAGAATATGGTTCGCGTGCTGCCCATCTGGCGACTACAGCAACGATGATAAGGATAACCCACGATCTGGTAGGTCACCTCAACTGGATATCGAGCACTTGCGTACGATTGGAGAAGCAATTTGGTAGCAACCGTCGATGGCCTGAAAATATCTAAGCAACCAGTATGGAACTGCACGAAATGGCACGAGAAGTCGATCACCAACATCGGAGTAACATTTGCACTTTTTTACATAAGGGAGTAACAATCTTGTTAAATCACAGCCGTAAGCGCCAGAGAGTAGACGCAGATGCTCCAGAACAATCGGTACCTAAACCTGATATCCGCCAGAGAAAGGTGATGTCAGTTTGGTGGGGCCTTCGCGGCGTATACCACTGGGAACTCTTGGAGGACAATACTATCGTCATCGCCGCTGTCTATTGTGCTTAACTCCGCAATTTGGCCACCTGGCTCGATCTTCTGCGGCCACGGCTGGACAAACTTAGACTACCCCAAGATTATGCGAATTTCCATGTAGCAAAACAGACATGCCTTGAACACTTGCAGTTAGGTTTTGAAGTTCTGCTCCATCCACCATATTCACCAGACCTTTTCCCCACTGACTATCATTTGTTTTGTGCCCTCAGCAAACGTTTAATAAATACATCATTTGACGATCGTCACCATCTACAGTCGTACACAATTTTTTTCGCTTCACAACCGCGTGAGTCCTGGGAACGTGGTATCCACAGTCTGCCTTACAGTTACAGAGAACAAGTTACAGAGTCGGATGGAGCCAACATTCTAAATTAAATTCCTTCTGTTATTTCAATTATTCCAACATATCAGCAAGGCTCAATACTTTTGAATCAACCGGATATAATTTTGAATAGGTGATTATTTCTTTCATTAGTTACTGATTAATTCATAATAACTCAAAAACGAAAATTTACATGTAAAGTCCCCACCTTCGACAAAAAGCGAAATTCATTTTCAATAATTATGCTGTTTTATAAAGGCAGTCTATACAATTTCGAAAATCGCCATTTTCTCGAACACAAAATAATTTGTCAAAACCTGCTCTTAATTAATGATTACGAAATTAGGAGTTTATAAGATAAGAATATATCAGTAAATTTGAGGGTTCCGTTTTTTTGCTAGGTACAATTGCATCCTTGACGTGAAATTAAATTACTTTCGCGTCAATTCTTATGGGGAGTGCTCTTCGGTGAAATTGGCTATTTTTTTGATATTTTGTCTTCATGATAAACCGATCAAGTATTAAAATGAATCCGTTTTTATAGAATACTTTGATATTTGATACATGTACAGTAGCATTAGCAGAAGCGCAACAAGCTAAATAAATAATGCATTACGTATTTAATATGTCGTCCGATTGTGTGGGTAAAAGTTAGTTGAAATAGATTTTATATAATATAGGTACATTTTTTACTTACCATTTTCTAGGCCACCAACTCTTATATACATACACACATATGTATGTGTGTAGGTATCACGTAAATGTTGAACAGCTATCCTCAAGAGTGTTCAATTTTGACCTGAAATAAATATATTGACTTTAGTTTGGTTTTGTTCTATTATAGTTTATCCATTTACAGCTATCGTTAACTCCATTTGGGAACATTCCCAGACAGTGTACAATACAAAAAAAAAAAAAAAACGTTACAAAAGTTACTTTTGTCACAATTTCGTCATTTTCAGAGTAGGTAAAATGCCTATTTGAGCAAGATACGGGATAATCAACCAAACTTAACAGTTTGGTTACTAAATCCGATAGATATGTACATATTTGCTGCTGGTCAAAATTACCTTAACACTTTTTATATGAGCGCTATTTGTATTACATTCGGGCTAGCGACTTTATGTTATGAAGGTGCCAACAACCGCAAACATTAAGACACATACGAAATATATGGATCCTGCGCATCCGATGGCCACGGGCAAAGCTACTTTTGCATTGTAGTTTTCAACGCTGATTACTTTATGACTTTCAAAGAATATTTTTGAAATATCAAATACCTTTCGAGATATTAGTTTGTGTGATTGTCACATTTAGTATGGGGTACCTACTGTAATTCATGGGTCAGTTTATTCCATTAGTTCCGCTCCATATTTAATTGTTAATTAATAGTACATGTTAATAATAATTAGGGTCCGAAAAGTATGCTACAACGCAGGGTCGACACTGCACAACACTTTGATAATCAAAGTATAAATTGTATTTTTTAAGCGCCTCGTAAATTATGTACGCCTGTATTTATTGCCCGTGCATACGTACGCCACTGACCGTGCCAAGTAAACGCACTGGGACTCTAGTACGCCGCTCACGTGCGGGTTCAGGAACATTAGCTCGATGCGAGATGGATGGTCGAACGCCGACTTTAAAATAATTTTATGTCCTGAATGACTAACTAATTGTAAGTGTACATACGTATTTTGCCTGTATGTATTTATTTTAGAATTCGTGTAATGTATTTACGTATTATCTGATTTTCTGTGGATTTTTTGCAATTTTGTACGAAAATTAGGATTTTACTACAGACAGATCGCATATTTTATGTATTCCTTGCAATCGTCGATATACAGTAAGCAACGAAAGTTATCACACACCCACTTTTTGAAGTTTGCTTAAATTCTGATAATTTTTCTATTACAGCATTGATTTTTTTTGCTTCTGACAGGATTATAGCTTGTGATATTCTGCGTCTAATAAGCCGAAGATGAAGGCGGTATGTCGATTGTGTGAAAAAGATATCGTTAAGAAAGTAAAATTTCAATGTTTTCAAAGAAACGTAAATAACTTCGAAAATAGTAAATCACTTTCGAAGTTGTTGGACTCGTATTAAAGGGAAATCTTCAGTGTATCTATTTGACTAACTGAGTCATTTTGAAAACAAAATTCCTAGATATGAACAAAATCTAAAGTTGAACCAAAAATATCACGAAAATTCAAAAAAGCCCTGTACGCCACACATTACAAAAATTTGGGATTAATATATCTATAGATCTCTCTGTGTTTTATTAGAATTTCAGGAACAGTGATTTTTACGATAATGATACTAAGGATGGTAGAATTTTGAATTTTCGTGATATTTTTGGTTCAACTTTAGATTTTGTTCATGTCTAGGATTTTTTTTTTTCAAAATGACTCAGTTAGTCAAATAGATACACTGAAGATTTCTCTTTAATACGAGTCCAACAACTTCGAAAGGGATTTACTATTTTCGAAGTTATTTACGTTTCTTTGAAAACATTGAAATTTTACTTTTTTTAGCGATATCTTTTCACACAATCGACATACCGCCTTCAACTTCTGCTTATTAGACGCAGAATATCACAAGCTATAATCCTGCCAGAAGCAAACAAAAAATCAATGCTGTAATACAAAAATTATCAGAATTTAAGCAAACTTCAAAAAAGTGGGTGTATGATAACTTTCGTTGCTTACTGTATATTTCGTAGACGCCGAGTGTGAGACATCTAGATTTGAACATCCATCAATAAAATATTATTCGTATTGTTAAAAAAAGGTAATTTTAGTTTGATTTGTGCATAATGTCTTGCGCATGGAGCCTTTCGTGGAACGTGGTCGACAATATTTACTTTAGACTTTTTTTGCCAAATATGTATCCGATTTTCTATTGTCTAGTAACCATACATTGCGTAAAACATTTACAGAAGACATATCAATGCGTCATGGGGAATATCAAAGAAGACATACGCAATAAATTTCTGTGGCTGACAGTGGACGAAACAACAGATTTTTGCGGTAATAAGGTCGTTAATGTTCTGATACTAATTTTTGTGTTTCGAATATTTCGCCCCCGATATTGATAGCTAGTAAACTAGCTATCAAACATATATCATTTTGCAAACAACGGCTAAAAGTATAGAAATAGTAGTAACACGTGCATTGCCCTCTGTAGATGTAAAAAATAATAATGTACTGATGTCAACAAACAACTGTGTGAAATTTGTGAAAATAATACGCGTGGTGTGTCGTGATGTGTCCATGTGAACTATTTTGAATTTGTATCTTTAACTTCAGTAGACGTGGACCGATCATTTTATTTCTACAACCATATTGTACAGGCCAAATCACTAACGTTTAACGATAATAAATGCAGAGAGACTACTGGTTGTGGCAACGTACGCTCAAGTAATGAAGACAGTCGGTGTTTCTGAATGACACAAGCGGTAGGTATGCATTATTACCACATTTTTACTCCTACTGTAGTTTTAGAAATATTTTATTGATCCTCTGAAAATGTCGCTACCATTTGTAAAAAACGACTCTGTATTATGTCTTAAGGTTTCTTTACATATATATTAGTTTTCATTAGTTTAACAGTGGGGGAATGTAAACCTCGAACCATACATTCAATATATAATGAAGTTATAGGCAACCGGCGTTTTAATTGTCAAGCGACAAGTATATAGAGTGCCCATTATTTAGCAGAGATTACATTCGTGACTTCTAAATGAAGATGGAATTCCACTTATGCAATTTGTTGCTGAAATTTGATGCAGGCAGATTTACACTATACCTACATCAAATATCAGCTACAAGTTGCGTAAGTAGATTTGTCTTAAGAATTACAAGGTTAAATTAAGGAAAAGTTGCCTACGTGTTGCTCTTTAAAATTTTCAGAATTTTTGGAAGACTCTTGCTGGAAAATGGAAACTGAAAAGCGACATTTTCAAGTTTTACAAATCATTCGTAAAGGGCAGGATCTATAGAGAACATTTTCAAGTGAAAGTTGAATGGCATCCGATTTTCGGTTCCTAACTTAGTCTTTAATTACTTTAATGCTAAACGTCGAGCTGATTCTTGGGACAGTGTAAAAGATGGGCTTTGCGTCGCCTACCATCAAAGTTATGAATGCTTAGTCTTTGCAGTTTTGTAAAGATGACATGCAGCTGATTCTTTTTCTAAAATAAAAAATATGTGTCCATCAGGAGGAAGAAGAGCTCAGAGGGCGACAAAAAGCTGTAAGTTTTTTTCAGGATTTTTCTGAAACCGCTGAAAATTTTGGAAATCTGAATAGTTAACTACATGAGCTAAAAAATGCGCAACTTCTAATTTAATCGATATCGTATCTCCTACGGTTTAAAAGTTACTAATGCAATAATAGAAATTGTGGACAACCTGTATGAATGTAAGTATGATATGTATTATGCCCTTCAATGGTATTAGTAAAGTAAACCTCCACATCGACCTATTACTGCATTTACTCATTTACACGTATTAGTGAATATGCCAATATTTCCAGGTAGAAATACATGAATATCATTAATTAGTTTGGAGTCTGTATTTTCAGTTTTATGAGTGGACAACACATGGTTGTAAGGCGAATATACACACTATTTAATTCTTGTTTAGTACATAAAGTTGATTATTTGAGTATTGCTGTAAGGTAAATATTTGTGTAAAGCCGTACAGAGGCATTCCTTGAATTCTTGAACTTATCTCCACACAAAACGGGTTCTTGTTCAACAATTTTAAACTTTGATATACGTTATGTAATATTAGCGTTTCTCTCTACCTTTGGCTCGCGTGACATCCTACATTCCCATTCTGGAACTGTCTCACATACATACATACATAAAAAGTGGATTACATTACAGAAATACATACAATGTGGTGACAAAATCCATACATAATTTAAAACATATTTTTAAAAGTTTGTAATCCTAAAATAAGTAAAATTGGTGTAAATATTTTTTTTTGTTTTATTATCATATTTTCAGTCACCTGATGATTCATAGTCACTTATGTTACTACATAATATATGGCGACAGGATGCCTACTCAGGAGTTGCTTAATTATGCTCATATTTATACAGTAATCTATTGAGATACGAAGATTTATTATGAGTAGAATATTTTTCAATTTGCGAAAACTGGAAGTGTAAAAGTTTTATCTCGAAGTGGCCATCTTTAAGTCTGTCAAAAAAAAATTAGCTACGTATGTATACTGTTAGAAATCCTTACGATTTTATAAAACAAATAGCTTTAAATATTGACAATCCCACAGAATTAAGATCGTTAGAAAAAGACAAATATCCTTATAAAATATAATTACGTGGATCAAAAGACGACGATTTAGAACACCGTTTACTGTTAGGATGAAATGATGTAACGTTATAATGTTCAGGACCAGACCCCTTGGTGGAACCCAGATTTACTGGCGAGGAAATTGAGAAACCCGTGGAAGGTACAATACTCCAGAATACATTGTAGGACAACCAGGGAAAACTGGGATCATAGCAAAAAATACATGGCGGATATACAATGTCAGGGGAGGAGCCACTAGACTTGCCACTGAAGACGCACTTCTCGGGTAATACACCTAAACAAATTAAGAACTAGACCCTGACGTTTCTTATACATACATGGGGATCATGACTAGTTGGAGACTAGCTCATACACTGGTTGACAAAAGCAAGATTGGGCAGTGAAATTGTTCGTAAACATTCTATAATCAAGCCCAGAAGGAGAATAAAGCCAATAATGTTACAGCAGAGATTCAAAATATTATCTTTCTCTCTGTGTGCATTCGTTAGGTCTAATTTGGCCCTAAGATATATGTCTCAAGGACACATAGCTTAGCAAACAAAGTACAATGGCGAAAGGCTGAGGTGATATTCATTCCTGAACCTGGGTGTGAATCATATGCACAGAAAAAGTCTTTTGACCAATAAATTTAACGTCGTTTTTATTAGACGGAAAAAAATAGTGGACAGGTACAAGTATATCAGGGGCGTTACGCTAAAGCCGTTTGTGTTGACACCAATATGCCATCCAAGAAGGCAAATCTTACGAGCTGAGCATTCATGATCTCGCTAGCATGATTGAATTGGCCCTATGAGATAGCGTTATTGCACTTGGGACATTTTCATTCGACAACACCTCCATTGACTCAATTAAAAGATATGTCGAAAATCGACTGGAACCTAGTGGTGGACAGCTTTTTTATGGGAACTAGAACAAGAAGGTACACATGCGCATGGATACGGAAATGATATTATGCTATTCTAGCGCTAGAAATGATATTATGCTAGTTAGTGGGAAAATTGCAGGATTTATATCTAACATCATGCAAGGGGTCCTAACAGTAGTAGAAATGTGATATACAAATGATGAGTTAATATAATCTCGACAAAACAATAGCGGTTGACTTCAGAAAAAGAAGAAACATTCAGAATCTGAAGACTTCTTTTGGGGGAAGTGAATGATAGAGAGTTGATAGAAAACACAGTATTCTTAAATTCTTTCTTTCAAAAGAACATATACAAGGCCTATAGAAATCCCCATGAAAGTTAAACACGGCGGAATGCGGCGCTAAAATTTACATAAGTTCATTAGGATACCCCATTTTATGAGACGAAGTGATCGAAAAGTCATAACTATGTATAACTTTTATCTGGCTTTATAAATCTTACAAAAATAGAAAAAACTAACAGTGACAAATGAGAAAATCTAGCTGGTATAAGCCTTTGTGCTGTTAAAACCAATAAATCTAGGGAAGTAAGTAAGTGTCTTATGAATGAGATACACCGATATTCAGGAGCTTGTACTTTCAGGTACGTTCACAGCCAATTTCCTGTTTTTCTAAATATCCAACTTCACTCTTTCTGCACCGGCTAGTAATTACATTATACATATACTCATTCTATGGTAGAGATGGGTTATTTGGAATGTCTAAATTGGTGTTCATTCATTTTTTCAATTTTTTTTTCCAGCTAGACTGCATTCTGTGCGGCAGTATACGAGGTGTGTAAATTAAGTAATGAGACTGGCAACGTAGCGCCCGATTTAGCAACACTGCGGACACGGGACTTAAGGACAAGGGGGGTAGGTTAACATACAATGCACCTTCAGCACAAGTTTGAACTTGTGACTGTTTTCGTAAACCGATTTTTTTCTAGTGCATTTTAAAAATGAGTGACATTAATTTTGAGCAACGGTGTGCTATCAGGTTTTGCTTCAGACTTTGCAAAACTTTAACAAGCCTACGGAGACAGTGTTTTTTCAAGAGCCCAGGTTTTTCGGTGGTTTACCGATGAAAATGTCGATAGAAAGAGTTTGTGCCTCCAGGCCAAACAGTAAATCAACACTTTTACAGAGAAGTTATAGAAAAATTGCGTGTGAGACCATGCATCATGCGTGTGAGACCAAACGTCAAGAACAACTGGATGCTGCATCATGACAATTCACCTTGTCACACATTCATTTCGGTAAACGAGTTTTTAGCCAGTAAAAACATTCCTGTGGCTCCTCAGCCTCCTTATTCGCCTGAATCGAGTCCTTGTGACTTTTTTTCTCTTTCCAATATTCAAAAATCACCTCAAGGGACATGATTTTGGGAAAACATTCAAATGGCCGTAACCGACCAGCTGAAGGCTAATTCCATTATATGAGTTCCAACATTGCTATGACTCTGCTGGAAGAACCGTCTCCAGCGCTGTGTGGCTTCCCAAGGAAGTTATTTTGAAGGAGGCAATACTGAATTGTTATTCTATCCAATAAAAAAAATCAGTCTCATTACTTAATTTACACACCTCGTATGTGTAGATATTAGTACCTAAAATCGGGAGCTCTAGAGCAGACTAAAAAATGTTCTTTTTGTGGCCACTCTTCTGGTGACCACATTCACTGTATCGCGTTCAACCCATTAATACGAAAGGGCCCAAGTAGTGATCGATCGCCGACAGTGCCGCGTCGATCGGCTGCAGGAAACTGCACGACGACGTCGAGCTCTGTTCACCAGTTGAGTTTTTAACAGCGTGGGGCAAGAATGCGGCGTAGCAGTAGGTGGCATCCCCCGGTTCCGCCACCGCCGCGAGTGCCATCGGCTGCTTGTGATGTTACCGCACACCTTCGGTACCTGCAAGATGGGAACTAACCGTCCCAGGACCGGAGCGCAGTCCAGTTTACTTTCTACGTTAATATTTAAAAATGAACCCCTGGAATATTTTGCTCCTACAGTGTAGATTTTTAGGAACAGTTATGCACCCAAATAAGATGCAGAAGTTGGTTAAGAAAAAGAAAACTCAATAATATGCTAACATTATGTTACAATTACAAACGTCAAATAATGATATACAGTCAGAAAGTATTCATACACTCACTTTTTGAACATTGCTTAAATTCTGATAATTTTTGGACTACAATATGTTTTTGCTTCTGATACGATTACAGCTTGTAAAATTGTATATCTAATAAGCCCAAGAGAGAAGATAATATGTTGATTGTCTGAAAAATTATCGATACAAAAATAAAATTTGCAATGTTTTAAAAACAAACGTCAATGACTCAGAACATATTGATCCTTTTCAAAGTTTTTGGACCCATATTAAAGAGAAATCTTTAGAGTATATATCTAACTGAGGCATTTTGAAAAAAAATTTTCGCAGGCATGAAAAATTTTTAGTCGAACCAAAAAATATCCAAAATCCAAAACCCTACCATCCGTACTAGTTTTCTTAAAAATCACTTTTCCTGGAATTTTAATAAAAACAGCGAATTCTATTCGAATCTTTATTTACAAAATACAGGGGATTTGGGGGTCACCGATTACGAATCCGAAGTTAGATTTTCAAAATCCAGGATGGCGGTCAAAAAATTCAATATGGTGGCCGAATTTTTGAAAATCAACCAATTTGCACCAAATATGGTATCTGGGGGTTTTTGGGGTCGCTGATCACGACTACGAGGATCAGATTTTTTAAATTCAAGATGGCGGACGTATTTTTTAAAAATCAACCGATTTGCAACACATTTGGTTTATGGGGATTTTTGGGGTCGCTGATTACGAATCTTGGGCCAGATTTTAAAATTCAAGATAGTTGACCCAATATGGAGGAAACTTTTTAATTGAAAATCGAACTTCGGATTCGTAATAAGTGAACCAAAAAACCCTCCATATAATAAATTTGGTACAAATCGGTTGATTTTAGAAAATTTCGTCCGCCATCTTGAGTTTGGCAAATCTGAAATCCTCGGATTCGTGATCAGTGATCCCCAATACCCCCGTATACCAAATTTGATGCAAATCGGTTAATTTATAAAAATTCAGCCACCATATTGGATTTTTGACCGCCATATTGGTTATATGAGTCATCATTGACCGCCAAAATCCCCCATGTTGGATTTTGTCAACCTACCACACCAGCTTTTTTAGGGGCATCCATCAGCTACAATTTGAGCCAAAAAACGACTCATCGAGTTGGAATTTTTATTTTTACAAGCTTTTTTTTGCTGGAGACTTGATTTTTTTCCGGTTTCCGGCCGCCATATTGGATTCAAAGGAGGCGCACTCGGCATTTGAAAGTAGACGTTCTAAGCTTTAAAATGAGCCCTTGGTCGATTTTTTTTGTTGCTTCTAATTTTGGTTGTAGCTCTGATCCATTTGATGCGGATTGGCCCATATATGTATATATGTATATTTGGTAGAACTTTAGAATTTTTTCATGTCCAGGAATTTTTTTTTACAAAATGGCTCAGTTAGTCAGATATATACTCTGAAAATTTCCCTTTAATATGGATTCAAGAACTCTGAAAAGGGTTTAATAAAAGGAGTTATTCACGATTTATTGAAACCATTGCAATTTTACTTTTTTTGGCGATATCTTTGCGAGAATGCCGAAAAATAGGATTATTTTTTCGATTTCTGAAGGCCTGCACGTTCTATTTCATCTTCCATCTCTTTTTACTGAGTGACACAAATACAATATTTTCTCGCCTAGTATAGTCAGGCGCCACGGTTTTATCCAACTTCTGACAGAATTCTAATGGGTACGGTTGAATTCCTGACGTTTTCCCCGTCATTTTGACGCATCGCCCGTTTTCAAAATTGCAAATTTACTAAAAATCGGCGACGATTTTTTTCTGTGCCGCCCGGTTTTTGAACAAAACACAATAGAAAAAATGAAAAAGTAGATGTAAAATCAAAAACATTAGCACACTGTAGATCGCAAATATTATAAGACGTTCGTGGTTACTGCAAAAATCCATAACGTCCCAAAAAGGAATTGTCGAGATATCGAACATGTCAAAGGAAAAACAACACATTTGTAAAAGGCAAAATGTGCTTTTTTGATCAAACTATTTTGTTTGGGAAATACTAAAAAGTTCATTTAAACAAATTGCATTGTAATTATTCTTATTATTCTACTAGTTTTTGGCTTAATAGTACAGATGTCTCTAGTTTGGTCAAATTAGGACTTAAAGGATTTTTGCAGTAAGCACGACATGACCTTTTCGTCTTAAAAATGGCTAAGGATTCATACCGTAAAATATAAACCGAAATATATCGCGTTTTCTAAAGAGTTCACATAATATGAAAAAAAACTTACACATACGAGTATACGAGTACTCGAGTATACGAGTGTGTGTGCAGTGAATTTTGCTATGCCAAAAATTTTTCTTTTTTAAACTAATACTCATGAAAAAAGAAACAGAAATCACGCGACATTCAGTATCAGTCAAATTTGACATTTTTTAAAACTAAATTTACAAAATGGCCTTGTCTTACGAAAGTACTTAATAAGTAGTTTCTCGAAAATATGGAGACATAAAAAAAAACGTCATCAAAGTCGGCCAAGAAAAAAAAGACGTATTTCTATTCTTGATCGAATTTATAACCTTATTTACTTGTCAAGACTGTCACATCATATGACAGCCATTGTTTATTTTACAAATTGTGACAGTCACTTGTCAAAAGTTTGACATAACCGAAAAGCTTAGACATGACCGCTATTTCCATCTCTCTCGTTCATAGCCAGAGTTGATGAGGTTTTTTTTTGGATGTCTATACAAAAAAGTAATGTAACATATGGTTTTTTTTGGCGCGCCGGGGTTCTAAAATGTATTTTATTAATAGAAATATTTTAGTATGTAGGTCAATGGTTACTCAATTAACTTATCACTTAATCAAACAAAGAATTCTTAAGAAACTACTGTGAGAACAATATAAAATACTCTTTTTTTTAAAAAAAAAACATATTTTGTGTTTCTACACAAAAGCAAATTTTAGTTTTTAAAGAAACTATCAAAGAAACTTTTGAAATATACTGTTAACAATTTCTTCTTCACATTATAGCTCATTTCACTTTCCTTGAAAATAATTAGTTATTCTAGCTCCATATTTAGTTTGAATTCCTCTCTAACAAATCCAAAGTAATAAAGTCCCTAAGCGCCGACCTACGTTCCACATTCTTAGAGGTTTATTAATGACAAAGTCCAAAGACGTAAGCGGCACAGTAGTTCGAACAGGTCTAAGTTATCTTTCTGTTGATTTTGCATTCTTTAGGTGACTGCATTCTTCGCAGGCCGTTCTTCGGATCATTGCACTTGCTAGCACAAAGTTTTTAACACGAAATACTTCATGGGCCACTTACATATTGTTAGCTCAAACCGAATTCCGATTTTATCTCAATTTAATAAAATCTCCATTAATGAAATATATATACCGCTTTCACTTAGGGTCAGATCACATGTGCGAGCGAGTTGTTTTTCGTTATTAATCTCTGACCATAATTAATTTTTAATTTAGGTAACTTTTTTGTGGATACGCTTACCTAGGCATTAAGAAAGACGATAAGAAGTAGGGTACTAACTACATATTTGTTATTTGTTGCACGACAGCGCTGTACTTAGGTTCGGTTATGTTATTCTCAAACGAAAAATAACAATCAAAAGAACTTACCCACATAATTTTAGTGACGGCTCATTGCTGCCCGGATGTACTCAATGGGTGCCTTAAAGACACCACAGAAGGGGATGAGCATTCCTTAAACCACTTAGTCCTACTCGGGAGAAGAAAAAAGTTTTAATTTAACGTTAGCCATAGGAACAAAATTATTAAATTATAAATATAAAGTGAATATTATTATAGCGCAAGAGCTGACGGTTAATTTGACTAATCTGTTTTTATAAAGTTAGAAATTCATATATGAATGATTCAGTAGGTACTCACTGAATATGAAATGGTTCTAGAAACCCTGACTGGGTTGCATGAACCCCCAAGTATGCCTTGGGGTTTCATGTCACAGATCCCCCAGATTTCTTAAATTTAAAAAAAAATTGCTAGGCGATTTGATAAGTTGCAATCTATCCTACATACCACAATACTACCTGCCAAGTAGTAGTGTGGTTCGCCCTACACACTCCAAAAACCAAGTCCATGTCGAAATTCGATTTCACAAGATTATGGCGGCAATTCAGAGACCTACAGAATCAAGGGCGTAGCCAGTATTTATCTTTGGGGGGGGGGGGGGGGCGCCCAATGCAGATTAAAGAAAAAAGCAAAAAAAAAAAAAAAGGGTCACTTGAGGCAACGACAACCGCGATCCCCCGAGTATTTTGGTTTCTACTTGACCCTTTGGGGGGGGGGGGGCGATCGCCCCCCCTGGCTACGCCCTTGTACAGAATGGACTGAGAAGGACGCTTGCGGATAAAAACCCTACCCTGGCACATATCAAGACTTCTCGAACAAGTCCCGAGCGTTTGGTCGCTGTCCCATCTCTTTAACCGATTTCCAGCCTTCATGAGTCACCCCTCCTTATTTTTTTTACAATTGCTAACATTTAGGGGTTGATGTTGCAATCCGTGTACCATTGTCAGGTCGGTCATTTCATTTCATGCCAAGGTCATTTAAAAACAAGCAAGCCTAGTTCAGAATCTTCCTGAGGCCGATTTTGATCGGACACTTTTGCATGCAAATAGAAGAACTATACAATAACGATCCTAACTCTGCAAAACTTCACTTTTTCTAAACATATTCTTTCAGCAAGATGGAGCACCTCCCTGTTATGTACTCGTAATACCTGCCAGAGCTTATTTAGATAAGGTTGTCTAATATCGTTATATAGGAAGGACACAATTTGAGTGACCAGCCCGATCGCCAGACTTGACGCCCCTAGATTATTTTTTGTAATTAAAGTACATATATGTTACTCGGCCCGTGAACTTGGCTGATTTAAAAGTAAGAATTCGTCAAAAAATACGACTCACACCGCTAGCAGTTATTCATCATGTTCGATATTTCCTTGAGTCCCTTACGCACTGTCAGACTGTCAACGGTGCACAGTTTGATGATTTAAATTTCTTCTTGTTCATGAGAAAAGTGCTCTTTCCAGTTTCATCATAAAAAAATAGGGGTTGTCTTTTAAAAAACATCGACGACATCATAGCCTTGTGACAAGTAGTAGAAACGATTTAAACCCCCGTATCAAAAAATGGCAATTTATATATAGTGTCCCACTCAAGACTGTAACACTTATATATTATTTATTTATCATTCGAACGATTTTTTATGGAAGAAGGCCGTCTTTACAGTTTACTTATAGGTAATGTATAGGAAACTACATACTTGCTTCTTTCCAATGTAAGACCAACTACGCCGACAATATCCAAAAAATCAAGAAAATATATTTGTCATTTTTGTATCAAGAATTATCCAAAAGCTCTATATCCAGAGCTTTGTAGATTTTAGAAAATTAAGATTTTCCTGTACTTTCAGACTTGATGCATCTCTTTTGATAATTTTTTTTTATTATTTTCAACATTTGCTAGCGTTTGTTATTAACTTCTTACTTCATTAGAAACCTTTTTTTTACGTCTGTTTAACTGCTAAACACGAAAGTATACACGAGATATACAGTAAGTATTCTTAAATTAGTAACCAGCCAAGAAAAAAATAAATGACGTAAGACCCAAATGAAGGATAGAATAAGACAGATATCATTGCCACTCTTAACAGACACGTCCCACTCAGCCGGCCGGTCAGTGATGATAAAGGGAGCCGTCGCATTTGTTGGCGATTTTGTACCTTCCTTATTTTAATGAGAACCAAGCCCCTGCACCGTGGAAGCCAAGGATTGGAGTGGGAGCAGTTCGTTCTGATTTTTGTAATGCTACGGCAACATCTGCGTCTATCTCACTTAATGAACCTCTCTATTCTTATTTCGAGAATATTATTTAGTTCTCATACGGTTAGTAAACCATAAGCCTACCCTTCCATAAAAATCGCGTCCAATTGACGCGATTATGATTTTTAATAATTTTTAATAAATAAAAAATACATAAGTGGCCATGGCTTAAGTGAACCACATTGTATACGTTTTGACGTGTCCGAGCAATTTTATTCAAAAAAATTCGTCACGATTTTAATACGTAATATTGTTGGCCTTCTTCGATATGTTTCATTCCTATGACATCAATTAAGTTACGGCCAAATATCGTGGCCAAAATTTTCGCCATTATGTCAAATGCGTTTATTGACGCGCAGTATTTTTATTGTTATGGGGTTTATCATGTGTTATTTACTATGTCCGGAGATTCCTAAGAAATTGTTGCTGGTTAGTGGTAGTAAACTCTTGAAGATATGTAATTTATTTTATTTTATAGCTATGCCCGGAGATTGAATATTTGCTTGCTGGGTAAGTGTTGTAAACTTATTTATAGATGTGAGTAGTTTATCCACCTCGCGAAACATAGTAACGGGTGGACGACGATCGCCGACGTATTGTGGTAGGTAAGTAAAAGTTCGTTTTGTGAAACACAAAGCAATATTCACAGAGAAGCATACAACATTCAAGATGTTTACTTTAGAAAGCATGTTAAAGACATCTAAGTAAGAGCCCGTGCACACGATATGGTAGGGCACGACAGATTATTCGAAACGATGCTCTGATCGAATCGAATTCAGTGTTCAGACTATACGGTAGTTTTGTTGAAACTTTTAAAAAAAAAATTATATAAACCCGAGTGATAAAAATATCGTGTAAGCTAAATTTCCCTATAAAGTGCACAGCAGTTTCATCTGAATATGCATATATATATAAAACTATGTGCCGAATGTTATGTTAAAATAAAAAAAGAACGCATAATTAATATACAATTGTAATGATAAAGTAAAAAAGGTATGTTGCTGAAAAAAAAAATAATAATGGCGTCGCGACTCCTAGCGTCCATAAGTAATTTAACTATTGCTTTAAATTTTGAGTGAAGTTAAATAAAAGTAATTTACCTTTCATAAAAATTAATTTATGTCGGCCGTTTCTGAGAAAAACTCTCTGAAAAGAAAAACTGAATTCAGAACGTCAGTATTATTATACTAACGTTAATTTAGTAACATTATTATAGTTACATCACCCCATTGAGTGATTATATTTTTACAGTAACATCAGTCTATTGAACGATGTTACTAGAATTTAATCGGTAAGCACGGCACTCAAGTTAGATATAATATGAAATATTAAATTGTGTAAAGAAAAGGAGATTTCATCATCAATGGATGTTAGCGATATTTTATATGGTTCCTCCACGGCAAATCACGAAATGACCAATGAAAAATGAAAAAACCACTTAGAATATGGAAAATCACATAAATCATCAATAATTTTATATCCTTTAAAGTCTTCGGTTTTATCGGTAGAAATCCAAACGTACTTATTGTTCACGTCCTCAAAACTATCTTTATATTTATATTAACCCCGTTTACAGGTCTGTCTCCTATTATAATGCTTCTAAAAATCGGTTCATCTTCATGTCTCTATATATCATATTATACAATATGTTTTTGTACATAAAAAAGCTAAATATAAATAATTTTTAACTTACTTCCTAAATATTCTTTCTATTGTACATATTCTTTTCACAGATAATGTTACCTCATGTAATAAACGTAAATAAGAATCTTACGCAAACATATATATGTATATACATATATGTATACTTACACGGGGCTGAAATATAAGAAAACTTACTTATAGTCATTTATTACATACAAGTTATTTCTTGGAAGAGGGAAAAATGTTTATTTTATAAAATATAAAATTCTTGAACTATCTGTTAACATTTTCAGAAACTTATTTGTGCAATGTGTCAAGTACACTTTTATTAACATTAGTGTTCAATATGGCGAATGCGCCAATGCTATTAATGAAGTTTTTAAATTTTTTTTAATTTTCTAGATTTACCTCACAGTTTTCCGAGTAAGTACAAATTTTCGATACGGTGACTTACTATGTATACATATTTGCGTAGACAGGGTGTCCGGAAAAAGGTTTAAACATTTCATGGGATGATTCCTTAGGTAAATATAAGAAAAAAAGTTCCTATGGACGTGTTTGGAAATCATTCCTAAGTTAGAGCTCCTGAAGGTGACGCCGTTTTTCCCCTTTCCAAAAAAAAAAAAAACATAACAAATACTAAACAGTTAACAGGTGCGGAGGTTCCTCTGTTTTTCGCCGCCTAAATTTTTTTTGACTGCGAGAAAGATAGGCTTTTTTTTTTTTTTTTTTTTTTTTTTTAGGTTGTTGCAATTTGACCGATGAGGTCAAAAAGATCTCAAACTCAGTGACACAGAAAATATTAAAATATCATGCTGCATATTGAAGCTAGGGTCTATTTTCCAACAAAAAATATAATGGTAAAGTATGTTCAAGATATGCAGCTACATGTGTATGATAAGATTGCATTGTTAACTTTTAAACCATATTCCCATGAAGGTCATGGTGTTGAATCCAGAACATGTGTCCGAAAATGTTTCCTAAGCGAGCTAGATCCACCTGTAGGTGACGCCCTAAAGGGCTTCTTTTTCAGTGATTTCAGTAATCGGTTTTTCGATTATTTCAGTAATAAACTCTAAATTAGCTTGAGAGATTTGTCACGAGTTACTTTTTGTTTTTCACAGCCTACGTAATTTTTGACTTCGGAATTAAAGCCGATGCACAATTTAGGAAACCCCGTTCTTCTCGAAAACGGTGTGTTCGAATTTAATATTTTAATATTTTTTCGACTTTTACGGAAGTTGATTTTTTACGAAGGGACTTTTTTTTAAAAGAAATTTATAAGGAAATCCTAATCTTGATCTGACCTAAAATTAAAACATCTTCAAAAACCTACTCCCAAAGTAAGATTTTACATCTTAAATATGGCTATGTGACTTATCCCCCCCCCCCCCATTGTGATACGTGTGTGGTTTTTAAAATTCAGTACTTCAGTAGATTTGGCACCAACAAATTACACCGATGCAAATTTTGGTAAATTTGTCTCAATTGGTGACTGATATAATTGAAAAAGAAGATCTTTTGGGTGTCACCCTCAGGAGCTTGGCAATTTCTTTCTTATATAAGACTTAATTTGAAGCTCGTTTGAAGGTGTTTAAGTTACACCAGATTGGATCGCACCAGATGATGTCATTAGATTATGCTCCTCTTATTTGTTCATAGACGGTACGTGATCTATTTTACACATTACGATCGCGACATCGACTTATTCGACATGTCCATACTCATTGATATCCACCTCGTATCTTTGGCATGTCCGTGCCCTTAAAGTTTAGAAGTTACCAACGCAATCCCTTCAAAAAAGTGGACACACACACCCAGTAGATGTCGCATATTTAAGTTTGTTATATTTAAAATACAATCTTTATAGTGATAAAATATAATCAAGTCATTTGCCAAATATTTTTAAATTGTCACAGATTACTTAATTAACTGTTAGTACATATAGTGGAATATGTTGCAAGTATCTTGTAATTGAAATATTGATTGATTATATCTCCAAAACTGTTGGAGATAAACCCATACTATACCGATACTCCGAACTTCGACAATCCGAAGAGTGCGCGCACACAGTCATAATACGAACAAACTTGATTATCTGAACATCGTACTGTTTTAAGGCTTTGTTAGGGATTTTAACTAGGATAATAATATGTACAGGATCATTTTTATGTTATACCATTGTAATCAGAAGAACAAATGGAATTCAACAAGTAACAAAAATACAGGGTGTTTCATTAAAAAAACTGTTACTTAAACAACTGCCAGATTGTTGTTTTTGTGATAGCATATTCTGAGATTTCAGAAAAAAATAAGTAAAAAATCTCTGTAAAAAAAATCATAGCTCTAAAAATAACAGAGAAAAGAAGGATGGGAAATCTCACGAGCTCCCACTGTATATACCAGGACATAGTAAGTGCGTTTAAGTTTGATTTAAATTAATAAAAAAATTAGTATAAAACATAAAATTTAACATTCAAATTTGTGGGATAGGCAACTTTTCCACTTAATCCAAATCTGGGGTGAGTTTATTTTTAACTGCATAACGCGTAAGCATTGTATTTTCCACCCCGACCGAACTTTTTGACAACTCGAATAAATCGATAGTCCGAAACAATCATTTGCAATCATTAGTTTGGATTATCGAGGTTGTACTGTATATCGTTGTATTTGGGATGAAGTGGGTTGTTCATGTCTTGGGAAAAAATGGATCATTCCATTAAAAAAAAAAATAATCATATGCCTGTACCGTATTTATAAACACCCAATACAGTAGACTTAATAATAGTAATACAGTAAATTAAATCACATGTCAACTCTTTTTTTTCCATTTTTTTTTATTTCAAATTTAAACGAAATAAAGATGGCGGGACTCTCTCAAGGAATCACCCTGTATTTACTTAAAATCAGTGTTATAATTATGTCTTAACATTATCTGAGATTTACAACATTAAATTGTATATTTTCGCTTATTCGATATTACATACTGCTTCGTGCTTTATTTTCAAAATAATAGCCATATGCCGAATTTTGTGGGGTCTGTCACATCGCGCCGCGGTACGTATTTGTGTGGCCCCTCGTATCTGCAGATATTCGGCGATTGTTACGCATGCGCAGAGACCGTGCGACTTTTTCACGGGCGCCTGTCCCACGGTCAGCTGCTGGTTTCAGACTCAGTTCTCGCAATTCCTTTGCGATCGTTCTGTGTTGCGCTTCCTTATATCAGCTCTTGATATGATGTTAATGATGCACATTTTAGCCTTATCACTGTGAGGCACGTGATTGGCGCTTCGTTCGTAGGATGACGGATATTTGTTCGATTAAAATAAACATTAATGCTCAAGGGGCCTACTTGCGGTTTCACGAGGATGCCTTCTAAAATTTACTCCCTACTACTCTAAAATATTTCTTTAGATATTATGTTTAATTTGTTGATACAGCAATGACAATTTGATAAAATAAATAACAGAGCTTTGCTGTAAGTCTCTCACAAAGTACATTCACATACTGTAAGTTTTTTTTTTAATTTAAACTTGCTATCAAATAATAGTCTAAAACTAATAGTGCATCAGCTCAAAATTTATAGAAAGAAATAAAAAGCAACATAATCATATTTCTTGTACTAAATGGAACGTACATACATCAACATACACAGCAACTGTGCTAAATGGACTTAAAAATCAGTATTGTAAACCTGAAGTAAATATTAAGGCCTAACCTTATCATTTACGGTTTGCGATAAAGCAATAGACAAATATGCGGATAAATAAGATTTCATTTCTAAGCATGTATTTTTATTTAAATGCAATATAATTACTGACTGTGACTATGCAAACATAAAATCGTAGACATCCTGATGATCACACATCCACGTATACATATTAATCAAAGACACTATGACATCATTAGCAACACCTTCAAAATTACCACAATTATTAGCATTCTTAAGCGTACTGTTGGAGTGAAATAAACCGATAACTAACACGTGTCAATATGAATTATAAATATAAATTTGCGCACCGCTTTTTTTTTTTGTTTCTACTGGTAACAAAAATATATAATTGAAAAGGCGAACAAAAATGATCTAAAACGGAATTCTTCAAACTATGAGAGGAATGCGGGGTCCGATGCACCGATACTTTTTCAAGCGAGCCAACAAGACGAGGAAAACACTGGAATTATCGTTGATATTCGCACCGGATCGTCATTACATGAAATGTTGAAATAAAAATAAGAAGCCGTAAGTCGTTGGAATGCTGATCTACTCACCAGAGAGTCGTCCGGATAAGTGGATCGCAGGAAATACGCACTACCTCATCACGACCACTCCACTGCGCAACTGCACTTCACAAATGCTGTAATCAGATGTTATAAAATCCCACCGCCGGTCCAGCTGATACACACATACACACATCGGGTTGCCATTCTGTAACCAAATCAATTCATAAATACTAGTAAACCCGTGAAATCGAACATCGATTCTACAAGGCATGTTTTGCGTACCGCAAAACATGAATTAGATTTACTAAATGCATCTAGAGCCATTCGGCCACATATGTACATATACAGGGTGATTGATCGAGACCATTCGTTAAAAGTATTAGTGCTTATTATAGAAATAACTGATTTTTTGAAAATTTGGACCTCAACTAATAGGCCTATGGCGGACTTGATAAACATATTTTTAAGATGGCTGCACTTCTGGTTACACCGGAAGTCGGCATCGACTTCCTTATTTCAAATCAAATGATACCTGTTTATTACATATGCAGATTCTACATGTTTTTTTAAGTAGATTTTCATGAAATTTCCCTATACCTATCTTTTACGGTTTTTGAGTTATTTCCGGTTTTTTGAAATTTTGTTCTTTAGCGCCATAACATTTTAATCTATTTGCAAGTCATTTTAGAAAATTATGTATCGGTATTAGCACTGTCGTTATTAGAACTCTAAATCTATGTAACAATGCTTTTATTATTTCAATTATGTACCATTACCCATATTTTACTTCACATTTTAGTGTGGAATTAAATTCTGCATCTATCTATATTAGCATTCCCTATCTCTATATTAAATAATGTTGAATGAAATGAATGAAAACTCAAGAATATTCAAATATGAATATTAAATTATTATATGCTTAAGATGCTTGGAACCAAACGGCATCGGCAGTGACACTATGACTGTGAACTTTTTAGATACATTACATTATCTATTATTAAAAACGTTAAAATATAATTTTAAAACTATACGTATACTATATATAACTTTTTCGTTATACTTCCTCATACATGTACAGTCAGAATCAAAAGTGAGTACACACTTAAAAAGAATAAAACACTTTTTAATAAGTATTAAACGAAGGCAGATATACAAAAAATTATACCCATACTATAACAATAGGCAACTGTCAAAACGAACACTGGTATTTATAACTTAATATATAAACTGCTTATAATTTGTAGGGAAAAAACAAAAAACACTTGTAAAATTACAAGTCATAAATGAGTACACAGTAACTAATTTGTCATCGTAATTAAATTAAAATAAGCTTTAATACTTGGTGGGTCACCTTTTGCTTTGATCACAGCTACCAATCTCCGAGGCATGGAAGAAATAAGTCGTTGTGTCAGGGTAACTGGAATTTTAACCCATTCTTCTGTCAATGCATCTTTGTGGGAACTCGCACTTGTAATTACTCTGGAGCGTACTTTAGTGTCTAAAAAATCCCACAAATGCTCAATCGGATTGAGATCTGGGGATCGAGGTAGATGATTTAATTGTTTCGGTGTATTATATAACAGCCAGTGTTTGACAACTTTAGCTGTATGCTTGGGGCCGTTGTCTTGTTGGAACACCCATGACCCCTGTAATCCCAGCTTAGCGATACTGTCACGTAAATTCGTCTTGAGAATATTCAAATAAACGTCTTTGGTCATAGTGCTGTCGATAAAGCTTAACTGTCCCACTTCAGAGGCTGCCATGGAACCCCAAACCATAACAGAACTTCCTCCATGTTTCACAGTACTTACAATATTTTGTGGTTCAAGTTCTGAATGTTTAGTTCGCCACACTTTTATTTTCTTTTTTTACTCCAAATATCTCAAACTTGCTCTCGTCTGTAAATAGAACATTGTTCCAAAATTCTGAAGACGTGAAGAAGTGATGCTTTGCAAATTCGAGCCTGCGTAGTCTGTTTTTTTGCACTAATTGATGGCTTTTTGCGTGGAGTGCGACCGTGATAACCTTGAGAATTAAGCGCCCTTCGAATAGTACTTGCACTTATAGAAGTTTGATTTTGCTGCGAAATTTCTACCCCTAGTTTAACCGCACTTGTGGTGGAATCCTTTTTAACTTTTCGTACAATCGCACGGATGTTCATTGCTGTTAATTTTCGTGGACGTCCAGAACGAGGCTTATTACGCACACTGCCTGTTGCTTCTACTTATCAACAATTTTCTTAATAGTTCTATAATGTCTTTTAACTAGTTTCCCAATTTCTCTGAATGATTTACCCTCGCTTCGTAGGGTTATTATAACTTTATGTAAATCTTCCGATGTTTCGTATGTCTGTTATTCATTTTGCCTTTTTGTGTATGTTTTTTCTCTGTTTAATATTTATTTCTGTATATTAAATAAGATACATAGAAATACATCTATTTTACAGTAACGACCGGCTCCGTTCCTTGCCTAATATGAACTGATGTGTACTCACTTTTGCCTCGTGTAAAGTGCATGACATTAGGTTATTCCCCCGATAGAACCCGTGAAACAGGGTTGACAACTTTACGGTAAATAACGGATACTCACTTATGTATGGGCTTGCTACTGTAGCCATAGTGTTAACATATTGTTCCGATATACTCGAGAATTCTGAAATGATATTTCAAATTTTAAGTGTGTACTCATTTTTGACTGACTGTATTTCATAGATATCAGTAAGTAAATTTTATTTTACCCAGTCATAGAATATATAATATGACTAGGTGTGGTTATGATTAATAATAATATTATTGGATAGTGATTTTTGTGACATAATGTTAGGCTATGCCCACCTTCGATAATAACGATTGAGAATAAAGAGAATATGAAAAACATAATAATTACACAGGCCCACAGAAAAAAGTGTCTGGTTCTGGGATGGAGACTTAACTTTTTCTTATGTATTTTGTGCCGCTGAATCCGAATTCGTCATAAAAAATAGGGGTTCCGCAGGTAATTTTGAAGATAACCTAAAAAAACTGTTGAAAACGACGTGTTTCGGTTGTAAACGCTTGAGAAGACCAAAAAAATGCCCACAAATATAAAGTATCTAGTTCTGGGATGGAGACTAACTTTTTCCTATGTATTTTGTGCCGCTGAATCCGAATTTGTCATTAAAAATACGGGTTCCGCAGCTAATTTTGAAGATAACCTCAAAAAACTGTCGAAAACAACGTGTTTCGGTTGTAAAAGCTTGAGAAGACCAAAAAAAATACCCACAAAAAAAAGTATCTGGTTCTGGGATGAAGACTAACTTTCTCATGTATTTTGTCCCGCTGTCCCGCTAATTTTGAAGATAACCTCAAAAAACTATCGAAAACGACGTGTTTGGGTGGTAAAAGCTTGAGAAGAACAAACAAATATTTTCTTCACATCAAAAACACTTTGTTTCTGCGTATTTTGGACTGCTGAATCCGAATTTGCTATGAAAAAAAGAGGTTTGACCAACGGATTTGGGAGATAACCTCGAAAAACTGCTGAAAACGACGTTTTTTGTAATAAAAGCTTGCAAGAAATGGGAATATGGTTCGCGTCACAAACAAAATACCGTATTCCTATGTATCTTAATTTCTTAAACCCGAAATGTGCTATGAAAAATTTGGTTTAACAAGTGAATTTCAAAGATCATTCGCAAGAATATGTAAATATTGAATAACGTGGATTGAAACAGTCTAAAATCAAGACTAAGTGGAAACTTTTTAGTAATCACATGAACATACTTGCATTTGACTTTCTGGAATTCAGACTACGAAAATAACTTGAAACAACAGCAAGCTGAAGATAAATCTGAAGATTGTTGTATCTCTGAGAGCGGAAATCTGGGAATATTCTGGGATTCAGCGGCATAAAATACATAAGAAAAAGTTAGTCTCCATCCCACAACCAGACACTTTTTTTTGTGGGCATTTTTTTTTGGTCTTCTCAAGCTTTTACAACCGAAACACGTCGTTCTCGACAGTTTTTTGAGGTTATCTTCAAAGTTAGCTGCGGAACCCCTAATTTTTTATGATGAATTCGGATTCAGCGGCCAAAATACATAAGAAAAAGTTAGTCTCCATCCCAGAACCAGACACTTTTTTTTGTGGGCCTGTGTTATCAAGATTAAAAGTATCATTTCCATGACACGCTAATGTAAACGATTTGTAAGAAGTGATAAGTAAGCATTTTCTTTTAAAAAAAGCTAAATAACTGAATAACTATTAAATATAGGTAAAGAGTAAGCTAATATAGATAGATTCAGAATTTAATTCTACATTAAAAGGTAAAATAAAATATGGGGCATCGTATTTAAAAACAAAAATTGGGTTGTCAAAAATGTCATCCCTAAATTCAACCTCCTTCACGTGACAGCTACAACCCCTAAATTTTCAAATTGGAAGTAGGGGCTTGTGATACTTCATTTGAAAGTTCTCTTCATTCTCTATTGAAAACTGCTACGGTTTTAAATTTTATTGCAGAAATTAACAAGAAAATAAAGATACGTTTCTCCAGTGTAGGAAATTCGTTAAATTAAAATAAAACTTTTATAAGTAACACTAATTGTCAAGTTTAGGTTCTGAAATGTTAATAATAACAAAACATAAATGTCTGTAATTGCCGACATTCCCTACTATAAGAAAAAAATTTACTAAGAAATACCAAAACTGGTACCAACTAATGAGCTCGCGGAAGACGATTTTGATAGACGAATTCTCTTTTGTGAACAAATGATGCAAATGATAGATGACAATATTTTACAAATAGAAAATGTTTTATTTTCGGATGAATCTACATTTACACTTCACGGCCATGTTAATCGCCAAAACGGTCATTACTGGTCGAGCGAAAATCCTCACTGGATGAGGGAACTATACACGCAAAACCCTGAGAAAGTTAATGTTTGGGCAGGAATAATTAGAGAAAATATTACTGGTCCCTTCTTCATTGACGGCAATTTGAATGGAGAAAGTTATTTAGCGCTGCTCCAAAATAATGTTGTACCGACGATGGAAAACTTGTATCCAGCTGAAGGAAACCCACGACTTCCAGGTAATGCAATATGGTTCCAGCAGGATGGTGCACCAGCACATTACAAAGTCAATGTCCGGCAATATCTCCACACAATCTTTCCAAATTGCTGGAGAGGGAGACTCGCTGGTTCTGTAGAATGGCCTGCACGATCACCTGATCTCACGCCATTAGACTTCTTTCTATGGGGATATGTAAAAAGTATGGTCTACAAAATCAAACCCGATGATTTAGCTGAGCATTTCTATTTACGTCTAGGATGCTGTCAAGATGCTGGAGGTATGCATTTTGAACATCTGCTGCATTAATAATGATTTGTTTTTTATTTTAATGTAACGAATTTCCTACGCCAGAGAAACTTTTTTTTTCTTGTTAATTTCTGCAATAAAATTTAAAACCATAGCAGTTTTGAATAGAGAATGAACATATCTTTCAAATGAAGTATCATAAGCTCCTACTTCCAATTTGAAAATGTAGGGGTTGTAGCTGTCACCTGAAGGGGGTTGAATTTAGGGATGACATTTTTACGTCGCAAGATGTCATTTTAGAATTAGAAATTGTGTCTCAGAATTTTCTAAAAAAAATGCATAATAATGGAGCTAGTGAATTTATTCCATTTGGCTGTTCCACACTGTACGAGTATATCTATCTATATATCATTTAAATAATTCCTTTTATTACATAATTGTATGAGTAATAAGCAAGAGTAGATATCTATGGACCTACAATACATACATATATCGTATGTGTACATCAGACATCGGCCAGTTATGAAAAAGGACAAACAGAAGCGAGACGACAGATAAGAAGCAATGAGAGTATTAGAAACTCAACTTGATAATATTTAAAATAATCTAAACTATACTAAATTACTTCATTACATACAATTACATCTAAAGCTTGATCAATGACCTGTGCTCCATTACACACACATGTACGTACGTACATACGTGCATACATACATCTGTACATACAGTCATATTTTGCTTCTGATAGGAATACAGCTTGTGAAATCTGCATACAATAAGTCTAACTTAAAGGTCAGATATCGATTTCGTGAAAATATATTGCAAATGTAATACGGTGGTTTCAAAAAATCCGTGAATTATTTCCGAAAATATTAAATAGTCCTCAAAGTTCTTGGCCTCATTAAAGGGGAATATTCAGAGTATCTACGTATCTGACTATCAAACACAATATAAATTTAAAACTCTGCCATCCATTCTATAGTACACGTAAAAATCACTGCGAGTTCTAGAGGGGTATTAGTCAGTTAATTTTTTTAAAGTTATGTTGGCATACAGGTTTTTTTTTTGAATTTATGTGATAATTTTGTTTCAACTTTAGAAATGTTTCCTAAAAAGGATTTAATATTTTCGGGTTATTCACGATTTTTTGAGAACATGGCAATTTTACCTTTTTTAGCCATATTTTCTCACTTAATCGACTTCCCTTCAGATTGGGTTTATTAGACGTTGAATTTCACGAGCTGCAATTCTATCACACGCAAAAAATTGAAACTCACGAAGCTACGCACGTGAGGCCATGGAATATTCTGTCTTTGGACCCATGACGTCATGCGTCACATACATGATGCTCGATAGAGTTTTTCCCTACCTCAGATTTTGTTCCTTTAGGTTAGGCAAACCATCAAGACCCATGACGTCATACGTCACATACATGATGCTCGATAGAGTTTTTCCCTACCCCAGATTTTGTCCCTTCAGGTTAGGCAAACCATCTTTACCAAGCGTGACGTGACGCAAAACCATGACGCAGATCGCAATATTTTCCAGGGGCAATCCCATAATAAAGACATAGAATGTCAATAAATACATTAATACAGAAATTATCAGATTTAAGTAACCTTCAAAAAATGGGTGTATGATAACTTTCGTTGCTGACTGTATGCCAGTTGAAAATTCTAAGTCGCAACTACATATTTAATAACTGAATATTTTAACTGAGTAACTAACGAAATTTAGACGAAATGACATCTGTTTCACGTAACACAATGCCGTCCGTCTGCAGTGACAGTCACTTAAAATTAATATAGCAGTTCAATTTCAATTTTAATTATTAGTTTCTTCATGGATTTATTACTCGTATATTTATATTTTATTTTAATTGACAATTTATTTGTAAAAGTAGTATCCACTTTCTCCTAACAGAACAGTCACTAATAAAAGAAGCTCTTATTAATGAGATTTCCTATCATTAGACACCTGTCTCGTGTCTCCAAACACATGGAACATACACGTACACATTTCTATGGCATTAGCCTAAGTTCATTCTAAGAAATGTATATTTTTAAACAATATATATTTTTAAGTAATTTAATGTATACAATTTTGAATAGGGATATTATTCCACATTGTAGCTAATAGTGAGGCTCCACAAACGTATGACATAAAGACAACTACACTATAGGCACTGCAGTTACGCGTATCAAAACATTTTTTACTTTGCGTGCTAAAATTATATCAACATGTCATTTTGGATCGGAAAATACAATCACTTTTTAGAACATAAAAAAGATCATACAGAAAAAATTATGTACGTATTAGGAAAAGAAAAACTTAATTTTAATCAATCAGATAATTTGGAATCAAAGATTGTAGAATTATGTAGAATCTTGGACTAAGTTTTTCCAAACATTTGTTCTGAAATATCCGATGCGTATTTGAGGTATGAAATACGGGTGAAATCTTTTTAAATGTAGGTCTTCTTAAAATAAAATAGAACATACAAGTAAGGAGCTTTTAAAACACTTTTTTATGAAATTTAGCATATATACATACATATATTAAATAACACCTGTTTACTTTTTTGCAGTTTTGACGTTATAATATGTTATATTTTTCCCACCGAAGTTCCACCGAACGGAAGTTAGGTAAATTTTGAAGTTCAAGACTTTTAATGGATCAGAAGTTTAAGTTTAAAAAAACACTTTAATTTAAATTTAAAATAATAAATGCATGTTCTAATTGTATATAATTCTTCCTTGAGAATATTTATAACCTGAAAATAGATTCATTCAATTATATTGTATAAATTTAACAATATTAGATACGCATGATTATAAAATTATATAGGAAACTGAAATATAATATACATCAATCAGCACAGAAGGCGAAGCGTGAAATAACTGTTAAACGTTTTTTCTCGTCGTTTTTTATTTGCGGAAATTAAATATTATGGTCCTAAAAGTCATTGGCATGATGCAAAATTTCATGGTAGTGTCTACATGTATTAGTGTGTCATTTAATTATTTACCAAATGAAAAACTGTTAATATAATTGATCAATGTATGTAAATGGTGTTTGCCGCATTTTTTTTTAAATTTGTCGTTTAAAACAAAATAATATTCATTTGGAGTTAATCATTTTATTAAAATTAAAATCATAGGGAAAAATAAGTTTATGAGAGGATATTCTTTAAATTAGAGCTAATGTAGTGGAATAACGTTTTTTTAATGAACTCGATAACTCCAAGAAGTTCCAGAAATATAACAGAAAATATGTTTTTGAGGGGTGACTTTGAAGGTCATTTTCGCCCTCTTAGACCGTTTATTAGCGAAAAAAATCCGTGCCATTTAATGTTGTGCTCTACAATCTCTTAAAATTTTATGAAAATCAGACTAATCTGGTACGGCCTATGGACTCTTAGTAACCTGAAAATGCCATTGGCTAAATAACAGATGTATTTGATCCTGCGGATCTGGTTCACTGTTTACAAACTACTAACACAGTTGGTGTTTCTGACTACAACTGACTACTACTGATAAGCCACCCTTGCCCTGGTGGTACCGTTATTTGTGTACCGAACGTTTTTGCTACAAAATCAGATGTTGATCAAAGGGTCATGTTCATTGCACATAGTAAGTATATTATGTAGAGTATAGTGTACAATACCATAACGTGTTCAATTCAAATCAATAATGTGTACATTATTTTAGTAGAGAGAGAAAAAAATTTAAGTGGAGACTAGAGAAAAAAAAGTTAATTTCTATGTCGATTAAAAAAGAAAAGGGACAGACAATGAATCTTTACTTTTGTACGTTTACCAATGTCTACGCCATTTTAAACAGATATTTTATATGTTATTATTGCTATTTAATTACAGTCAACATAATACCGTTTTTAACAATAAGTGTGACATTTTAGCTGGGTCTAATTTATGCCTCGATTTTTTTTTTCTTTTCTGGGGCTTTTTTTTTAATTGCTACTCTAATCAAAGTCGAAAAATCAAGTTTATTTCCGGCGTATATTATTGAATAACTTCCTATATTAAAATATTTAAAAATGAATATACTTACTTAACTCTTTGGGTACTGAGTTCTAATAAATAAGTAATCTTTCAGTGACTTAATTTTCCCTTATCTGATTCTAGACAAACTGAAAGAACGGATATTAACATTGTAAATGATAACCGTGTATCTACGTAGACCATTATCACGTGTACATATTTATTACGTTTGTTTCCACTTATTTACATTAACAAGTTGACTTATTTACTTTACGTATGACGTAACAATTACTCTTTGGGGCTTTAGATATCAACCAGGTATAACGTCGGTGAACTGACATAAAATTCCGGATATACATATCAATCAATGTAAATATTGCCCTGCCATTTAAGGGCTCATTAATATTGTGTATTTTAATAGACAACAGATCGCAACAAGTAGGTAGATACGGTTTTAAACCGCTTATACACATACTACACATAATTACAGGTATTAATTATAAATACAGGTATAAATATAGAAATAATCTATATATTTCCGGAGCATATAATGTTTCCCATTTAGTAATAATAAAGCAAATTATATTTACTAATTACCTAATTACCTAATCATATTACATAGAGTAAAACTGCATATAGACCTTTTAGTGGATAATTATTTTATGGAAGGTACAAGCTACAATTGGCATCAGCTTAGTCACCACCAGTTTCGAAGCTCTCTTTCTAGCATTATTAAAATAGATAAACGTAGAAGGAGAGCATCTGAGAAAGTGGTTAATCAGTTGACGCAATTGTACAACATACTGAAGGCTTAATTATAGGATTAAATAGCATAAGTCCAAAGTCCAGGAGAAAATACGTAAGAAACCAGAAGAGAATCACAGCTAAAATCTAATGAGACATTTATGATATAATACTTGCAGATTTTAGTTCTATCACTATAAAGGGTGTCTGTAAAGTGTTACCTCTTCATTATCACGGAATCGAGGAATTAGAGTAATTTTAGAGTAGTAAATTTTAGAATCGATTTGAAAACTTCTGCTCCTCTATAAAAAAAATGATTTCTATTTAAAAAATGAGAGTTAACAGCTAGTGACGTCACACGGATAGTAACAAATTCATTTTTATTAGGTAATCTTGTCGCTGCGGTGACATACGAGGTGTGCCTATTAAATAACCGAACTGATGCTGCTATCAGCGCGCTGCGAGCGTGTCGTGACAAGTTTGAACAGAACTGTGTCTGGTGATACTTTCCCCACCCTGAGCTTGCTGGACAAGCTAGTGGGTCGCTCAATTTGACTGTAGCAGTCGTTCGAATGAGTCTACGCACCGGTGATGCGTCGAAAAAAGTGTTCAGATGGAGTAAAAGGGTTAACCTCAAATTTCTCGTTAAACTGGGGAAAACTTTTACAGAAGCTTATGTAATGTTAAAAGAAGTGTACGGGAATTAATGTTTATCCCGCATTATATTATAAGTTTTTGAATGGTTTAAACGGTTTAAAGAAGGGCCTGAAACGACCGAAGACGATCTGCACCCCGGACGGCCCTCAACGTTAAAAACGGACGAAAACATTGAAAAAATTGGTAAATTAATCCGCGATGATCATCGTCTAAGCATCTGAGGGCTTGCTGAAATAAAAGGAATCGACAAAGAATGTGTTCGGCAGATTTTGCTTGAATTGTTCAACATGCGCAAAGTTTGCGCAAAAATGATGCCAAAACTCTTCACTCCTGGGCAAAAGGAATCAAGAACGAATATTTGCGCTGACATTCTAAACAACATTGACACTGATCCGGGCTTGTTGGACACGGCGATTACTTATGATAACAAGAATCAAAGGGTGGAAGCGGTTAAAGCAAAAGCGACGGAGGTTCTGAACCAGCTGAGAGAAGCGGACTTCCAGCACTGCTTTCAACAATGGAAAAGTCGTATGGAGCGGTGTAGAGATCGCCGAGGGGAGTACACTGAAGGCGAAAAAATTGATACTGTAATTGGTAACGAATAAAAAGTGTTACGACAGCACTTATACGGTTATTTAATAGCCACACCTCGGATAGAGACAGTGCCCTAGTGTGCTTAGATAAGACTCGACGTGTGCCAGTGGGTCTGACAAGGCCAGCAACCACTAGATGTCGTTTCGGGCAACACACCACTAACGGTAGGTCCGATACGCTAGAGTGTGATGAGAATCATTCCCGTTCACTGTTATACGTCATCAGAAAGAATAGATCGGATTTCGACCTTATTGGATATTACATTATTATTATACCTTATTACTAATGGGAATTACTCTCATTAATCTTGTAGTGTTTTAAGTCTAATTTCATCCCAGAAAAATTGCAATTTTTTGTCACTCCGCGTTTCCCAAATAAAGGAGAGAGGATGACACTTCATAGACTCATCCTGTATACAGAGTACTTCACGAGCTGGAGAACCAAAAAATAATATGGAACTGAAAATTTGTCAAGGGTTTTCATGGATGTTCTATTCGTATTACATAAAAACCACTTTCTGTTACTTGCCGTTATACCGGAAGTAAACACGTACATCTTTATTGGAATACTATATTTTATGCTATATTATGGTTTCTACCCGTTATTTTAGAGCCACTTTAATCACTATTATCTATACATAAAACGGACGGTTTTCCAGATATTTCACATAAAACATTTTTGTAATTACAAACCTCTAAATAAAAATTAATAACTCCGGTGTGAGAAAATTCTATGGCTAATTTTTTAACCATGAGTATATTTTGTCGTATTTGATGTACGGCAAAATCTACAGCGTGCTCAAAATGGAGGGTTAAAATTGAACAACTTTGTCCTTTATTAAGTCGCTTATTTTAAATAGAATGTTATTTAATTATTCATTTTGCTTTCTTTCCTTGTACTCTTTCAATACATACTAGCATTTCCTTTACCCAAAATATACCGTTTTCGAGTTATTTCAAATTACTTAATCAAGTAGTTTGAATATCAAATTTTAACAACTTTATCCTTTCTTAAGTCGATTACTTGAAATAGAACATACTGTATTTTATACTATAGACGCTTACCTGTTTCAGCATCTTACTATAAATACTAGTATACCGAAACTATGTGGTTTTTGAGTTATTTCCAGGTATTTATCAAAATGATTAAAGCCCGAGTAACACTGGGTACAGTGTGACATGGACAACAAATGTTTCACAATATGACAAGATTTTTTCTACAAATATGTAGCTATCAAACAAATTCAACCGTACTGTAAACGTATTTACAGAAAGAGGATAAAACAAAGAAGCAAACGATATTATAAAATAAAGCAAGTTCTATTTACAATAATTGACGACTCGAGAAAGGATGAAGCTAAATTTAATCCTCTAATCACTTTAAAAAATAATTTAAAGTATTAAACTAGAAAATAGTGTTTGGGTATAGGAAATGCTGACATGTACTGAAAGAGGGTAAAGGAAGGAAGCGCAAGGAGTCATAAAATATAGTACGTTCTATTTAAAATAAGCGACTTAATAAAATAAAAATTTGATCAACTTTGACCCTCTATTTTGAGTACCCTGTAGAATTTTCCGTGTATCTAGAATCATTGACAGTAAGCTTAACCTTTCATGCATATGTACATGGTAAAAAAAATAACCATACCATTTTACCACAACGAAAGCTATTACATTTTCTGTACGTGTTGTACAATTTAATTTTTTTTCTTAAAATTGAAATATCTCAAAAACCCGTCATTTTAGAGATATAAAGTGGTTATTAAAATGACTTTGAATTAATGAGTAGACAACAAATAGCATAAAAAATGTAGCATGCTATTTAAAATACCGAAGTTAGTATTCACTTCGGTTATATCCCGAAGTGACAGAAAGTCGTCATTATTTTAGATGTAAGAGCATCCCCGAAGACTCCCAGATACAAATTTTCAGCTTCGTATAATTTATAGTTCTCCCAAAACATTTAATAGGCAACCCACCGTCAAGCACCCTGTATGTATATCTAGAGTCTCTGCACAGCTTTTTAAATTCCATGCCAATAAAAATATTCTTACAACCCTTTGTATACCTTCGTGCCCTTCGCAATGGCATTACATTACTTGCTTTAATTTCAAACCAGGATTTTATAAATGTAAACGGATATGACGATTTTTTTTTACTTCACTACTAGAAGTCCTACGTATCTGTCACCTGCGCATTCGCCAAAACATAGACTAAACAGTTAAAACAGGTTTCCGACACCACTTCTTGCCATGTAAGCCCAAGTTATCAACGAACCGCCATTGTATGGTGGTTTAAAGTTATTCATTTTGGGGTTGAATTTTTCGTTCGCCTCACAGAATGTCATCGGAACCGAAAACTTTAGTTAATAATCTCGGATGACGGAAAAAATTAACCTTTTCAGTTCCGTCCGAACTTCAAATGAAACACTTAAAACCAGCTGTCAAACACGGTGGTGGTTCGTTGATGACTTGGGCTTGTATGACAAGAGTTGGTGTCGGAAACCTGTTTTCATTGATGAATTTATGGACCGAATGATACATTTAAACATTTTGCATAAAAATGTCGTACCAAGCGCTGCAAAATTAGAGTTACAAGGAAACTATTATTTTCAATCTGACACAGACCCGAAACATCGAACCAGTAATTGAACAATGGCTGTTGTATAACAGTTCACAGCTGTTCAGTGTACCACCTCAAAGCTCCCACATTAACCTAATTGAACATTTTTTGGTCTGTAATGGATCACGGCCACGCAAATTTTATATTTCAAGTAAATACATGATAAAAGGAAAAATCTTGGAAATTTGGAACGATACATCCCCTGTCATCATTCAAAACTTTTTAGTATACCAACCCATTTAAATGCTATAATTGTTGTACGCGGAAGCAAAATATTAAATTTTAACTTTTATTCTATTAATGAATATGGAGGGTAGGAATAATTTTGTTAACTAATTTTTGTACTTCTTTCAGTAAAATATTTTTAATTCTTCTAATCTTTCTTTAGTGACTTCCACACTTGTATGTTTCATTGCTTAAAACTTAACGCATTTACCCTAAAAAAATTTAGTTCTTTCTATTTTTTATCACTTTATGTGGGATTTTTCACGTTATTTTTAATCTTTGAAAGGATACGAATAATTTTGTGACACTGTATGTGTCATCTATAAAAAAAATTGGAAATAATTTTTGTGTTTATAATATGTATGTTCACTTTTGATGCTGACTGTATATAACGTGGCAAAAAAATCGCGCATAATGCCTGTAACTGTTTAATAATCTTGTATATGAAAAAATGTCCGGAATAACAGTTTTTCACCAATTTATTTGTCATGTTTCTGTAAACATGAACTAATTTGGTCTCTTCGCGTTTAGTTGTCATGGAGGTCAACTTTATATTTTTAAATGACAACCCGTAGGTTTTGTCTTAATATCTGAAAGAGCAACTTTTTCTCTTTACACTAAAAATTTGATATGATTACATAAAGAAATTTTCTAAAAAAACACGTTCAAGTTAACTCTTTTAAACTAATTAAAAAAAAGAAGATAACCAATGAACTTACTGCGAAGTGAAGATGTTCTCGAGACGTTTAAGTCATAACAGGCGACATTTTTATTTTCTGTATTGGTATTCAATACTTTCTTATTTCTTTTATGTTTTTACGATTTATAAATAAATAATGGATCGCTTGAGTAGGAAGCATAGAATTGAAATTTTAATAATAATGGTATGGATACATGCAAATATCCCAAGACCAAATGGACAATGTTAAAAATAGGCGTTTTTCTGCCCCACCTGGGAACGACCGAAACCCACCGAAAACTATCATTTGTAGTTAGAAGAAGTCAAATATACTCATTGGCAACCCGGAATGTGCGGGGAAAACTAGTACGTCATCCCTAGAGTATATATAATACCTTATTTCAGATAATTAATCAGCACAGTAACGATGATAGTTCAAAAACGAATAATCAATAATTCTAGGATAATTAATAATAACTAAAGTCAATGAGTACAGAAAGTTTCCGGCATACAAGAACTACCCCAATTACAGGGGTTGAATGTATGTGAAATACATACTTCACCTGAACCTTCCCGCAGCTCTCTACTATTCTCAACGTGTATATTTCACTTCACGTGTAGATTTCGGGAACACATAATGTAGCTGAATGATCCTTGAATGATATGTAATCATCGTTAGAAATAATTATAAAAACGTCGTATTAGGCCTGTGAGGTCTTTACGTTGAGAATACTAAAAACCTTATTACCTGAAGTAAGGTAATATATAATATATACTCTAGGGATGACGGAATAGTTTTCCTCGCACATTCCGGGTTGCGAATGAGTATATTTGACTTCTTCTAACTACAAATGATAGTTTTCGGTGGGTTTCGGTCGTTCCCAGGTGGGGCAGAAAAACGCCTATTTTTAACATTGTCCTTTGTGTACTGTTTAAGGAGTTGTACCCAAATATGTATGATTTTCAATTATACCAGTCAACAATAAGCCGACTGGTAAAGACATTTCAAGTAACTGGTAACGTTTTCAAATAATAGGTAAAGGGTTACGCTCAATCTGGTAATGGTGGATAAAGCGTTGGATATCTTGCTTTCAGTGCGAGAAAATCCAATTCAATCTTCCAGGTCACTTAAAAATTATTTAAGCGAGAAAAGTTACGTCCATACAATTTACAACTTGTTCTCGAGTTAAATGAGGATGACTTATAGAAGGGGTGAATTTTATGAAGGCATAACGAAAAGATGCAATAACAGTAAAGTACTTCGCAAGAAATATATTTTTTTCAGATGAAGGTACATCAATTTAAATGGTGTTGTTAATCGACATACCTAATAGCCATTACCGGTCAAATCTGAACCTTTATTGATTCCAAGAAGCGCATGTAAAAAATCCCCAACAAGTTAATGTTTGAACAGTCATTGTTGGAAGACGTATTGTTGGACCTTTCTTCATATATGGAAACTTAAATTCTGCACAAATGTAAAAATATACAATTCCAGGACGCTAGATAGGCAGAAAAGGTAGGTACATATATTTGAATGGTCAGTGCGCTGCCTGGATCTAAATCCCTTAGATGTTTTTCTTGGAATATTTAAAATGTTTAGTTTATGTCAATCGACCAGATAACATTGAAGACTTGAAACCGAAAATTTCAAATTAAATCCGGGCCATTCCTGAACACTTCCGAGTAAATGTTATTGAAGAATTTGGGCATTGCTTAGCGGAAAATGGAGGTCACTTTCAACACCTCAATCACCAACTATTGTTTCGTTTCATTTTTAAGTTCCATTTCAAACAATTACATTCTTTTACAAACATGAACTTTAAATGTCTTTTTTTGCCAAAATCTCTACATGTACCTAACCATATCAATGTTTTGTGTACAGTAAAGAGAAAAAGCTGCTCGTTGAGATATCGATAGAACACCTACGGGTCATCATTTAAAAAAATAAAGTTGGTCTCCATAACAACTAAATGCGAAAAGACAGATTTATTTCATGTTGACAAAAACAGCAAATAAACTAAAGAATGTAAGGTAAATTTTTTTTGGGCAGTCTTGTTTAGTCTATTTTCTTACATTACTGAATAGAATATTATTATCTTATTTTAACAATAACATCTACGAATATTTTTTCGCTGATAACGACAAAAATAACGCTGTGTATGTTTTTGTTATGGTCGTAAATTTGTCACCCGAATGAGAGCCGTTTCAACGAACACCGACTTGGGGCTAGAGATTAAAAGCTTGGGCCGGTGTTAGCATTAAATAAGCCTGTGTTGTGCAGAGTCGTTCGGTTTTTGTAAAGTGCATCCTACATAATATTATCTACAGATTCACAGGGTGAGTTTATCACTGAGCATTTTATTTTTTGTTTTGTTTTATTGATAATTCTATTTTTAATTTATTTAAAATGATGTGATACAATATTGGTCAGGAATTCCTCGACAATTTAATGCATTATCGGTTTATGTCATATAATGTAGTCATCCGCAATTTTGATGACTGCTCAAGGGGTCCAAGGCCACCGTCGGATGCCTGATATTTGCTGAAATGGCAAAACGACATCCGAGAGGCACCGTTCAAAGTGAGGGACTACAGAGCGGACAGTCAACAACAGGCTACGATATATATTAGACGAGAATATACATACGAATAATATATTGTTAATACTTGCGTATCCAGGTTCAATTAAATCATTTTGAACTTTTCCTCCGTGTTTCCTTCAAGTCAGAAGTGGGATAGAAATTCATATTTATTACTCCCTCGTGCCGAAAGAAAGTGAAAATTTAAGAAAGTGACTTGTGAAAGTTTTGCAAAGAAAAGTAAGGAGGTTCCATGCTGTATTGCGATGGGCAAGCGCATACAAAAAAGGTCACGATCGTCGTCATCAGGTCGGCAAGGGTGTCAACGTGACATCCTCCTCATCATAGACCTTCACAGGCCATCATCCTCGAACAGAAGATGTAGGTGAACGTCCAGGACCAATGTTTCAAGGGGAAACACAAACGAAGTAGTCGAAGGCGTTCTCCATCATCATCTCACAAGGAGATGTCAAAATAGTGAAAGAAGATTGCATATTTGAAAAGCCAGTTAAGTAAACTGCCGAGAGAAAGATCATGGGCACTTAATGCTATGATTTTTAGGTATATTTGTAAGCAACTCCGCCGCTGTGGACAAAACTGCTGACAGGGTTGTTATCCACAGAGGCTACCACGGAGAGGACGGCAGACGAGACGAGCGAGCGAGACGAGTGTGTGTATGGTGACTCGTACGATTCAAGTATTGTTATTATCATCTAAAGACGAGTAAAATTGTTTGTTTGTTTATGTGTGATTGTGGTAATTATTTGTTACACCAGGCATCCCCTTTTAGTGCAGCGGTGGGATGCCAAACATTCAAGTGGCTTAAGGTCGCAAAGCTGAGCTATCAGTGGACGATAAAATGTAAGTGTTAATGACTAGTAAACAGTAAATCGTACACGACAAACTTAAGATAGGTACTTAACATCAAGAAAGTTATCTGTGCATCGCATATGATTGTGAACGATCGCTTTGATCAACGGCAACGCCACTTTGTGCTGACGCTGACTTTCTCGACGTTACGCTGTGACCGAGCGTCCCGTGCCGTTATTATAAACATTTGTATTCGGGCGATATTGTTTACATTCATTTATTAAGACTATTTTTAACGAATTTGTTGTTCTTTATAAGAACTATATAGAGTGAGCCAATAAAACTGAAATTTTAAAATGGGTAAAGACCGGCATGTTTCACGTAAACGTTATCGAAGTCCATCACGCGAACAACGTAGAAGTAGATCACGTTCAAGGGAAAGATTTGGCGGTGATAGACACGGAGATGATAGAAGACGCATCAGACATTTGGAAACTTTGGTGGAACGGTTAGTGCGGCGCGAGTCGCAAAGTTCGACGTCCAGTCAAACTGTCATTCGCATGACGGTTAAAAGTGATTGTATTCCGGAATTTTCCTTAAACCAACCCAATCAATCAGCCAAAAAGTGGGTTGAAAAGATTGATCAACTAGCTCTAGTCAATCGTTGGGATGAAAACACCACTATACAATTAATGCAGAATCGGTTGACAGGACTGGCTCGGACTTGGTACGACAATCTGACCAATATACGTATACATGGAGTGAATGGAAGAGTTGTTAATAAAAACCTTTCCAGAACATTATGATTTTGCTGCGACGATGAAGAAAATGGTCAGTAGGGTGATGGAACTACACGAAACAGTAACAATATTATTTTGCAAAACTTAATTTAATACAAGCTTGCAGAATAACTGGAAAAGATGCTGTTTCAATGTTAATTGATGGATTACCGAAATAAATTTTAAAAAAATAGCTATCTCAGGGCGGTACAATACCGGAGGAATTATACTCCCAATACTTTTCAACCTTAAAAATCACTCCTGTTGACCCTGGAACTTACAGTAAGGAGTCAAACAAATCGAGTCATAAGAAAATGGGTTCAGGTGACACTTCCAAACGATATCATCCTTATAGAGAAGGCAAACGAGAGATTCGTTGCTATAATTGTAAGGAATTGGGCCATATTTCCACCAAATGCACAAAACCTAAACTGGAATGTACAAAATGTAAACTACAGGACATGAAGCAAAGGATTGTAGATCAAAAAGGGCTAAGTACAACTTTTGTGTTCATCTTCCATTCAAAATTGTTATTTTGTCGATTGTGAAGTCAATAAACAAGTAGTGCGTGGTTATTTAGACACCGGTTGTAGTGTTATTACGATTAGCCAAACGGTAGCATTGAATTTACATTTAACGCAGCATCCATCTTCTCAACCGATCAGTGGTTATGCAGGAGGAATAACACGTGCTATGGGTAAACCACCATCAATTTAACTGTAGACCTTATTACAAGCCAAGTTACCGCACTTGTAGTGCCGGACTCAGTACAATACCATATATACGATGGTGATGAAAAAACTGAAAACTTACTGCTTGCCGGATATTGAAATTTGATGACTTATAAAAACGTGTAATATAATACTGTTGGGAAACGAGGTTTGCGTCCGAAGACTTTTCATTGAGGGCTAAAGACACGGCGACGAGTAAACCGAGTTGCAGGTGAAGAAGGGGCATGCGTAGTAAGGATGTATTCGGAAGAAACTTGGCCAGAGGCACGGCGCACACAACTACTGAGACGGGGTGAGTACCTTTCATTGATATAAGTAACACTTCATGCGAATTATGACTCAGGCATAACTTAATGACAACTGCTAGTTACTAACACTTATTAAATGATTTTCGCGAGTGTTTTCGGAATAAGAACTAGTAAAACAAATAGAAATATAGACCTTATGATAACTCCTACTTACCGAACAGACTCATCGAGCGATACGGAGATAATAGGACTAATAACAATGGTATATAACATAATATTATTAAAAAAAAAGAACACGATCGACGACTTTGAAAAGACATCAATGGATAAATTTGGAAAATGGTGGAACACATTTTATTTTTTGACCTTGGACGCAGATAAAGCGAAGATCCAACTCTTTGTTAATGACGGGCACTACGAGTATTTATAGTTACTATCTCAGTTTTTCAACAGTAAATGCGTTCTGAAATTTAAGTTACTCAGTATGGATTGGACGATTATCATACACGGTTAAAAACGCTGAGGCTGTTTGGAGCTATTTCGAATGCTGGAATGACTTTCGCTTGTCCAAATTTATTTCCATGAAAAACTGGAATACTTAGGACACGAAGTGAGCAGGGATGGTATTCGACCAGGTTTAAAAAACTAAGGCTATAGATGACTATACAAGACCAACTAATATACACGAATTATGAAAATTTCTTAGGTTAACTATATTTTCGGCGATTTATTAAAGAATTTGCCGAAATCGAGACTACTGACAACATTAACGAGAAAGGATGTTTCGTTCAGGTGGGAAGAATCTCAAGATAAAGCATTTGAGACATTAAAACAACGGTTAACCGAACGACCCGTATTAGCATTGTGACAGAAAATTAAAAACGGAATTACATATGATGCTTCAAATATGGTTTTGGAGGCATTCTGTTACAACATCAATTGGACGGAAATTTAAAACTAAGATATTTTAGTAGAAAAACGAGTAAACAGGAAGAACATTATCATTCATTCGAACTCGAGACATTAGCAGTGGTAGAATCATTAAAACGTTTTCGGAATATTTACTGGGATACAGTTTACCATATTTACCGATTGCAATGCTATACGTTCAACAATGACAAAACAGATCTTATACCAAGAATTGGACGTTGGTGGCTACTCACACAAGAGTATGACTTTACTATTGAATATAGACCAGGTCATAAGATGACTCACGTAGATGCTCTGAGCAGAAATCCAATACCAGAAGAACTATTTGGAAGATGACAGTCATGTATTTCATATTGACATAGACGAAAATGATTGGATACTTGCTGCTCAATTAAAAGATGACTACTGTAAGAATTTGCATGACGTCCTTTCAATCAGATAAGGACGAAGAGCGCATCACACTGAATTTATGTTGAAACAAAACCGTCTTTTAGAATAACACCTAACGGTAATCGATGGGTGGTCCCAAAAGACAGCTCGCAGTCAAATTGTATTCTATCACGATAATGTTGGTCATTTTGGTGTAGAAAAGACTTTTAAGTTAGTGACACAGAAATATTGGTTTCCTCGAATGAGGAAATATATCAGTGCCGTGTTGTTTACATGTTTATATAACAAGGAACCAACAGGAAACGTCCAGGATTTTGCATCTATAAAAATTGATGTACCAATGCACACGATACACATGGACCATTTGGGACCTTTTTGTGACGAGTAAACGAAGAATTCGTACATCATAGTAGCAATTGATGGATTCAATTTGCTTTCTTGAAGGCTGTGAGTTGGACCAGTTTTAACGTTCTTTGACGGTATAATATGTTTGGCGTACCTCTACGAGTCATTTGTGATAAGGAAGCTGTTTTACAAGTCAAAGATTTAAAGAATATTGCAAAACACTTGGCAGTTAACTACAATGCAACTGCCACACCACGTGCAAACGGACAGGCTGAAAGATATAATAGGACAATCTTGTCACCCAGTAGCCTCTTCAGACGATGAAACAGAATGGGACGAAGTAATAGACAAATTCAATGGGGTTTAAATACGACAGTAAACAAGACAACTGGCAAAACTCCCTCAATTGTTATTAGGTTATCAACCAAGACAGGCTAACGATTCATTTCTAAGTAATGAAGTATGCGAAGTTAGAACCACCTGACGATCTTGCTGCGGCTCGTTGTCAAGCAAGTGAGAAAATTATACGTAGTCAGAAAAACAAAAAGACTGTCTAAGAAAAAAGGAGAATACCAACTCCAAAATATGAAGTGGGCCAACAAGGTACTAATACGGAAAGTAATTTATAAAATGAAAAGTAGAAAATTATTGCAAAAAGTATAGTGGGCCTTACGAAATAGTAAAGATTTTAGACAAAGATAGATTGGTATTGAAGGACCTACCAGGAACAACGAGATCTAGACGACCATTTGAAGGTATTGTTTCATAGATAAAGTCAAACCCTACATAGACGATATGAATGATTCAGAAGAAACGGGCAGTGATGAGAGTTCCAAATTTAGACGACAAGTAGTGTTTTATACGATATCACCAGTTACGGGTGATCCCTATACGATGTCACTAGTTACGGGTGACCATACGATATCACCAGTTACGGGTGATCCCTATACGATATCACCTAATTCACGGGTGACCATACGATATCACCAGTTACGGGTGATCCTATACGATGTCACTAGTTACGGGTGACCATACGATATCACCAGTTACGGGTGATCCCTACACGATGTCACTAGTTACGGGTGACCAAACGATATCACCAGTTACGGGTGATCCCTATACGGCGTCACTAGTTACGGGTGACCATACAATATACCAGTTACCGGGTGATCCCTACACGATGTCACTAGTTACGGGTGACCAAACGATATCACCAGTTACGGGTGATACCTATACGATGTCACTAGTTACGGGTGACCATACGATTTCACCAGTTACGGGTGGTAGACGTGTCATTAGTTACGGGTGATGAAACGATATACCAGTTAGGGTGACCCCAAAGTACGAGTCACTAGTGTACGGGTGACAGATACCAGCGGGTGATCACTATACGCTGTCACTAGTTACGGGTGACCATACGATATCACCAGTTACGGGTGACCATTATACGATTTATCATCAGTTATAAGACCACGTGATTTCACCAGCAACGGATGTCCACATCATCAGACAGCTGGATGATCAGACGACTTTATTGCCAACGGGTGATAAGCTAATGTTGGGTGATTGCCTTACCTGACGACTTTCGATACAAGTGAATGATTTGGCGAGTACCCACGGAATATCTGTAGACATTAACTGATAACAAAATACTAACTATTATGGTTTGTCACGAAAACGATTACTGGTGATATTTCTTCTTTCCACAGGTTAGGTCCACGGGACGTGGACTAAGGAGCGTGGCCGAGTTGTAAGCAACTCCTCTCCGCCGCTGTGGACAAAACTGCTGACAGGGTTGTTATCCACAGAGGCTACCTACGGGAGAGGACGGCAGACGAGACGAGCAAGCGAGACGAGTGTAGTATGGTGACTCGTACGATTCAAGTATTGTTATTATCATCTAAAAGACGAGTAAAATTGTTTGTTTGTTTATGTGTGATTGTAATGAAGGTATTTGTTACACCCAGGCATCCCCTTTTATTTACCTTAAGTAAAATTGTTTTTCCAGTATTGACTTTCTTGTCAATGATTTAAGTGCCAATGACTGGGTAGAAATGTTGAAAGCTTAAGAGCTTTCGTGATTAGAAAGAGTTAATAGTTATTCAGTTGATAACAAATAAGTTGGGGTAAAAAAGACTCGTAAATAGTAGAATTTTTGACAAAAAGAGGATCAGAAAATCCTTTTTTGTCCCTAAACCTTTTGTTACCAGCTGATGCAATCAACGGTCTATGATGAATGAAAATAGCTTTTCCACCAAAAATACACATGAAAATGAACTACATACATATATCAATTTCTGACAAATACTTGGTTGACAGTGTCATGAAAGGTTTAATTAAATGTGATTTAGTTACTTTGTCTGCAAGGGAAGGCTCTTGGAATACATTTCTTGAACTCTTGAAGACAGGAATCATTAGAGGAATATTAGCAACAAGTGAAAAGTCATGTAGAGTATGTTTGTTTTGATATACATATATATTTGAAGTCATAAGGCCTCATTTCTGTAAGGTACGATGTAAGCTAATAACATCCAGTTATACAAGTAAAATAGTGTGAAGACGATTAAGGTTAACATTTAGAAATAATTAGTATCTGTTTCAATCACGGCCAAACTCACCGTGTCAAAGAATGTTTCAAAAGTACAAGTTCGTGTTTTAAAACAAAAATAAGTGGCACCAAAAAAAAATAGTGCTTCAGCAAATCGAGCTCTAAAAATAGATCGAATAAATCCAAATAAACTTAAGGTATGTAAACAAAATGATAATTCCGCTAAAAAGTAGATTTGTTTTAAGAGATTCCTGGTCTAAACAAAACATGAACTGAAAACTGAAACAGTACGAGTTGGACTTGTAATGTCTGGAAAAGATTTATTGCATAATGTTTAATATGTTTTAGCAAAGTTCACTATCGAAATTAGTCTAAATAAAGTATCCCTGTGTTTTATAGAAAACAGGCTAACTAAATTTCTTATTCACAGAAGGAGTGAGGGCCTTTATGCGTATTAAAGTATTTACATACATATGTAAATCACGATCATGGACTAGATTAATATTTTTGGGCGAACAGCATATTCCCTTCAAAAATATCAGGGTCGCGTTTATTTAGATCTAGTCCGGAGCCACTTATTAAAATAATAAACAACAAAACAATATGAGACCATATATGTGTTATTATAGGCTTCACTTAAATTAACATCGGTGAAATAATTAAATGGAGATCAAAAGCTTGCGTTAAAGTTCGACTATAAAAACTATACTATATGTTTTGTGATAAAAACCCTAAGCAAAACAAACGTTGAAATGTCCATATACATATCAACGTATGTATGTAATTAAACGTGGAAAAGTCGATAGTTTATCAATTGTATAAGATATCCTTGTCTCACAAAAATATTTTGAAAATCAAGGCTGTTTTGAAAAACATCTCTGGGAGCGTTTAACGAAAACCTTTATGAAAAACCTGTTGGTGAGCGCCAGGGAGAATGTCTATGCGAACAGGTCAAGTAAGGTAATAATTAAAGGTATGGTCAGATTAGTCCAGATTCTAAAAGTAAAAAAGGTACTAACAAGTTATTCTCAAAGTGGTAATCTGTAGTATTTCGTAAAGGGATACAATGATTTCCTGAACTGTGAAGTTCACAGGTTGTTTGTATTTCGATTGGTTGAACACGGCTAATGATACCTACTGGATAAATTTAGGTATAAGACTGTTGGCCTTATAGTATTCTACATACACGAAAAACTAAGTTGCACTGGTTATGGAAATTCATTTGAAAAATTGTTTCATTAAACAAAGTATTTAATAATGAGTCTCATTTGTTTATTACTCATGAACAAATTAAGTATACAAACTTAACATAGTGATTAATTTTTATGCAGCTATATCAAAATATTAGATACGTAATTAATGAAAAATGTAATTTAAAGCAAGTGCAAACAAAAGGAAAGTCAATTGGCTTGTAAAGTTTAGTGAAGCAACCCTGTAAGTATTCCGAACCACAGAACTTCTAAAAATAATATATAATCAAATATCCATCTACCCTAGTAGAGTGAAAAATAATAATTATACTTAATAATAATAGTTGAGCTCTGATTAATAAAATATATATTGTTTAGAAAAATATTGCAAATACACAAAAACAGAATAGTTGAATTTAGAGAGATGAGGTTCCCTTATGGAATGTTATATTCACATTAATATTGGTCCTTCAAAACGATCTGACAGTTTATTTTATGACTCATTCCTACTACGAACGATATTATTTTGACGAATTGTAAGCCCTGAAGTTAATGTAAACCTTTTTATATTGTTGATGTTTAAAGTTATGAATGATCAATTTTAATCACATACAAAGCAGAATTGGTAGTAGATTAACATTATTTTTTAGCGATATTTTGCTTCGCATATTTAGAGAAATAGCCATAGGCGTCACATATAGGAATTTGATGTTATTAAGTATATTCACTAGGAAAGTTAGAAACAGATGATCGCGAAATTATTGAATGTTGCAGGTACATATGTATATTTGAAGAGTACATACGTAAGTAAGGTGTACGTATGTGGTATACCAAGATCTGGAAACAGAGGCTTTATGAGCCGAGATAAATACGTCATTGCAGATCTGAGGAGGATGAGGTTTGAGAAGACAGAATGCTGCCAGGGCAGAACAGCACAATGTGAAACGACGGGCTCCTCAGGGGTGACGCAGGCAGAATCGAAATTATGAAATGTTGTTCTTCAAGGCGAACTTAGTCGAACCGATCTACATAAGTTCTCTTTGTAAGATAGTAGAAAAAGTCATATTTCCAAGTTACCCAGTAAAAGCGTTTTGATATTGTGTAAAATACGTATTCGATGCACAATAGATGAAATATCTCGAGATAATAGTCAAAAGGTCTTAGTCATGCGTGTCATATAAAATACTGCAATAGTATCGATATGACAAAACATGTGATACATACTATGTACATTTAGAGGAAAGTAAAATGTTCGCATGTATTTTGAATACATGGAAAACATTCGAGACTACTCAATCTATTTACACAAAATGTTCGAAACATGTATATAATATACACATGTAAAACATTCGAGGTGTAATGTGAAACTATGTAAAATGTTCGAAACGTGTACTTGATCACTACACGTAAAACATTCGTATATCTAGGAAAAAGTTCGAAGTATAGTTTGTAGGGAATTATTTGGCCAAATAGTTGTTAGAATGTTAGAAATAGTCGTATGTACATATTTACCACACAGAAGACACTCACACTACAACATTAAAGTAGCGTTGCTCTAACGCTGCTACCTAAAAATGTGGACGCTGCTAGATTTGGGTCGCCGAGCGATATTTATGTTTTTTTTATGTTTTTATAGGACACTGGTAAGAAAAAGAGAATAAAGAAGAAGAGAGTATTTGCATTGATTTTGGAATGCAAAAATTGATTCATTGTTTAAGTATGTGAGGATTGTTTGACTTGTGCAAGCCAAAAACGGTAGCGTTTCCATTCGATGAGTAATTTTTGAGAGATCAGTGGGGAAATGTTCGAAATGTGTTTGATGTAACATGTAAAACATTTGCCTACTGAAAGTTGACGACTTGATTTCAAAATGTCCGGACATTTAACAACAATAGTATCAAAAATGAGTATAATACAGGTAATATATGTCAAAGACATTCGCGACGGCTTGTGACAAATATTTTGACTGTTTACGATATAAAAATGAATTGATTCGCTTTTATGCCTGTAGTGCAGATGTAATAACATGATTTGTTGTTTTTCTTAAGATATCAACCAAGTTGAGGACAACTTGGAAAACCAGGATGGCCGACTGTAGTCATCCGCAATTTTGATGACTGCTCAAGGGGTCCAAGGCCACCGTCGGATGCCTGATATTTGCCGAAATGGCAAAACGGCATCCGAGAGGCACCGTTCAAAGTGAGGGACTACAGAGCGGACAGTCAACAACAGGCTACGATATATATTAGACGAGAATATACATACGAATAATATATTGTTAATACTTGCGTATCCAGGTTCAATTAAATCATTTTGAACTTTTCCTCCGTGTTTCCTTCAATAATATATTCAATATTAATATTAGTCATGATTTTATTAAAAAGCAAATGTCTTTAGCACTTTGCGGGGACTGTGTGGACGATCCCAAAGTGTTACGGGCATATTTGTAAGTTGTAAATATGTTTCTGGCACTGTGTGGGGACTATCTGGACGATTCCACAGTGTTGGCGACAGAGCTCGGTAAATGCAGATATTACGTGGGGGACTATGTGGACGATCCCACGAGGAAGAGGACAGACACTGTGAGGGGATATTGTGGACAATTCCACAGTGCTTTGGAAGGAGGATGATATCTGTATTTTTCCGACACTATGTGGGGACTATGTGGACGATCCCATAGTGCCGGCGAGCTCATTTTTTTTTATATTCAACACATAGTCCCTGTTTTAAAACACAGTAAGGCGGCCTAGCCGTGGTTATGATTGTTGAATTTTATTATATCAATATTACTTTTGTTTGTTTGTCATAGTTAGATTTACTCTGAAAGAAATATAACCGATATTAGCATGAATTTATAAGTTATAAGTTATAAGATATATATAGATATAGAATCATATTCGTTCAGTGTATTATTGTCATAATAAGACAACGTTTGGGATTATGAAATACTCATCTTTCATTCCCATTTCAGGGATGTCAAGAAATATGCAAATATCCTGGATCATCTCAGTTACGGGGACACGTATGTTTAAAGTAATAATAATATTGTAAGTTTGGACTCTTAAATATAAGTTTTATTATACTACATATTAATAGACTTTCCTTCACAATATTTATTTGTTTATACGAGTTTTAACCATTACTTAAATTTATCACACAGGAATTACACGATTTCACCCAAAAGTGAAAAAGTGTCTTACAAGAGAAACTTTTATTCTGGACATTTTTTCATATACAAGGTTATTAAAAAGTTACAAGCATTATGCGCGACTTTCTTTGCCACGCTGTATAATAATCGTTTCAAATGCACTTAATGACCATTCTATACATTATACATACGTCAAAGCGAAGATTTGAACAACTGCGAGGTAATTTTCTATACAATTTGTTAGGTACGACTTCCTGTTAAACAAACTCGAATAAAACACGCTTTGGTTGATAAACGCGAATTCCAATATCATTGAATCATTAAAATACTCGTCGAGTTCCGACACAGCGAAAGGTTAAATAACATTCCGAGGTGTACGCCTGTGCGATACCCATTCATGTGACTTATTGATAATTTTAAGTGGGCCGTGGGTGGAATTGTGGTTATTGTTTATCAGAAACGATTTCGCAAACCGGCTCTGCTCTCTTTGACTAATTCGCAATGACGTTATCGCTAATAAATCAACTCGAAATTGTCATTAAGTTCAACGTGCCCGGTTTGTTGTGGCGCCTTTTTCGTCCGAAGAAGTGGGTCATATTGCCAATAAAATATGGCAGTAATCTTTTCGTTTTAAATAAACGCTTTGTATTGTATATGCACCACAATATAATTCAAGGTTTCGTGTTTCGATGAGATTTTACTAAAGGGAGTCAGCGTTACGTCTATAACCACACGTCGGTGCTTAGTTAATGTGTATAGTCAAAATTATTTTTCATTTATTTTATGGCCAGAATTAGTTTGCTCAACTTGTCTATTTCTACTAATTCACTTAATTTCTAGTGACCAGGAATAACGTTTACAAAAAAAATAAAAATTAAACATTATTTCGCGTTTGGATTATTTAATTATTATTTTTAATATACATTATGTACATACCTACATATATATATATATATATATATATATATATATATATATATATATATATATATATAAAGTTGATAAAAGTAGATATACATATATACATTAAATACATATGTATGTACAGGGTTAGTTTCATAAATGGATACCCCTACCCCTTGTTTTTTCATTTTTGATAGATTTTAAAAAAGTAAAAACCCGTGTCAGATGGTTTTTTACGTAGAATCCAGGTAGGATAACGGTTTTACTAAAGATCCTTATAAATGTGGTATATATATATATTTTTTTTTAATAGAACACCCTGTATATTCTGATAATTTAGGATTCCAATTTCATTCTGATTACAAATATTATATACATTAAAAGTTTTCTTACTACTTTTGGTGTAATTCTGTAAAAACTATATAACATTTTAAACTGTATATTTTTCAATATATCCAGTACTATATTTCAATATAGTCATGTTGAAAGTAAGTTCATTTCAAGTAGAAATCAAACTAAAGTAATGTTACCTGTCGTTATTCGATACATGTTAATTTTTGTTGCAAAATATATACAATTTCCCAGATGAAATAATATTTAGAGGATATATTCATGCACAAATAAACCATATTATATTTCTTAAATGCAACAATCATCTATATAACTACTAATCTCTACACAAAAACTAATTGGTACTTTCTTGAACAAAATCTGGAGCCATAAAAATGGTTTGCACTAACATCGAAACATTACACTTTTAATCAGCGCCTTTCATTTACCTTGTGAGAATCGTCTTCAAATTATGCTCAAGTTTCTCTAAGCTAATTAATTATCTCTAATTAAAACTCACGTTTCATTTAGTTTTAGTACGAATTTTTAAAGTTCGTTGCATTTCCGGTAAAACCGGAAGTACAATGGACTTCAAATGTTCAAATGAAATACCATGTATATCCTCATATACTTAATTGGATTCTATATAAAATTTGTTATATGGGCACAATTAAATTTTTTACACTTCGATTAAAGATTGACTTTTCATATTTTTTTTTTTTTTTGTAAAAATCAAAATTAGTGATAGAAAAATTGGATAATTGTCAATGAAAAATATGGTTGATATTTTATATTTATTATCGAACTTGAAATAATCGATTATGGTATCTTGAAATTATTTAAAAAAAGTAAAACTATTTTTAAGCGACTTTTAATATGTATTTTTGTTTTTTTGTTTAAAACACGTATTTTTTTTTAATTTTTTTTTTCGTAAAACATCACCTGCATTAACAGCTTCTCACAAAAAAGTATGCGTTAAAAGTTATCACTAGAGCCCTGATTTCAATCGTGCATGACGTCAAATATCAAGAAAAGATCGCAGCTTGCCTATCAAGGAACTTATATATACTATATAATTAATAATATATAATACTATATAATTAATAATATTTTACTTTAGACACCTAAATACACTTGTTTGTGAAGTCTCATACAACTTCTGCAATATAACTAATACAACTATCGCGCTATTTAATAAAAAAATAACAATTTGTTTTCACTTTATACAATTACTTGTTATTCCATACCTGGAATGTACGGTAAAAATCCGGCCTCTAGTTATCACCTACACAAGAAAGTTCATTAACAAATTCATTTACTATGTCCGATTTACCATCTACACCTAATAGTCTTAATCGCAAAATACGAGGTGTAAAAATCAAGAAAAGAAATATTTTTTTATTCGAATAGAACTTACCTGTACAATTCAGTATTGTCTCCTTCAAAATAACTTCCTTGGGGAAGCCACACAGCGCTGGAGACGGTTCTTCCATTTACAGCACTATGATCAAGTGACGCCTCTTAGGTTACCAAAAAAAGTGTTGGACTTCATACTAAATGGCTGGAATAGCCTTCAGCATATAGACCATCGTTCTGTAAAAGGTGGAAAGAGAAGAGAAGGTTGGAAACAGTTTTTTACTTATAGATACTATAAGTACTTATTGTTATTTGTATAAACTGGAACAATAAAGACGCTATTATTATTATTATTATTATTATTTACTGTTTGGCCTGGAGGCACAAATTCTTTGTAGACAATTTTCTGGATATGAAAAAAAGCAAATCAGCATGCATTTGACCTTCTTGCCTTTTGGGTCTTGCGAGAGCTTGAAGTGTACCATTCCATGCTTTAGCGCTTGGTTTCAGGGTCGTACTCAAACACCCAAGTCTCATCACCAGGAGACACGTTCCATAAAAAGCCGTTACTCAAAATTAATGTCACCCATTTTTAAAACGTACTAGAAAAAAAAACCGTTTACGAAAACAGTGACAAATAACAAATTCACACTCGTACTGAAGGTGCATTATATGTTAACCTACCACTCTTCAAGTTCCGTCTCCGCAGTGTTGCTAGATCGGGCGCTACGTTACCAGTCTCAATACATAATTTACACACCTCGTACATATCAAAATTTAATGATTTTGTTATTCAATTATGCATTAAACATTAAAAAGAGTCCGAATAAATTACTGCCATCATACAAAATATGTATGTATCACAAAAAAAGATATATGTTTACGTTATACAGGGGGTTCCTAAAATGTATGTCATAAACTCTTGATGCAATACCTACATTCGGGCAATCGTGCAACTGCAATGTATGAAAGCTGGATAATAAACACCGAGTTTCTGGCCGGCGTCCCGTCATAACGGCAAGCATGTCGCTCTGGCCTGTATCGGAGACCGCCTACCTCCTTAGTCCCGTGTCCTGATTAGTATTATTTGGTTATCGTTGAGAAACGGAACCTGTTTGTTTAGTTAGCACCCATTTACTACGTCGAATATAGTCGCATGTTGTCGTTCACAAGAATACAGTTACGCCACTGCATTGCATCAAGGTTAACACCCTTTTTATATACCTGTATTTATTTTGTACACCATAAACAAACTCTGTGTATAGTTCACAACGGTAACATGTTAACAATTCGCATTGCATTTGGCGAAGAAGCCGCAAATAACCTAATAGTTTCTGTTCAGTGTAACTGACCATGTAAATTTATTGCTGATTTAAAATTTTATAATGCGATTTTAGTTCAGGATTTCGCATTGTTGTATAACAAAAGAAAATTTATTGTTTTGTTGCCAAACAGTAAATTATGAAATTAACTGGAAAAGTTTTAAGTCGCATTTTGAATAAAGTAGGCTGAACTGAAGACTGTACTGAAGTAAAGTAACTGTGCTAAAGAGAAATATGTAGTTATTATACTGATGATGATGATAATAATAATAACTAGAGCACGTAGGTTAATAATATATTCCAGTACAGGTCTTAACGCGACTGGAATATTGTTATAACTAGCCATCCAAAAAAAAGTCATCAAATCTGGCTATGAACAAGAGAAATACATGCATGCAGCGGTTATGTTGAAGCTCGAAACGAAACGTTGTTGTCAAACTTTTGCCAAATGACTATCACAATTGTAAAATAAATAATGGCTGTCACACAATGTAACAGCCTTGACAATTATATAAGATTATAAATTTAACATCAAGAATAGAAATACGTCTTTTTTGGTCGGTCAACTTTTATGACATATTTTTTTAGTATTAGTTAACCTGCGCTGATCGATCCATCATTCGTGTGCATGAAACGTCGAATAAGTTTGTAAAAATGTCGGGACAGCGATCATCACATGTTACGGTGGAGCGTTGGATAAACAATTTTGCGGAACTGACCTTTAATGGCAGTGAACTGCGTTGCACCTTGTGTAACAGTATACTGACACGGTACGTAAAAACAGATGTTTTTCAGCATGTTGCTACAGACAAACATAAAGCTAGTGTAAGTGGTAGTGTGAGTGCGCGAGATAGACAGGCAATTTAACTTGGATTTAGTCAAAATGATGGTAGCATGTAATATTCCATTCGCCAAATTAGATCATCCCAAGTTCAGTTCAAGTTGTCCAGAACGCTGTGAGTGGAAAGTGCGCGAAGTTAGATTACCTGTAGAAACAACAGTTAGACGATTTTACATAGCACCACTGTATGAGGACATACAAAAATATCGTCTTGGAATAGCACGATAAACCTACATGGCTTAAGCGTTAACAGAACAACATATGTTAAAGGTCAGAACATAACGTCAGCGTGGTTGAGACGCTTAATGAGGCAAGAGCCATGAAAGTGCATTTGAAAGCTTCAAGGACATATATTAATTTAATCCACGCCACATGTTTGGCACACGGGCTTCACCGAATTGCCGAAACTGTTACTCTAGTGTTGTCTGCCTTGAATGTGATACAAGTATTTGTGAAAGCAACATCCAGACGAAAAACGATTTCGGACGTTCTACCAAGGACACCACTACCAGTGTAACCTACTCGTTGGGCACATGGGTACAGGCAGCTATAAGTGACAGGCGCTAGAGCAACTCCTGAACATAAGGAACACTTATTGATACTTTATGGAAACAACTGGCAGTACGGACACGTTATAGCATCGGTTACCATGTATATGCAAGTTCTGTGTCTTTGCCGATTAGTTCAATAGACAACAATCAGCATCACATGTATAAGGTAAGACCTGTTTAACGTTTCGGAACGCACTAATGGTGGTATCCTGGAGCCATCCCTGGTAAAACACGGATCTATTATTAACCTCCGAGCTCCAATAATAACTGTTTCAATACTGCAATGTTGACATACATACCTTTATTATGGACAACGTTATTTTCTTTGACCACCCTATTCCATTCGTAAACAGCAAAAGCAAATTGTAACATAAAAAGTATTATGTTTACTCATTTCCTTCAAAAGTTATTGAGTGAAGTAAAAGTAGTAGACATTCAGTATGGAGATATGTACCTATGTAGTTCTGCATGTATATACATACATATACATACATGTCTTTATATATTTGCAGTTTAATTGGAACATTGCCCTACTAAAATAAAAGTTTTTACATAAAGGTAATTGCAAAAAACACAACAAAACAAAATTAAAAATATACATTATCTTTCCAGATTTTCTGTTGTCTCAAAACATTTGTATGGGCCACCTTTAGACATCGCGGATACAAATTATATAGATGATTAAAGATTTTAACGGTTCTGGATTAGTTTAGAGTACACATTTTTCCTACAGTTAACGATGTGTTTACTTCCGCTTGGTCTTTATCTGAAGATAAATCAGCGGCAAACGTCGCCATAAACTTAATTTTAAAACGAACATTTAAAAGTGTGCCACACATTATTTAAATAACGGTTCGGTTTCACAAAAATTTGAAGACCGACATTTGTAGATTTGATAAATTAAACTCATAAATATAATCTGGAAGGTTACAAACCACACAAAAAGTAAATTAATAGGGGTGCGATGTATTATGAATAATTGATTACCAACAAAATTCAATAGTAAGAGGATATACAAGTTACAGTGAAAATCGTCCACCCATCTGTACCATATACATATTACCGCATTTATACATGACAAATAAGTTAATCTATACATTTTAAAAACGTATATTGATTTTCTGTTTACACTTGCCCATCATTTTATATAAGAAATAAAATACAATTTAAATAAAATTTGCAACACAACCTTCTTTATTTTGTGGTCTAAAATGAGGACGCAGTAAAAGTCGTCCACTGGAAAAATGTATATGTTTTTGGCTTCATTGTCTTTAGTAGTAACATTCAAAAATATTGAACACTTTGTTGGCCTTTTCTTATTAAATAGTAGCGATTATTCATTGATTGTACAATTTTTTTTTTAATTCAAAACACATCTGGTTCGATTCATCCTGAAATACTGGTTTAAAACCGTCTTTATTTAAAATATTCCGTTTTCTAACTCTATAAATGTACATTTCTGTGACATAATAAGTGTCAAGATGATGTGAACAATATAAATTAGCCATGTTGTTTTTGTTGTCTTAGTTTGATGGGCTTATGTTTGGACATTACCTTGGTAAATTACAAAAATGTTTGAAATTTTAAATTATTCGCCATTTTGCTTTACATTTTGTTTTAGATTATCTAAATACATACATTTGAACATAATTCCGTCACTAATTTTAAATCGTTTCAGATATTTTTGATGGTATCCTTCTGTCAGCGAGGAAAATTAAAAAATAAAGACCCATGCTAGAAAATTTTGAAAAGATTTTGATTGTTAGAAAAGCTTACTTAATATTTACTGATGAGACTAAATGTAACCTATATTATTCTGACGGTAAGGTAAATATAGAGATAAAACACAATAGACAATGAAAAATAATTCCAGTCATTAAATACGGGTGAGGATAAATTATGTCGTGGGCCTGTATATCAGGAGCCCGGGTGGGCAACTTTAATTTTATTGACGGAATCATGGATAAGTGGATATATTTAGATATTCTAAAACGAAGTGTAAAAGCAAAATGGCGAAAAATTAAAAATATCAAACATTTTTGTGTTTTACCACCATAGTTATTCCAAATATAAACCTATCAAACTAAGACAATAGTTAACTTATAATTGCCCATATGTCGTGACAGTTAGCCTCAGCCTTCTGATATTAATGTAAAATGAAATTTTTATGGAAAAATTTAGAAGTTAGAAAACACATTTCAAATAAAGAAAACCTGAAACCAGTAATTCAGGCTTGATGGAAGTAGATTTTTTAAATGGACAAAATGATTTAAATGTTTAGTTTTTTTTTTTCAAGATTTCCTGAAATATTTACGGGAATCTTTCCAAAGAATATATTTCTAGAAATTTCACAGAACATAGGAATCTTGTGTAGTCCCAGATGCTTTTGATAATAACCAGAGCTAATATGCTTTTAAAGTTAATTAGAAATGTAAAGGACTGTACATATGTAGCTGAGAGTTTCAACATTTTTAGATCTAATAATAAGAATAACACAAGTAACAAGAATACAATTATAGTTGATAAACATAATAGTGATAAGCGAAAAATTGGTTTTAACTGCCTGCTGACGGCGCCAATAAACGCTAATGGTAAAAAAAGATACCATTTAGTATGTAAGTATAACACAAATTTTTAAAACAGGCCCTGGTAATGACAATATGGCCATCTTTTGGCATATGTTTTCAATATTAAAATAATCGAACGTTGTAGGTATCGTGAAATTAAAAGAAAAAATACAATTATTTTTTAGCGATTTTTTTACTCGTATACAATTTGTTTTTAATGATAACCCGTATTTTTTTCTACCGGTTATTTATTATTAAGACCTCGATACTGATTCTGTGAGGATAAGTTTTCCTGAATACTAAAATTTAAAATAAAACTACATAGTGTTTCGAACTTGATATATCAGTTCTTACAATTTAAATACGAATTTAACAAAGTATATACCATATTAAAGGGTCAAGGAGGTTTTATGAATAAAGTTACTAAACACTCATCAAATGTTATGCAATGATTTTCGTATTTAGGTTGGTATTCATTTGAGCATTTTTGCGCACCAATCTATGCGCGAACGATTTACGCGCACACACATTCGTTCCTGGAATTTTAAATAACCTATATTTTTGCGCGCAAATTCCCGCTCCAGTTAGTTTGTAGCTATCTGAATATGTGTGTATGAGGAAACAAAATGTCTCGTAATATAACAATTGCAAATACAGCTTTCATTGTAATGCATTTTACAAAAAAAACAGCCCAAATGATGGTGGATAATACAGTTATATCAAGGTCAGTAGGTATAGCAGTGAAGCAGCAGACAGTTTCTTCTATTGCCACTTATTGATGCCTGAAATTGTGTACTGTAATTTTTGACAAAGCAATATAATTATTGAGCAGTGTATTTTACTTGTATTTTAAAACAATTATATTTTCCTCTATATTTACCATTTCCTGTTACAATTGTTGTTCTTTACCTTTGATTTTTTTGTTAATTTTTTATCTATCATCTAACACGTTAATTTTTAAAGTTGTTGCAATTGACTCCCACGCATCTACTTTTCGATTCCTCGAAAAATGACACGGATGTTTAGGGTTAAATAAAATCGGCCGCTTTTCATATTCATCAATTAATTTCAAACATAATTCATTATTCCATTCCATGTTTGAGTTTATGATATGCCACTAGAAAAATGTATGGACGCAGAGCGCGCACACACACATACAGCGAACTATCCTCAACTTATCGTCCAAACTGAGCAAATTTACGCGTAAATATTCTTTTATGTTTACTGGAAACCGACAGGCGGCAGAGCGCGTTCGTGCGTGCTCAAACCTTGCGCGAACAATACTTAGCTCCGTACGCATTTGAGCAGATTTGCGCACAAACCATTCGTGCGCCAAAATTGCTTTTGCGAAAACCTTTGGTCTCAAATGAATGTGCTTATAAACCTTTTGGTTTATAAACACATAGAGCTTCTCGAGAGTTTCCAAACTATTCAGAATATACATATTTTAATTTTGTACATTTCATTAAAAGTATTCCTATTGCATATTATCCACTGCAAATTGATTTTATAGGAAGCAATAAAGGGGTGTACGTCTGTTTATCCGAAGAAACAGCTCCTTTTATGTTCAGGAAGTAACAGACAAACTATAAATAAATATGATTTATGTAAATATTACATAACGTGACGTTACGAAATTGATAAACTAAAATACCGGAAATCATGGCGCCAATAATCTATTGTTACAAAATAATAGAATATTTATTTGTTTTAGTAATAATACATTACAATTGTGGTTATCGAGTTACTAATGCATAATTTACCACGAAAACAATGGAAATGAGTTTCCGTTTAAGAAAATATACGATCGAAAATGCAGAAATGAGACAGAATAAATAATGTTTCCACCATTCCTCGAGTACAACATATGAGATATTTACGTGAGGGCAATATAGCAGCTTAGGAGATATAATAGTGATTGCAAAACAAATTGAAATATTGTGGTATTATAATAGTATGTACCTATCGATTGAGTAGGGAAAGAAAAATGAACAGTTTATCTCCTCCTAAGATAACCTCCTTGGTTGGCGAAACGCGCGTGAATGTAGTATGTTTGGAAAACGTCCAGTTTTTTGTTTCTACGCCGAAGGTGGCCAGTACCCCCTCCAAGCTTATCATAACAGTTCGTAATAACGTCAGTGCTATTTAGTGTATTTTATAGTCCATTTACTCAATGGACAAACCATAAGACATGTCAATGGGTAAATCGTGGTACATATTTTTCGAAAATTCAAGATTTTCGGGCATGAACGCTTAGTGATTTGTCATCTTTCTTTTTTTTTCACTGATATTTATGTGAACGATATAACTTATATCGTTATTAAAAAAAATAGAAAATTATGTATAGGTTATACATAATTTAAATTAAAAAAAAAATAAAAAAATTCTGAATTTATTGCAGCAAAACAAAAAATAAAAATGATTAAGGTTGTAAATGATGCTGCAGAACGTGGTGTTGCTACTGCAACAACGTTCAATAAACATTCAAAATATGAATTATATTTCCAAAATTATTTGCAAATTGTCGAAAAACACCGAAAAACTTACTCAAATTGTTAAAACAAAAACTATGATGACGCGATCAAGTAAAATAAATAAATAAAACATTATAAAGCTTTTGTGAGAAATAATAGAATGTGATTTTAAGAGCACTTTAAATTTATCTAAAAATGTGATAAGACGATCTAGAAATGCATATTTAAAAACTTTCGAGAAAGCACTATAACACTACACAGCAGGGGCGGTGCGTGATATTTCAGTTAGCCATATCTTGAAAACGACGAATGGGACCCACTTCACTTTTTTAGGTGATGACTATACACCTCTTACAGAAAGGATTTATAGTGAAAAACCGTCAGCAAAGTTTGCGAAAATTTTTTCAAAAACACTGGAGCACTCCCTGGGTTCTCAGTAACGCTCTGTGGAATATTTGCAGTATATTTTTTTTTCATAATCTAGAAACAAATATAAGGAGACGATTTTCGATTTGTTACAAAATATTTTTGTTTCAAAAAAGTTATGGCCATTTTAATTTTTAATTTTATAGGAACATTTTGTTTCCCAAAATTAAAATGGCCATAACTTTTTGAAACAAAAAATATTTTGTAACAAATCAAAAAAACATCTCCTTATATTTGTTTCTAGAATGAAAAAAAAAATAAAATATTCCAAAGAGGTATGAGAAGGGCCAGTGTTTTTGAAATTTTTCGCAAACTTTGCTGACGATTTTTTCACTATAAATCCTTTCTGTAAGAGGTGTATAGAGTGGGGTCCTATGCGTCGTTTTTCAAGATATGGCTAACTGAAATATCACGCACCGCCACTGCTACACAGCAACTAGAAAATCGATTAGAAACAGGGGATCTCATACGATGTCTGTTGTTAATCGTCGCATGAGTTCCATTGGGATCTAAGTACACTTTTGGGCAAAATTGAGATTTTTGCTGCAACTATGTAAAAATGAATTCTGCATGTTTTGAGTGTTAAAAATATTGCTATTGGAGTAAAGATGGCGCTATAATCGTTATTTCCATGTAGTTCTAAGTACGTTCGTCTCAGAATATTTTTAATGTTACAAGGTTCTAAGTGCACATCCCGATTTTTAACGAATTTTGGCAGTGTTTTGAGTACTTTTTAAAGAAAGAAAATTATGTCGGATTATGAGGAGTGGTCAGATTTTGCCAGCTATGTGTAATATGGCTTGAAACATTGTGTGGCAGAACCGGTAATGATATTGCCAACGCCTTTATAGGAATTCTAAAAAAAGTATGTGTCCTACACCCTAAAGGTGCGTATTCATTTGCAACAGAATGCTCCGAACGAACCAAACGCGCCGCGCGCGCGTAACAAATTTGTCTAGTCAGTACGTTGCGCGAAACAGAACAGAAATCGCCGAACATTTTCCGAGGTTTGTCGGTAAACGCGATTTGCGCAAAGGGAATTATTCGTTCGCTGGTGCTCAGTGGATACGGACGTTTGGTGCGTTTTCTGTGTTTATCGCGTTCCGTTCTTGGCGGACAAGTAATTTATCGAAGAAAATGGACTGGAGCAGGGAAAAATGCCTTGAGCTGATTGATCAATTTGAAAGACAACCTGTATTATGGGATCCTACAAACGGCTTGTATTTTAATAAAATTATAAAGCATGATGCGTGGGCGGTAATTGCCAAAAATATGGGATGCGCCCCAAATGATGTCAAAAAAAAATGGAAAGTCTTGGCTATTCTAGGACCTACTAGACATATTAGATTCTCAAAGTCTTCTGCAGCCCTCCTCGTAAAATTTGTCAAATGCATATAATCCAGGTCACTGAGTAAGGCCATATTTTTTACGTCGCAAAAAAAAGGCGTATTGCCCACATTTTTCTTTCTTTTCTCTTCTTTTTAACGCTCGTTAACGCATTATTTATAATTAAAAAAGCACCAGCGGCTACAATCACATCATCAGCATCCATGTCGACGAACACACAAACAACACTGATTACTGGTGGGAACGCAGCGAACACCGCAAACACTCCAAACAGCCCGAATTATCGGCGCAAATGTTTGTTACAGCGCGCGCGACGCGTTTGGTTCGTTCAGAGCATTCTGTTGCAAATCAATACGCACCTTAACGTGAAAAATATAATTATAAATATAATGCGTTCCGCAAAATCGAAATTCTATTATGTCTTTTGCTGTTAGTAGATTTTTACAGCACAATCCTAATGTTACCATGAAGTACTCTGTACCTGGACATTCGTGTATACAAGAAGTCGATAATATTCACTCCAGAATTGAAAAGCAACTAAAGTTTTCAGACTTATGGTTGCCTTTAAGTTTAGTGCGCCTTTTACTTAAGACCGTAGAAAACATTTTCAAGTTAAACAGCTGAAAAAAAAATACTTTTCTTGACTATCATGCTGCGTCCAAAAATTTGGATTAAAAAAAAGTTGCATACACAAAGGTAAGAGAGTTACGTTTTGAAAAGAATAAACCCTTTTCTTGTACTTTACAAGAATGACTACAATGATGATTTTACTTTGCGTAAACATTTTATTTAAAGCATCGCCAGCAGATCCACTGTCAATTTTTAATGAAATTAACCTAACTAATAATCAACCTGTAGTTTCAGAAGATAAGTTAAAGCATATCGAATTTTCTTATAAATGATGAGCGCCGAGGATAAAGCATACATGAAAGCGCTTTTAAATGAATACCATGAAGTGCAGAGAAATTAGGCTGTTATTTAAGAAAATATGTTATTTTTTTATTCTGATAACTTGCTAATATTTTTCAAACTTTCTTAATAACTTCACGTACATTTAATTAAATAAAATCTATAAAAAATGCAATTTCAGTTTTATTTAAAAAGCCTTACAGGGTTACATTTAAAGGTAAAACTTAAAAAAAACACATTATTTTTAATTGTTAAATATTTTGAAGTTTTCCCTAGCAAATGGCTCAGAATTATAACACATTAGACCGTTCCAGTTGAAAATCGTCATTATATTAATCAAACCAGTACTTACATTCAACTAAACACTTAAAATTGATTTCCCTGTTAAATTATCCAAAATGTACTTAGAACTCTGTGGAACTCATGCGACGTAATACTCATAAGTCTCATAACTCACCTACAAAGGGCATATGTGCGTCATCGTCCGGTGAACTCGTAAAACCGCAGATCCACGCCACGGTGCACCGGAGACGCAGAGCAGGGCCGCATCTGCCGGCGAAGGAGCACGAGTCAAGTTCTGGGTCGGCTGGAACGGAACAATGGTGCCCTGTTTGTCGGCAGGTGATGAGCAGCTGCAACGAAATTGAAAAGAAACTTGGATTATCGCAAGCCGATCCATAATTTTACCGAAAAGAGAGCTACAATATTTGCGCGTTACATTTTAGTTGCCCATATCCGTCCAATTACTGTTCTGGTGGAGATTGTAGTGTTTACTTATTATTGAACGAGAAATTTATCTTCGGATACGGTTATCTTAGGTGTGATGTAATGTAGTATAACGTTAAACTACATATACAGGGTCCTTTATAAAGTGCGCATCATATGGGACGGACTTTTATTAACGACCGTTTCTGATATTTTTAACTTTGGGGCTAACTTGTGCCTTAACCTAGATGAACTTCGCTTTTCTTCTAGATGGTTTGAAAAAAAGTGCTTTTAAAACAAAACAAAAATCATTTCAACTTGCTTAAAAAACTGTTTAAATTTTTTTCGTACAATCTTTTTAGTTCAAATAGAAGATAATGCAAAACTGAAGCTAACAAGCCTTGGTTTGTTTTAATTGAACGTCTAGTTTTCTTGCGATCTCGCCCGCCAGTTTCGTCATCAAAAAAAATCATAAAAACAAAAACTCGAGAAAACGCGCTTTAAAGTTTACCGTTGAGAGGACCGGTCTTATTCCCTCACTACCTTCGATGCGTCTGCGGTTGCGTTCTTCTACTACTATTCTACTTCTGTCGTCTCCTACGTCGTCTCACTTCTGTTTATCCTTTTTCATAACAGGCCGATGTCGGCTTTACACACACGGTATAGTTAGGAGTTATTCGACCGCGAGAAGGAGCGCGCGCTCCAAGCTCCAACTGCCCGAGCGCCCGTATACCGGCTCGACACACCACTGCGTTTAGTGCTGTATCTATAAAAATATTGTAAATTAGCCTCTATAACTTTAGATACATATTCTTAGATACATTAGGAATAGATTTAAGCAATAAAAAAAACTATTTATTGAGCCTCTTAAAGCAGGATTCCCCCTTAAGACTCAAATGTCCTGATTTTTTAAAGTTTTCAGCTAGCTTCTTTTTAATGTTATCGGTGCTGACAAAAATTCGATCAGGTCCACTCCGACGTAAAATTTCATGCTTTTTCAGAATATGGTTTTAGAGTTCTTCAGAAATTGATTTTAAAAATGGACAAAATCACGATTTATTCGACAACAAAAAAAATTTAGACACGAATTTCTTTATGAAACAGGTAATCCCTAGGTTCTACATTAGATAAAATTGCGTCCTCGAGTCCTAATTTGAAAAACATGGCTTTATTTTATTTTTAAAAATGTTTGGTAAACCAAAATGGCGGCCGTAACAAAAAATATGCTTGTATTAACTTCATAATTTTTTTCTCAAAAACTACGGACTTTGGTAAAATTGTTCTAAGAATAAAAATGTCTTAGAATCAATCGAAAAATACCATAATTTTTTTTTCAGATTTTTGGAAATTTCGATTTTATAATTTTTGGAACAATCAAAAACCAATTGTAAAAATCCTGAAATTTGAGTATTAAAAAAATTTTGACATTTTTGTTCTTGAAAATTTTTACTAAAAATTTACAGTTTTCGAGAAAATTATTCCTATATCAAATATCAATAGTTTTCGTCTTGTAAACAATACAAGAATTTTTTAAAAAAGAAAAAATTCACAATTTTTTGAACAATATTCACAATTTGTTTCAGGTTTTTAGGATTACGAAATTGAAATTTTCAAAAATGTCATTTAAAAAAATCTAAAAAAAAAAAAATTGAAAGTATTTTTTCGATTGATTCTGACATTTTTATTCTTACCTATAATATTTTTTCCAAAGTCCGTAATTTTTGAGAGAAATAGTTGTGAAGTTTATACAAACATATTTTTTGTTTCCGCCACCATTTTGTTACTTTTTTTTTTAAATAAAACAAAGCCATTTATTTTAAGTTTAGATTTCCTGAAGCAATTTCTTCTGATATAGACCCTGAAGATTACTTGTTTCATAAAGGAATTTAGATCTATTTTTTTTTGTTGTCGAATAAATCGTAATTTTGTCCAAAAATTGTTTATAAATTTTTAAAATCAATTTTTGAAGAAATCTAAGACTATATTCAGAAGAAGCATGAAATTTTATGTGGGAATAGACCTGATCGAATTTTTTTCAACACGAATAACACTGAAAATAAGCTGTCTGAAAACACTTAGGACTTACGTGTTAAACATAAAAAAAAACGACCTACTCAAACGGAGTCACGTTAATTTCGGTACCTTAAAAAGATAATTAAAAAAAGTGAACTAAAACATCGTTGATAATTTAACATTGTCAATTTCAATTTTTCAGAACTTAATATAATTTAGTACCTATTTGTCTTAACAAAAAATGTTTTATTCGACATTTTGTAATAAATATAAATACTTAATGGTGTGGAAAATCTACCCAACTAAAGTGTAATTTTTTTATAGTTTTGTAAACAGTGGTAAATACAAATAAATACCATTGCAGTAGGTCGTTTTTTATTGTTTTTAAAGCGCAATATAACACCAAAGTTTAATTAAAAAAAGTCCTTAATAAAAAAATTCCCATATGATGCGCATTTTATAAAAAGTAATATGTTGATCACTTTAAATATTATAAAGAATCTAGCTTAAACTTTTTTTGGTATCCTCTTATGTACATATCAAACATTTCATGGGTCATATGTCAATTTTGAGTATTTACTGTCAACACGAGACGTAAAAACTAAATATTTGTTACTTTACGTCATAGAATATAATTGTTATGATTATAACAAACGTTAAATATTAATACTATTTGGTATATGGTCGATACGCCGTTTTTTCTATGAAACCCTCGATAGTACCTCGATTTCCATTGTTTAAACGTATTGAATTAAAGATGCATTTATAGCAAACCACGGCAAATAGACTTGTTTTGAATTCTTCCGAAGCGACGAAGTTAACAAAAAATTTAACGGTCAACAAAAACAAGATAAATTAATTACTAGGGTCCGGAAACTATAAAACTCTATGATAATTAAAGTATAAACCGTATTTTATAAGCGCCTTGTAACTTATATAGGTACGCGTGTATTTATTGCCCGTGCTACGTACGGCATTGATCCTACTCGACAACGCGCCGGGACCTGTGCATGCGCCATCCCGGTGCGGGAGGACAGGATAGTTTTACGCAGTTTAATATGCGTCAAGGCAAACATTCCGAACACTATTAAATACTTCAACATCCACGTAGGGGAGTGGAACTATAGCACCTACTACATTTCGACGATTTTTTTTATAATTTTTTTTAATGGTTATATAGACGTAAAGTGTTTTGAAATGTCGATATTTTAGTATAAGCGAAAACAATTACGTCTGTCTGTCGATCTGTTAACTTTTTTTGAGTGCACAATAACTAGAGAACGCTTTGGGATATCAACTTCAAATTTGAAAAACAGGAGACCTAAACATTGAGGGGTTGGAGGAAAAATACATATTTTGGGGTTAACACATCTTAGGGGTTAACACATTTTTGTTTATCTACTGATAATTTGCCCACGATGTAATATCGGCACTTAAAATTTGATACACGTGTACACAATAGTCTGCAAATGTAAGTGTTTTTAGCTTAATAGGGTGGGGATAAGTAGGTATACAACAAATAAAATCAAACATAAATCTAGGTATTTACACAGTGGACAGAACTTCAAAAATCTTACTCTTTTCGCAATCCCCCCCTCCCCGCACACCCTCATAAAATAAGTATTAAAATTTCCCACTCAAAAGTTTAATATCTTCAAAATTTATTATAATTTCTCGGGTTGGAAGTTTGTAAGCAAACTTCTGAAATGAGCGGTGCCTGTCTATTGTATAATTCATAAAAGCTACAGACTTCTCAAAATAGGTGGGAATATCTTCTCATTCTGTAATAAATATTTTTTAATAACTCTTTACAGCGACCAACAAAAATCTCCATCTGCTACTAATAAAGTAACTACAGAGTGTTTTAGTGCGTATTTAGTCCATAAAAACTTTTCAAAAATGGAATATGCAAGGTTGTTTGCTTCCTTCATTGCCACCTTTTTAAAATATTGCAAAGCAGTGAATAGTGGTAATTAAATTTTAAAGTATAGTGTTTCCATTTATGGCCAGTTTGATAGTAATTTTTAAGACACATGCTTGAAAACCGAAGAACATCAAAAATATCTCCGAAATTTAATTTATGTCTAATTTTAACCCCTATGACCAGAAAGACAACTTAATGTCAGATAACTTTGGCCGAAAAAATACAGGGTGTTTTATTTCAACTAAACAAGTTATCTCGATTTGAAATCGGCAAAATGTCACACAATAAATTGAACACTTAGTATATCATTCGCGAATTTATATTAATTACAAGGTTTTGAGCACCTTATGTTCTTACGCCGTGCCAAAAATAAAATGGGAGCTTACTACCCAAAAAAAAGTAATTATAGTTTTTCCAGACTATAACATATGTCAATTTTGTTTAAAAATATGAAATATCTCCAAAACGGACGGGTCTAGGTATAGGTTATGATTAGGGTCCGGAAATGTGTGCCACAACGCAGGGTCGGCATTATACAACTCTATGATAATTAAAGTACAAGCCGCATTTTTAAGTGCCTTTCCGGACCCTAGTTATAATAAATGTTACCGACTCAAAATTGTGTGATCTTTCCAAATTTGCAAAATATAGGGTGTTCATCTAAAATTTTATAGGGTGATTCATTTAAAATAATGAAGTTAGTCGATGCCCAGAAGTATATAAACAACCTGGAGATTCAAAAGTAATTTAAAAATATGGCAAAAAAGGGTGCAAACAACCTCACTATTCTGTTTTTTCGTTTTTCATGAAACCATGATTTTATTGACCAAATACGCACCAAAAACTCATTCTGTATATTTATTGCCAATACATTATAAATTTCTCGCTGTTAATGATTTGCAAATATGAGCAAATTTAAAGTTAGTGTTTTCCGCTGTTCAAAAATATATCAATTTTTCTTTTCAAGGTCGCGATTAATAAAACGTTTTTAACCTGAAAGAAATAGAAACTATCTGAAGGGGCCTCAATGAAACTAGAGCGAGCGTCCATGATTTTCTTATGTTAAAAAATGAAAATATAAGTTTTCTTTTGTCGACAAGCAATACGTCTATTTTTTCAGAAAATATTAAAACAATTGAAAAATATATTCTATATAGAAATGTACTATATGTACGTTATATCAGTTTATGAATGAATGCCTATCAAGATCGCTGAATGAACTCAAAGCTATTATCTACATTTACTTATTGATAAGAACTCTAAACGACCTATTCGAATTTTATACTTCTGTATTTATGTATGTATATCTCTATCTACACAACTACGAGGAAGTAATATTTTCTTACAGGAAGACATTCTACTCATATTAGAGGTTTTAATCAAAACGGTGTGAGAATAGGAAGGATTCAGGATTCAATATTTACATTTTACAAAAGGGGCATTCCATGTAAAAGAGGAAAACGACATAAATCTTAAAATTCCTTTAATTATTCCTAATTTGGCACTAATTCATAATTAAAAGTCTATATTTTATTAATTTGTAAAAAAATTGTTTTAAATGAATAAAAAACCCGGCTCTTTTGATGTATTGAATTGTTTAGGGGGCAAATGTTCTTTAGGTTGGCAACACTATTTTTAGCCATCTAAATAATTTCAGTAAGCTGACGATTGTATTTCAGAGAAAGAATTAAAAAAACTAAGGAACTACATATAATTCAAATGAAAAGGTATGCTAGTTTTTGTGTATTTCTTGTTTGAATATAAGTATTTCGCATGTCCCACCAGTCACGCAAAAATAGATAAAAGTTGTTTTTCTAACCTCAAATATGACTTTATCAATTCTGATTCTTCTTAGAAACAATAATACACATGTGGCAAACTATTTAAGTTTCTTATAATTGTTAAAAAGTCCATATTATAGTTTTTAGACTTTTCTGAAACATGCCCCACCAGTCACATGTGACTGGCGAACTTGAAAGCTTGCACATGTTCCGAACTGGACTGGGGTGTTGAAATTAATTGGAGTTTTTTTTGCCTCTGGTCATGGTAAAGGTGTAGTTGATGGTATCGGTGCAACAGCAAAAAGATCCCTTTGGTCTGCTATAATGATAAGAAAAGCAGTAATAAAAATAGCTGGGACTGCTACGAGTACTTAGTGTCAAAAAATATCAATGGATTGCATATTCTCTTTGTTGGTGTTGATGTCATTAAAGAACATCGAACAAATCTTGACAAAAGATGGCAAAACATTAAAATAATTCCACGTATACAGAGACACCATGATTTTAAATTTCAGGGAAATAAATGCATCATTTATACTCTGACGGCAACATCTTCTGGATCCAAAAGATTTTTAATGATTCAAGGAGAAAAAGTTCAATTACTCTGAGATATATAACTCCAGTGATAGTGAACAGCAACTGGACGTGGATCCAAAAGAAATAGTCGAGCAAAATATAAACGCAAAAACCAATTCAGATACTGCAAATTTTCCAAGTGCCATTTTCAATGCGAAAGATATCAAGAATGAAACTTATATCACAGTTAAATTACAGGCAAAAGGGAAAAAGATCAACAGAAAGAGCACAGATATGTAGCAGTGTGTCAAGACGAGAAAGACATAGACGACGAAATAAAAGTCACGTTTTTAAAATTGACACCAGATAATGAACCAAAGCTTTTTGTCATAGACGAATCTGATGTGTCTTATGTCCATGCGGATCAAATAATTGAAATCCTTCCTGATCCTGTAATAAAGCGGTTAGGAAAACGAATGTTCTACCAATTTGCAGAAAATGTTAATATTTTTGAAAAATTAAATTAACAGTTATACCTATATTTTTTAAATTAGACATCGTCATTTTCTTTTATGGTAGTTTAAAAAACAAGTTTCTTTTATTTTTGTTATTAACAACTAAAATTTATTGAGATTTTGTTATTAGTATGTTTGACCCTTTATTCGCGTTGTGCTTATTTGTAGTTTCTTATCTATTTTAATTACTTTTTAAATTTATCAATAACAACGTTAATAAGATGTAAAAATCATAAAACTGATTTTAATAAACAACTGTGTTCACATATTTTGTACTTGTCCCACCAGTCACAAACGCCTGTCCCATCAGTCACAATTTAAACATTTTTATTGCTTCTACGTAGGCTATCAGTCTAATTCTTGATAAAAATGGAAGCATATAGAATAGATTTTATATTAAGGAAAACATCTCACTTGAAAGTTAAGTGGTCGAACTGAAATTCGTCTTCAAGTACACCGTGGTAAGAGAGGAGGATTTTTCGGTGTCCCACCAGTCATGTTCGTTCAAGTAATAATTACAAAGAACTCAGAAATTATTCGTTTTTTTAAGGGATGTTTTACATTAGTTATTCACCTATGATTTAAGATACATTTCACTATTGTATAAGTTTCGATGACATAATTATAGCTCATAGTTAGTCAAATTCCGGAGTCAAATGTCCCACCAGTCACAAAGGTAACCCCCCAAACCTATTCCAAGTTCGGAAAATGTGCCACCACCCCCGGGGGCGCCCCCCAAAAAACCCCTGATAAAAAAAAATCCCCAATGTGAAGTAAATAAACCCCCTGTTTTTTTTTCCCCCCCCCCCCCCCCCCCCCCCCCCCCCCCCCCCCCGGCGCTGGATAGGTAAATGCAGTTTTACATGCAGTAAGCCGGGATTTCCGCCCTCTACTCATGACATAGCGCAGTCATCCCAATGCCCGAAAAGCTGTTCAAAAATCGAAAACCGATGATTTTTTTTTGCGTAATTTTGAATGCAGGATTTGATAAAATATATATTTCTACACCAAATGCCAAAAGGGTCGTAACTTGTTTTACCTACGCGACGCTTGTTACAACGAGGAAGTTGCCCTTTGTACATATGTACTTCTGCGAGATGAGTTGTAATGTGAAAATTGGAAGTGCTCCATCTTGTAATTCAAATGCTTGTTTTTAGTGTTCTCATATGGAGGGTGTATTTATCGAAAATCATCTCAAAAGTTACGTTCAACGGGGGGATTGTTTTCAATTAGAATATAAAAGTAAAGGTGTTCTGCTCAGAAAAAAAATTAGGATCAGATAAAAAATCTGATAAGGAAAGAAAAAGACGCATCTAATACTTCAAGTATTAGGTGCGCCTTTTTTGCGATTCTTGTTGTAATCCATGTTTTTGTAGTCCGCACGGGGAGAAAAACCAAAAAGTTTATATTGGTTTGTGAAATTGTAATACTGGGGGTTATTGGGGTCGTTGATTACGAATCTTGCATTGGTTTTTTAAAAACATAATGGTGGACACAAAATGGCAGATAAATTTCGTAAAAAACGAACCTGATCTACACAAAGTGATTGATTGAAACCATTCGTTTCTACAAGCCCTAATACTTATTAGGGCTTGTAGAAACGATTAATTTTTGAAAATTTGGACCAGCTAATAGATCTATGTCGGACTTGATGAAAATATTTTCAAGATGGCTGCACTTCCGGTCGGCATCAAGTCGGCATAAGCTTCCTTATTTCAAATGGACAGATACCCTTTTTACTCTATAGGTAGATTTTACATGTTATTTTATGTAGATATATTTTCATTAGATTTCTCTATAACTATCCTTTACCGTTTATAGGTTATTTTCGATTTTTTGAAATTTTGTTCGTTAACGCTAACATTTGTTAACGTTATTTGAATCTATTTGTAGTGGTCATTTTAAAAAATTAAATATCGGTATTAGCAATGTCGTTAATAGAACCCTAAAGCTACGCAGCAATGCTTTTATTATTTCTCAATTATGTACAATGAACTACCATTTAGCCCAACTTCGAACCATCCAAACTCAAATCTTCTATACAGTGAATCGTACTATACTTCACATTTTAACGTGGAATTGAATTTTGCATCTATATTAGCATTTCCTATACCTATATTTAATTTTTTTTTTTTAGTTAATTATCTTTTTTTTTCATACCTATAATTTCAAACGTTATGGCGCTAATGAACAAAATTTGATAATATACCGGAAACATAAGTACAGGGAAATCTCATGAAAATATACTTAAAATAAGGTGTAGAATCGAAATTTGCAATAAAAAAAGGTACCATTCTATTTAAAATAAGCTTGATGTCGACTTCCGGTATAACCGAAAGCGCAGCCATCTTGAAAATATTCTCATCAAGTCCGCCACGGACTATTAGCTGAAGTCCAAATATTCAAAAATCAGTCCCTTCTATAAGCCCCCATAGTTTTAATGGTTTCGATCAATCACTCTATATACATGAATTTTCGCGATTGCTAATTATGAATTTAGTAATTAATTTTTTGAAAACAAAATGGAGGACACACTTCTGTCTGAATCTGATCTTTACAAAAGAAAAACGTTTGGTTTGGTAGAGTTTTCGGGGTCCTGATTATGAGTTAATTATTTAATTTTTTGAAAACTTAATGGCGGACAAATTTTCCAAAAATGTATATGATCTTCACGAAAATTTGTATACTAGGGTATACAAATGTTGCTGATTGTGAATCTTATATTGAATATTTCGACATTTTGAAAATATAAATAGATTGTTGCATTAGCAATCAGTAAGAATTTTCAAAAGAGTGACGCTATTTGGAGCAAAATTTGTCGGCCACTTTATGTTTCAAAATTTGAATTTTTACTTCGGATTTGGATTCCTTGACTACAAAAACGTTGGAAAACGAATTTTCAAGAATATTTATAGCTCACAATTCGATTTTTGGCCAGCTTTTTGAGCTTTTGGGACTACTATGCGGCGTCCTGAACACAACGAAATTGGACGCATAACGAATGATTTTCGAAATGCACACCTGTATTTGACTAAGGAAACACGTGACATATTACGCCCGCTTATGGGACCAATGGGGCTGCAAAATTTACAGCGGTTAGAATTGTTCGGCTGATGTGTTTTGATTGGTTGACACGGTCGTGATAACGAAATTACAGGGCTTGTAGAAAAAGTAATGAGACTGTATTAATATGTAATTTATTGTGAATATCACTATAAATCATTAATATCCTTCAAAGTAAGTTCATTAGCCATCCACATTCTGCCAGCGATGTTTCCACGATTCGAAGGCGGCTTCCGGAATGTCTTTTAAAGTTAGCGTCGTAGCCGCTTTGACGGCGTCAAGAGTCCCGTGGCAACGTCCTTTGAGGACGGTTTTAAGTTTTAGAAAAAGAAAAGTCTAGGGGGCCAGGTCGGGACTGTAGGGTGACTGGAGAATCGTTGAAATTTCGTTCTTGGCGAGGTAGTTGCTCACCACGAAGCAGGTGTGCCTTGAAGCATTGTCGGGGTGAAGCTTCCAATCGGCGATGATGGCTGGCCTCACTCGGTTGACTCTGTTTCAATCTTTTGAGCACCTCCACGTAAAAAGCACGCTGCTCAATTGATTTCTACATTTCGGAATTTCGACCGAGTTTTATCACAGAGTAGGTACACTAAAAAGACGATGCTGTCCAAATAAGTGGTTGCAGACGACTGCCCAACCCGCCGTTTCGAAGTTTAGACTCCCCACCTACAAACCCGCCAGCTGCGAGCGTGCCGGGAAGTACAGTCGCGTGAGGAAAAAATGAGTCTCACTATTTTTTATACAAACCCTGTATAAATTATTTTGCATAAATAAATAAAATAAAACACAAATAAATAAATATAAAATAAATAAAACATAAATTTAGTACCTTTGTGTACATAGATGAAATTATAAGAATGAAATATTAAGATAGACCGACGCCACAAATAAATGCTGTTTTGTGTCACATTCGTTTAGTTGCAATGACAAATCACATGGAATATCTACTTAATTAAGGTTAGTAAGTAAGCCGCACTAAGTACTGGTAAGAACACCCAAAGATGAAATACGTAAGTTACAAAACTATGACCATTATCACTTTTCACAGCATTAAGTAAGTTATTGTGAAACGTTAGACAAATGTATGTCTAAACGTTTATATGACAATTATAATAATTTAGTTTAGAAGGTTGCGTGTCTAGCATCGCCGTTCAGAAAATTAAACTTTAATAACAGTAATTAAAGTGATCTTTTAGTTCTTTAAACAGGCGAATGAGCACCTAAGAACAAAATCTTCAGGATTCCGTTACTAATCAGAGACGCAAGGTGCAGGTAAGGTGACGACACGCGCACCAGACAGATGTTTCCGAAGGCAGGTGCCTACCTTGCCGACGGAGCATGAAATAAAAAATATTTCATCTTTTTTTCCCGCGGGAACTTACGACTTCACCACCACCCAAATAAATGTAAATAAGTTGCACTATTAATTGAGTCAAGAGAGCCACGTAATACACCTGGCAGTGTATTTCAATAATTGCTACTTTCAGGTACAGACGTATACGGGGTGAGTTTTTAGTTAGTCTGTAATATAATCATTTGTTCATAAGATACATATACTAAAGTACAATATGTGAGGTTGTTTTCATATTTTGGAAAGAGCACACAATTTGGAGTTGAAAACTTTTATCGTAAGCTCTACAGACCCAACTATTTCGGAAATATTTTGATGTATTTTTATATATGTTTGGGTCTGGAATAATTGTCAACCGGGACACTGGCCAGCACAAAAATAAGCGCTGCGGAAAGAAGTTTTTCTCAAAATGTTCGTATGCTCAAGAGCTTTCGAATGAAAACTGGCCGTTTTCGAGTTTTTTTTAATACAATGTGGCAAGCATAATGGCACCTACACGTACATACATATTTCAAGAAATAGCTCAATCCCCGGCATGTAGATCTCTGTGATGCATTTTATTTGCAAATATTAGTGAGCTTTACGTATTACCAAAATTTCGAGGCCTCAAAGTCTGCAAGTGGTCGGAAAATGAGTAATCGCCATTTCTTGGCAGTTCTTTGTAATTTTTTCAACATAATATTCCCGTAAAAGGGTTTTTTGACTACATTAACTAATCTAATGTGTTTCCGTCCGCTGAATTCGAGTCCAGAAAGAAAAAAAAATAATATCATGAGAGGATTTGACCATTTTTTGACCATAATTTTCAGTTAAAAAGAATTTTTTGATTCAGAGTAACTACTTTTATGTTTATCGACATGGAAAATTCGATTTTTTCGTTGTTAAAATTAAAAAAATCTTAGAGTCATAAGATAGGACCAATATTTGACCATATTTTACAGTTAAATGGATTTTTTTGCTCAGAGTAACTATTTATTGACATGGAAAATTCAATTTTCTAGTTCTTGAAATTAAAATGTCAAATGGTGATGAGATATAGCATATATTTGACCATTTTTTGGTAAGTACTTTTGGTATTTTTTGATCATCATTTTCAGTCCAAAAGGATTTTTTTTTTTCAGAGAAACTATTTTTATATTCATCGACATGGTGATTTGGATTTTTTTGTTTCTTTCATACAATTAATTTACTTTCGTCAAACAATGCCAAAATGTCAAAAAAATCATATTGCCCTATCTCATCAGCATCCGATTTTTTAAATTTTTAATAACCAATAAATCGAATTTATCAGGAAAGATAAACATAACATTAGTTTCTCTGAGACAAAAAAATCTTTTTTAACTGAAAATTATGGTCAAAAAATGTTCAAATATTGGCCAAAAAATGGTCACAAAATGGTCAAATATCTTATGATTCTGAGGTATTTTTATTCTGGACTCCATACAAATCGAATTCAGCGTACTGAAAAACACTAGATTAATAGTATGTTACAAATTGACAAAAAAAAATGGTCAAAAATGGACGTTACTCATTTTCCGACCACTTTAAGACATTGAGACTCCGAAATTTGAGTTTAGCGGACCATAAAACGTAGAACTCGCTAATATTTGCAAGTAGAATGTGTCATAGACAGAGGTCTACATGCCGGAGATTGAGCTATTTCTTGAAATATCTATGTATAGGCGCCATTTTATGCTTGCCACATTGTATTAAAAAAAAAAACTCGAAAACGGCCATTTTTTCATTCGAAAGCTCTTGAGCATACGAACAATTTGAGACCTTAAAAACGTTTTCCCACAATGCTTATTTTTTGGGCAGACCACTGTCGCGGTTGATATGGAATGTCCCAAATATTTATATATTTTTGGTAGCAGAACCTCACTTCTTTTTTGCCACGGTGGCGTAAGGATAAGATGCTCCACTATTTGCAGCTAAAATAAATTTGCAAGTGGTGGACCAAGTGTTCAGTTTATTATGCTACATTTTTTCAATTTAAAATCTAGATAAGTAATTTAGTTCAAGAACACCATTGACAATTTAGAACACCGTGATTTTTTTTATGTATCTTAGTTTGTTATCTAACTTTTAATTCTCTTTTTTCTTGTACAGGGTTTGTCCGGAAAGTAATGTCAGTGAATTTTTTTCCCGAGACTGTACGCGTCAGCCCGCGCTTTACGTGCTGAGATTGTCGTGGGGGGGATCTGGCAACAAGACCCAACAAGCGTCAGTTGGCTACCGGTCGTTGTAGCGGTCGCATTACTCGTTCTTTGAGAGTCGTTACAGTGACCCGGTGCAAGAAAAATGCAACGTTCGCTTGAGCAACGGATGGCGAAGTTCATCGAAGATCAAGTTTTGTGTGAAACTGGAGAAGAGTGCTGCGGAAACCATTCCAATGTTGAAGAAGGCTTTCGGCGTCGATTGTCTTTCGGACAGGCAAATTTTCCGGTGGCACAAGGCCTTCGCAGATGGTCGGGAAGATGTCAACTACGAGAACCGCGCTGGACGGCCATCAACCTCCAGTTCCGACGACAATGTGAAACGTGTGCGTGCCTTGTTGAACACTGACCGTCGTCTAAGTGTCCGTTTAATTTCCGAAACATTAGACATTACGAAAACCATTGTTCACGAAATTGTGTCGGAGTCTTTAGGAATGAGGAAGGTGTGCGCGAAGCTCGTGCCAAAAGTGCTAACGGACAATCAAAAAAGCGAGGCGTGTCGAAACCTGCCAAGAACACCTTTTGGACACCTGCGAAGACAACCTCGCTTTCCTTGATGACGTCATTACCGGGGACGAAAGTTGGGTCTGAATACGATCCGGAGACGAAGAGGCAAAGTGCGGAATGGCACACGTCGAACTCCCTCGCCCCAAGAAGGCCAGGATGTCCAGGTCAAAGATCAAGACAATGCTGATTGTCTTTTTTGATTGCCGGGGATTGGCCCATCAACGGAGGGTGAATCGCGTCCGCCCAGACATCTCAAAATCCTGGAAGCTTCACCACGACAATGTGCCTTCGCACACCTGCTTCCTCGTGGCCGATTACCTCGTCAAGGCAGGCATCACAATTGTTCCCAGCCTCCCTACAGCCCCGATGTGCCCCCCCCCCAGACTTTTTTCTGTTTCCGCGCCTCAAAACCCCAATGAAAGGACAGCATTTTGGGTCGGTGAAAAACATTCAGAAGGCTTGCACCGACGCTTTAAAGGCGATTCTGGAAAACGACTACCGTGCGGCTTTTGATGCGTGGAAGACCCGCTGGAACTGATGTGTGGACGCAGGAGGAATGTATTTTGAAAGTTTCTAAATATTTGTACACATAGAACCAATAAAAACCATTTTTCAAAGCTCACTGACATTACTTTCCGGACAAACCCTGTATGCATATAATCTGGGTGAAATACAAATGTAAACGAGATATTTACGATTTTTTTCGGTTATTAACAATTTTTCTTAAAATTTACTATTAGACCAGACACATGTAAACGGTAAACTTTATAAAAATTTAATCAACTGCTATTCATTGCATATACAGTTGGTAGGCCTTTGCTTTTGTAAGCAAATCGTGTTACTCTGTCCTATGGTACTATGTATTTAGATACCCTTTAAAACATCATACATTTTAAAAAATCTGATGAATTCTCGGTTTTAATGGATTAATTTCTCGACTTTAATGGAAATCGAGCAATAAATAAATGTTTAGAAGGCTTCCCAGGTTTTAAATGGGTCACACGGTGTGTACACGCTTTGTGGCTCATATGCATTGTTCTAATTCCACATAATTTTTGCTGGTTCAAAATAAATTTAAATCTGCATGACAAACACTAAGATTACCTCATTATTGTTGGCAACAAATCAACGTGCACAAAATATTCTGTGAAGTATTTTCCTAGGTTCCATTCACCGGTAATACGCCGAGACTTGCATGTGCATATATCGATTTGAATGTAAAAAAAAATATTCACATCAAAACTTCATGAGTAACTGGGTCCTGAAGGTTTGATAGTGTTAATGAATTGGGAAATTCGACATATTAAATTTGAACAATTAACGTAAATTGTCGAAGTAATTTATCAAAATCACATCTTTTGAATTATGTATAAACGGATCAGTAATTGCATTCATATTGTTTACAATTACATTTTTAGATTTATATTTATATTAGGTAACAAAAGTTCACAAGCAATTTGGACTTGATATTCCAAGTAAAATTAAAAGCCGACGTTTCGGCGGTTAATTACAACCATTTTCAGGGGTGCAAGAACCAGTAAGGTAAATATACATACATACAATAAAAAATGTACACATAAATGTGTTAAACATCATAGCGAGTCTATGTAATACAATTTTTGCGATTAATTAAAGAAAAATAAGAGCTAAACAATAAAAAAAGTGCAATAACTGTTGTTTTTCAGAGCTTCAAATAAAAAACAAAAAACATTTCGCGCTAAGTCATTCTCGTAAATATATAGAGCTAAAGCTGTTTTTAATAATTTTATAGTGTCAATACATTATTAGAAAAGTGGAATTTGTCTGTTTATCATTTTATTGAATTGTACTGCATTATTCCACAGCGAAACCACCTGCTACATAAAAATGTAAAATATATTCGCTAAATCCTATTTAGTTTTTATTTTTTGTCTGTCTTCTCTCTATTGTGACTTGTCAATGGTGACTATCCAAGACTATGTAGTGTCCAAATAAATCCAAAATTGTTTGTAAACGTGAAGTATACGTGAAAACTATAAACCTTTAGATAATTAATGTTGGAAAGAGTACAGGGTCGTAGTTTTCGTTTGAAAAATTCTTAAAAGGTTTTTGGAAGCTCCACAAGCTACCTACGAGTTTAGTAATTTCATGACTAAAGTCGTTGTACTTTCGTGAAAACGGTATGTACGGGAAATTCAGTATTTGCCGTCAGTCGCAAAAATGCAGTACTTGGTAGCAGAAGCATGTCAAGGTCAAAGTGAGTAGAGTGGTAGCACGCATTTAAAAACCACTTTCAGCAAGAAAAAAACATGATGGTAGAAAATTAAATTAAAAAGAAATTTCTGAGTACCTTGAATATTTTAAAATAAAAATTTACTTAGAATGTAGGAAAACCATTTTCAGTATTTATTAGAACTTATTAACTCACAAATTAAGAAAAAATGTCATTCATATTGTATAGGTGTGGATGCATAGATGCCAATCCAACCGCACATGCCCTAGATTTGGTAATGTTCTGAGTTTTCTGGTTTTCTCAGAACTGTAAAGCAAATGCGTTACCGAAATAATCTTAAGTCGCTCCCAGTGGCCATGGCAAATAATAATAATAGCCACTCCTTCCGCACAGGTCCCTGAGAGGACCTAAGGGGTTACTCTTCGGAGTAATTATAGGGTGAGTTATTATTATTATTATTATTATTATATGAGGGAGACCCTACAGGGCAAACTCAAAATGAAAAAAAAAACAACTGTTCTCTTGTTCTCATTACGAATGATTAAACACAACAAAAATCAGATGGTTTTTAAGAATTTTTCACGAACAGTATTCCTTGGTTTTGTGAAAAATATTTACTATTCGTGGCGAGTGGTTTTTGAAAGCGTGGCTCACGTTCAATCTACCCCCCCCACTTAGAAACGTATAGATATTAAATACTACGCAAACATGCAACAATTTTGAAAAAAAATAACTGTACCTGATTGAGTCACATGTCTAAAGTCATTTACACTTATTTTTTTATTATAATAATATATTCAGCAGATTTACAGATATTTAAGGAGTATATGATAAAACAATGTGTATTTAGTTTGAAAACAATCCCTAATCTTATTTTTAAAGTGCCCTATTTTATGAAAAAAAATATGTCAATGTCCTTTAAATTATTGTACCTCCTGCATATATGGGCCATTGTCATCAAATTGTCTTATTTTCAGTTGCATGGTGAAAACGCAAAAACTTGTGCTGCCTGGTTGATAAAATGGGGTTAATGGATATATTATATTATAAGGAAGATTTTCTTAGTTGCGCTTCAGCAGATATGCCAGCAAACGGCAACTGCGACCGATTTTTGTATACTCATATACCAGGGTAATGACCAACCAAGAGGAGATACATTTCAAAAGACGGGGTTCATTTCGTTCCTTTCTATTATTATTATTAATATTAAATTGTTAAAAAGTATTCTCTCAATTGTTGATCTGAATAAATAAATATATAATAAGTTCCCTTATAGATTAATTTTCAATAATGTATGCCGTTTCTATTGCTTTGTCATTACCCTGGTATATGAGTATACAAAAATCTGTCGCAGTTGCCGTTTGCTGGCATATCTGCTGGAGCACAACTAAGAAAATCTTCCTTATAATATAATAAATCCATGAACCCCATTTTATCAACCAGGCAACACAAGTTTTTGCGTTTTCATCATGCAACTGAAAATAAGACGATTTGATGACAATGACCCATATAACAGTTATTTGGGGGAATAAAAATGGTGATGAGTTAGAAACCGTAATATGAAAAATGTTGTCTTATGAAAACTTATGCGACTTAGACTTATGTGACAATAAAAATATACGGAATATACGTCAAAAAAGTTCTGAAACATCTGAATTTTTAAAAAACATATATTAAATCGACCACCCGTAAAATTACTCATATGCAGGGGTGATTAATTGAATATGATTAAAAAACTTGTATTCTTATTATATTTTTATTTTGTCGAGTTTTTTCCCTAAGATCATCGGACGTTCCGATGAGAGTTATTATTTTTTTTATAAGGAATCCAAAAATGAAGGTTCTCATTTGAAATTTTAATGTTTCCCACGTTCAACCATTTGGAAGAAGGTGGGGATTAATTTTCATCTAGTTTAGTATAGACATCCAAAAAAAAAAACGTCATCAACTCTGGCTATGAACGAGAGAGATAGAAATAGCGGTCATGTCAAATCTTTTAGGTTATGTCAAACTTTTGACAAGTGACTGTCACAATTTGTAAAATAAACAATAGCTGTCATATGATGTGACAGTTTAGACAAGTAAATAAGGTTATAAATTCGAATAAGAATGGAAATACGTCTTTTTTTTCTTGGCCAACTTTGATGACGTTTTTTTTGGATGTCTCTATAGAATGAAACAAAACAAAAAGCAATATATTTTCTTTTTTCGATGTCAAGTATATTTTCTGCATATACTAAACGTTTGGACCACCACTGTATAATTTATTTCTATGGTTCTACAAGGATGCGATTTTTTTATACCCATTGTCTATGGAATTATGCAAGACGTAAAATAACGAGTGCAATAGAAGACATTATCCGCTATTAAGCCTCCTTATTCTTTGCAAGTATTGCGACATCCTGGAACTGTACGTCACTTCCTATGTCTAACTAAAGTAACATTTTATTGTATTATTTTACTAAACTTACATCCGCAACCATCACCATTGTTTTAAGCATGGGAAACTGGAGCACACAAATAAATATACCATAAAATTTGCTCAGCTTTTTGGTCTATTGTGTTCTGAATTAGAGAGCACATAATGTAATACGAGTACATTAGGTATTAGGATAAAGAACCCAGTAATTGGCACTTTAAGGGGGTATTCTAGTATACAAATTTGAAAAAATCGAAATTTTTTTGTTTCATATTTCCAAAGTTTAGACATTCAAGAATATGCCCTTAAAAGGGATTTTTGAAAATTTCATTTATTTTATGAGTTACAGCCATTTTTGTGACGCGGCATCGGCTCCGGTCCGACCGGAACAAATGAACAATAGACGGTAGATGCTGCCCGAGTACTTACGAAACACGAAACGTATTTAGTCGGATATTTTCGTCTTAGTATTTATTTCAAATTAGTTTTGAGCCAGCCTTCAAGCAACGTGGACGTGCTAACTGAGTAAAATTGCCGGAAACTTGTCTCAAAACTTTAAACGCGTTTTTCTCAAAACTACTTTTTTCGAGTTGGCCTGCACGATATCTCAAGTTCTAATGAACCGATTTATTTGAAATTTGGTGTGAATGTTCTTTATACATTCCTCTATCGCCTCAAGCACGCTCAGATCAAAATTTTTAATTTTGCTATTTTTAAAAAAATCTGAATTGTTAAGAAAACATGCAAAACAAAATTTTTTTTTCAAACGGCCATTTTATGAAAAAAAAATTTTTTTGACTTTTCCAAGGTTCGGGCTTTAGGGGCATCTATACTAATTAAGAATCCGTTCGGCTTTTTTGTTTCAGTTGACCAGAAGGGGTTGAAATCATGCACGCCAGGACACCCTTTTGTTTTTGGACCCCCCACTTTACCAGCTCATAACTTTGTTATTTTTGAGTCTTTTTTTTCAGTTAATTTTTTATGTTATTTTAAAATATCAATAAACAAATGATAAAAAAATGGATAGTAAAAATATTTTTTGTTTCGTTTGTATAGAGCTTCAAAAACCGCCCGAAATTCATGCCTCTAGACTAGAATACCCCCCTTAGCGAGCGGCACTCGTACACTGGGCATAACATAGAGGGTAAATATAATATTTCCAAAAAAAAAAAATGTGGCAGTTCGGCCAAATTTAGGAGTTTTATTTGTCAATAAATGTTTAAAAATTAGCTGCAGGTCTATTATTGTAAATTTATTTTTTTCTAAAAAAATGTGCACTAATCAGATTTTGAATTGGGATGAGAAAATTCTGCGCAAAAATGGTTCCAAAAAACCTTTCGCGGTAACAAAAGGACATCAAGAGAGAAAGGTGTCTGACTTTTTGGAATTGATTGAAAATGATCCCCATTTCATGGAACTGGTGATGAGACTTGGGTGTTTGAGTACGACAATACTAAATTGCAATTTATTCGAATAAAAAAATACAAAAAAATCAGTCTCATTACTTAATTTACACACCTCGTATATTTTAATAAATGCGAAGACTCGAAGATGAAGAAATTTCGAGCCATTTGATCAGTGAAAAATTATATTGCATTTGCACTTAAAATCCGAAACGCGTGTCTCTTTCTGTTTAAAAAATTATTGAATGCACCAATCTTCGTAGACACCCGGTGTACCATTTTGTCAAATATGCACGAATCGCAACTGTTTTTGTTAAATTTCTGGTGTGCATCTCATTCTAGTTTGAAAATAAAACGTTAAAAAACGCCTCAAATATCACCAAAAGTGCAAGGAAGCCTCATTACACAATTACACATACATATCTGCAAGGTAACTAGGTTAAAATTATCTGTACGTTTTCAAAGCAAATTGTCAAGACCTACAAGATAAATATCGCCAATAAGCGGGGTCATTGGAAGTTATTCCCCTCTCTATGGAGCGTCGGAACGCTTAAAATAGAACGGCGCGCCGTTACGTCATAAGCCGTCAAATACGTAATAGCTATTTTATTGCTTCCCATCTACACAGAAGAATGCAAAACGACATTACAAGACTACAAAATCTAAATCGGTATCAGAAAAATATTTTTACTCACCGATAATTTTAGACTACCGCCTTCCATTCGATAATAATTAAAATGATCTGAAACAAAAGAAAAAAATATATATAGATTACTGTGCCAAAAAATAGATTTGTTTGTTTTGGCTGCAGCTATTTCTGCTGCAGGTAGACATGTCTTTTAAAGAAGCGTTTTGCTTCTCTAGAGCGCATTCATTCTATTAGTCCTTTCGTGCATGACGTCGCCGATCAACGATATTATACTCGTATACAGTGTCCGCCAAAAAGTCTACACCATATGGCAATATTTCTTAATATATTTTTTTTTAAGTTGAGCAGAGAACAATGACGAGGACCAACATTGCCTTCTACAAAAATTTTAAAACAAGAAAGAGCTAAACACGTTGTCATTTGAAGTGTTCGATGGCCACAAAACATCATTACTTGTTTAAACAACCAGGAAGATTGTTTGTATACATTTTAATAAGACGAATACGAAATTTCATGCAAAAAATATATGAAAACATATATAAAAATATGTTTGTTTTTCCAAATTATTTTTGGAAAAACATCGCCTGTAAAATTTTAGTATTTCAATTGGGTTCATGAAGTGCATTTTTATATTAAGTAAGAAAAATATTAACGGTCCGTTAATGTATATGAAGAATTGAGGGGAAACAGTTACATATCTTTTAAGATGTCTTTTTAAAATACAAGAGAACATCACTAAAATACGGGGCATTACAACATTAGTTCGGCATGTCGAACGTCGCATGTCGCGTTCTATCAAAATTATTGACAAATTAAAATCCTTTCTAAAAAAACTCCCAACTGCCAAATTTTGTAAAAAAAGTTTACTTTTAAAAGTTATTTATGAAAATCGAAAATGAAATTATAATTTTAACAACAATTAGGTACATATCTTGGTTACTATTACTTTTTGACGAAGATAAGTTTGGTTATATCGCACTCTTTTCCCAAAATCTGCAGTTTTGTTGAGTGTCCCATCAATAATGGGACACTCAACCCCCATGGGTGAGTGGGACACTCAAGTGCCATTAATAATAGGACTACGTATTAATTTAACAAATATTCGACATGATCGCCGTTATTTTAATATAATACCTACCTATATGTAGGTAATGTTTGTATCAAATGTGATTTTTCTTAAAATTTCACCACCTGCTCATCTCAATCAACAACGATTTTTTGTTTTCAATTCTACGTTATCAGACACTGTATAGGATTGGGTACCCATGTTTTGTTTGCACCTTAATTTTGGGCAAAATCGGTGAAAATATATTTTCCTATGGAATATGATTTTTTTTTTAAACAGAACACCTTGTATTAGAATATAATCGGGTAATCATTTCTAGTTCCAACGTTCAAGTTATTCAACGATAAAATATAATTTTCACCCAAAAACCAATTTTCGCATTACCAAAATTTTAAGTATGAATGTATACTTAATATTCGTGCCATCATACAGCTCTTGTAATTTCTGTAATTTGCAACATAACATACATATGGCAAAAATATCTGCATAGCTGTGTTTAGCTGTGATGCATAATAATAATAATATACATACGTAATATTAGGTTCAGAACTTTCAACAGAAATATTGTTTATGTCTAACGGCCATATTAATTAATCATGACATATTTGAAACGTTCGTGATACGCAAAACCAAACTATATGTGAAACTGATAATTTTTTATCGAATAACTTAAAAACCATAAATAATGCCCTCTCTATTTTTATATTCATAATATTTTAAAAATCCGTGGAAGAAGAAACGGCATTATGTTACATATGTATATAGTTATAATTAGAACAAGCAGCATTCAATAAAAAAAAATACAGGGTGTATTAAAAAAATAATCTTAATAAAACTGTTGCCACATTTTTCATTAAATTGTTTGTATGAGAGCATTTTCTGATTTTCAGTAAAAATTAGTTATCTCGTAGGAACTTAAGTTGGAGTTCTCTCGTAGGGGTGATAATTCCCATGTATTCACCCTGTACAGTTTAGGGCACAGATAACAAAAATACTTAAAATTCTGACGTCTTGTTTCTAATACAACGGATCTCACCGAGTTAGAAGAGGAACATAATTAAATGTATTTGCCGATAGAAAGAAAAAAATAGTAAATTCAACATCTGAAATTCAAAATTTAATAACTCCACTAGATTACCTGAACACTGTGACACTCTGTAGATCATTACATTTTAACAATTACCAGTCACGCAATGAACGTACATACATACATGTATGTATGTATGTACATATGTATGTCAAATATATAATCAGTATATAATTAAATTAAAATTATGTCTGAAATCATTCACTATGCTTTGGAAATAAAAATAATGTAAGCGTATTTAATTGAAGTAAATATTAAACAGTGAATTGTCTCACGAATTAAAAAAAAAAAAACAATAAATAAAAGGGTAACGAAAATACTTGTTTAGGTACATAAATGTAATGTTTTTTATTTGAGTCTTCAGTGACCTATTTAAAGGAGCGAGACATTCACTGAGCTAAGACGAAAAATTAGCGGTAGGTACAAATAAAGACAAATAGGCCGGATGGAAGACAGACAGCTGCTATGATGGGCGATAAACAGTGATTCTACTTACATTATTCTTGCTAAAGCTGCGTCTCGAGTCTACCATGTCAATAAACGCGTGGAAAAACAGTTCTCATTACATTACTTCTTTGTTACCGTGTTAATTTGTCAACTATCCTTACTTTAGACGTTTACAAGTACATTATATATTTTAAAATTCATAACGCTATACTGGGGAATACTGGGGAGTAAAATGAAGTATGCAATGTTCTTTCTTATACACCGCTGCCTAGTGGAGCACTATTTCCATATACAACAATTTTTCATTTTTTTTAGATTATTTATACATACATTAGGGCAGATACTTAAAAATATAATATTTGATTAGTTAATATCATTTATTGAATTGCAGTCGTCACAAAATCACAATAGGCCTTGATTTTTATAATTACAATGTCACTCTGTCCAAAGGTACAGTTTTTGGTACCCTACATTAAAAAAGTCCAGCAAATTGGACTATGAATAACTGAATGTTTGAGAAGGTGTCCAGGTTTCACAGTATAGTGCACCCTGTATACACACAAGGCTGCTTCACGGTAGTGGTGAAACATTTTTGGGAGAACTATAAATAATATGGATCTGTGGTAACATTATATGGTTAATTCTTTACTATGTGAGCGTAAAAGGCTGACTGCCAAGTATACTATATACAAGGCAATATATACAAGGTGCTCAAGATAGAGTGTCAAACTTGAACAACTTCGTCCTTCATTAAGGGGGACTTCTACCTTGAGATGTCATTTTTTAGTCATTTTTGTATTATTTTTTCTTGGGGGAAGTAATTAACATTAACAAATGCGGGTTTTTGCGAATTATAATTCAATAATTTTTACATGAAAAAATATTTTTTTTAAATCAGAAAAATCCAAAATGGCGACCGCCAGAACATCGCAAATTGAAGGCCGCGAAAATTTCCTTCTAAACGGCTGACATTGTAGCACCCTCTGTGTTGATTTGAAACAGAAATACAAAATATTTTCTTTATCAGTCGTGTTTTGGTCAGGGAACAACGAGATATTTTTTCGATTACTGCAAAATTACAAAAATGGCGGTATATTTAAAAAAAAAATTGTTTTTTTTTGCAATTTTTTTCTACAAAAAAAATTAATCAAAGTTTTTTTAAAATGTTTTTATCGACAAACCATCTCGTCCGACCCTGGAGAAATGTTTTTTACGCATTCGTGCAAAATTTCAAGTCGATAACTTAATTACAGTGGCCGCTAGAATGTCAGCTATTTTTAAAAACGTGATTCTGAGAAAAACGGGTTTAAAGTTTAAAATGTGAATTATTCAAAGGGGCTTATATTTACCGTCAGTCTGCAATGCCTGGTCCGTAAAGACATCCCTCTCCTGACACACAAAAATGTCAGGAGAAATTTTTCCAATGTATCAAGGTAGAAGTCCCCCTTAAAGGCAGGGCCACACAGAAAGCTATGCTATATTCGCTATAAACAATGTGTACGCTATGTTCGCTTTGTTTGCTATGAAATATGGCCACACCAAAAAATAGTAAGTACAAGACTTTTAGTTTCCCACAAACATGTTACCATGCCGGTTGCCGTGGGAGAGTGATAGTACTGATGATGAAGCAGTATTGCTGTTTTCGTTGTGTAAAAAGAAGAAACGCAAAAGATTATGGATATACGATGTCAACAAAAAGAGGAAAAGTACGGTGAATATCATCACTTAATAAAACAATTGATTAATTGCTCCATAATGTGGGTATAATATGTTAGGAACTACTTTAACAGTACTTGCAGCACACGTGAAATGCATCTGTTCTCGCGCGTCTTTGGCGACGTTGCAAAAAATATAGCCAAATATCAAACATCTCGGCTACGCATCTAACATCGCAAACATAGCGCGCGTGGCGTCTTACGTCTGTATGGCCACCACCGTTTAAAACAAGGGGGACTATTTTTACTGCATATAGCGAACATAGCGAACGTAGCGAACATAGCGCTCTGTGTGCCCAGGCCATAAGTCGCTTATTTGAATAGAACGTACCAAATTTTATCACTCCATGTAGGGTTTTAGAATAATATCAAATTATTATTAACGTGGTCTTCTTGATCAAAAAACTTCCGACAAATTCGTCTATAATCGGATCTGCACACCTGGCTAGATTATTAGGCTGTCAAAGAAATAGTTAGGTTTTCGCTGCTAAGTTGGAGTTTCTAAGGCGGTTGAGCGTGGGAAAATTTTGAATATCATGGGAAAATGTGGGTGTGAGCAACAAAGGAGCTGCTATTGTACTTGTAAGCTGCACACCTCTTAAAAAGCTGTATCTGTATTGTAGGTATAGCTTATTTACTATTAAGACGTGCGTGGAAAAAATGAATTTCGTGGGAAAATTTGAGTGTTTTCATCAAAGGAGCTACTATTGTACTTGTAAACTGCACACCTTAAAAAGCTGTACCTGTATCGTAGGTATAGCTTATTTACTGTTTTCTGAGATGGTTGAGCTTGGGAAAATTTTGAATATAATGGAAAAATGTGGGTGTCAACAACAAAGACGTTGCTATTGTCCTTGTAAACTTCGAACTTGTTAAAAATATGTACCTGTATCGTATGTTGTATAGTTTATTTATTGCTTTATACAGTACAGGTATACAATTTGGAGATCTGTAGTACAGATACAGAGTTTTACAGGTCTGTAAAAGCTCTTTGTGGACAATTCCTTGGCTATCAAAAAACAAGTCAGCATGCATTTGATCTTCGACTTGCACATTATTGCTTTTTTGGGTCATGGAAAGCTTGAAGTGTGCCATTCCATGCTTTGGCGCTTGGTTTCCGTGTCGTACTCAAACACCAAGTCTCATCACCAGTAATGACACGTTCCATAATATGGGGATCATTTTTAATCGATTCTAAAAAGTCAAGACCCCTTTCTTCCCTGATGTCCTTTTGTTCCTGTGAAAGGTTCTTTGGAACCATTTTTACGCAGATTTGTCTCATCCCCCAATTTGTTAGTCAAAATCTGATGAACAGTGGTGTGATTCAAATTTAACTGTTCCCTGATCATCCTTGTCGTCAACCGACGATCTGGACGTACAAGATCCCGTATTCTATCGACAGTTTTCATCGGTTCTTGAAGATGAAGGCCTTCCGCTGCGTGGTTCATCTTCAATCGACTCTCTTCCTTCTGAGAATGCCTTAAACCACCGAAAAATCTGGGCGCTGTGTCCAAGTCTGAAGCAAAATCTGATAGCACACCGTTGCTCAAAATGAATGCTATTTATTTTTAAAATGCACTAGAAAAAATCGGTTTACGAAAACAGTTACAAAGAACAAACAAATGACTCTAACAAGTTTCAACTTGTACTGAAGGTGCGTTACATGTTCGCCTACCGCCCTTCTAAGTCCGGTCTACACAGTGTTGCTAGATCGGGCGCTACGTTGCCAGTCTCATTACTTAATTTACACACCTCGTATATAACTATTATTATTATTATATGATTATCATTACTGTTTTTACCTAGACAGTTGTTCTCGAAATATTTTCTGTTACATAGCTGTGGAAGTTACATATGTTACGTAGTTTTATTTTTTTCTCAAGATAGTTGAATCTTCCCAAAATATAACGTGCTGTACATTTTTTTTGCACCCTTACCAAAATATAACACCATGTGTTATTTGTTTCCCGAATAAAAAAGGGGGGGAAACAACTTCTAGACATACACCCTGTAAACAATTTACATGCATAATATCCGGAAAATATTACGGCAATTATGTACGCTTACGCAATTATCAGCGTCACTCTTCCCACGGGTCAATAACCCGCCTAACCTTTCTGATTCCACATTCAATTTTAGTTAATTTTATACCTACATACATACTTTCATATAAAGTTAGAATTTGGTTAATTTTATTTGATAAAACTAATGAACATTAAAATGCTTAAATACATTAAGAGACACGGGATATGTTGAAATCCTTATTCATAACAACTAATAAAAATACATTAAAATTCTACAAATACATTAATAAGTAATGCTTTATCGTCGTGGTAGAGATACGAAATTTGTGAATGAAGGCAAAACCCATACTACAGAACGAGCTACATAAGTAGGTTATCTCAGGGTGGCATGTGTTTTGTAGTACATAAAAATTAACCCACAAATATTATTACAGACATACAGTAAGCAACGAAAGTTATCATACACCCAATTTTTGAAGTTTGCTTAAATTCTGATAATTTTTGTATTACAGCATTGATTTTTTTTGCTTCTGACAGGATTATAGCCTGTGATATTCTGTGTCTAATAAGCCGAAGTTGAAGGCGGTATGTCGATTGTGTGAAGATATCCCAAAGAAAGTAAAATTTCAATGTTTTCAAGGAAACGTAAATAACTTCGAAAAATAGTAAATCCCTTTCGAAGTTGTTTGACTCGTATTAAAGGGAGATTTTCAGTGTATCTATTTGACTAACTGAGTCAGTTTGAAAAAATTTCCTAGGCATGAACAAAATCTAAAGTTGAACCAAAAATATCACGAAAATTCAAAATTCTACCATCCTTAGTGGCGTTTTCGTAAAAATCACTGTTCCTGAAATTTTAATAAAACACAGAGAGATCTAGAGGGATATTAATCCTAAATTTTTGTTGGAGTAATGTGTGGCGTACAGGGCTTTTTTGAATTTTCGTGATATTTTTGGTTCAAGTTTAAATTTTGTTCATGTCTAGGAATTTTTTTTTCAAAAATTACTCAGTCAAATAGATACACTGAAGATTTCCCTTTAATACGAGTCCAACAACTTCGAACGGGATTTACTATTTTCGAAGTTATTTACGTTTCTTTGAAAACATTGAAATTTCTACTTTTTTAGCGATATCTTTTCACACAATCGACATACCGCCTTCAACTTCGGTTTATTAGACGAAGAATATCACACGCTATAATCGTATCAGAAGCAAAAAAAGATCAATGCTGTAATACAAAAATTATCAGAATTTAAGCAAACTTCAAAAAGTGGGTGTATGATAACTTTCGTTGCTTACTGTATATGTATACATATTGTTTACGAAACGTATTGAATATTAACTTCCAGTTTGCCTAAAAGTGTTTTTTTTCCTTCTGGGAGCCGTCCTTTTCGCCGGATTGCACTGCAGCCTCTTGGGCTTATTGTGCGCATGTGCTTGAATGGAAAGATTAATTGTTCTGAATAACAAGTAGGTATCACTAAAATTGGCGAGAGATTTACTGTCAGACAAAGATGTGAACAAAGTGAGTCACAAATTCTGTAATCAGTGTTTCGTTTCTAAGAAGCAGACAAAATATGCGCAGGCAGAATCATTACGATACTCTCATAGTTTATAGAAGCATATCGAAGAAAACGTTATCGTTAACAAAATCGTTAAGTTATGTCTAGAGGCGAAAAACTGAGGACCCTAACTGCAACGTGTTAGGTAGCGGTGGCAGCTGGTAGAATCGGAAATTTTAGTATTTTCGTGAGAAAACATATGACCCACATCATATTTTAGAGAGTGGTTACTAGACCTTAAGTAGAAAGCCTTCTACTTAGCTTAGTTATTTTGCTATTTATAGCCATAAACAGTAAAAAACTTTAAAAAATGCGAAACAATTGACAATTGCAAAAAAGTGAATATAAAAACTTTTTATTACTTCCCAGATCTTTTTTCGCCATGCAATATTTCGGTGATTGAATTATACTTAGAAAAAATGCAAAAATGGGTTGATGTAAATTCAGTAAAGACGCGTTGATATTTTGACAGTTCTCTGTCTAACACCAGTCAACTAGCTCTAATTTACTAGCTCTTGTGAATCTGTTTACATGTTAGTACTAGTCACTAGTACCATATTAATTTTAAAAATTGGATTTCTTAAATTGTTTTACTTTTTTTATGAAGTTTTACTTAAGTGTCCGTAATACATTTAATTTTTTTCTTCAAAATGTCAATATATATACATATATATATATTTTTTTGTATAATTTCATAACTTTGGTATAAAACACATATTAATACGTGTATTCAACTTTGAAAAAATGACAGAAACCATCTAAATTCAACAAAGTAAAGTTAACTGTAAAAAAGCATAGGTACCTATGTACAGGGTTATTCATTATAAATTACCCGCCCCTTATGATCGTTGTTATTGCCTATACAAAAAAAGTTTTAAATAAAAGTTGTGTGTTTATTACTAGATTTTGTTAAAATGCTAGTACAGTAGCGTGCAGATTTCAGGAGATACAAAAAACATATTCATATTTTTTAAACGGGATACCCTATATAGTATTAAATTTTTGAAATGATCCTATTTTCCTGATTTCAAAATATACCATATGTTACCCCTATCTTATACCGTTTTGAGTTACTAAACGTCGAATATCTTAGTTTTTTAGCAAATATTCATAGCTTAATTTAATAATGTTAACTTTTCAATATTTACAGTAACTAGTATAGCCTGTAGAAAAAAATTCAAATAGAAGTTGTGTGGTTATGGCTGAATTTTGTTAAAACGCTATCAAAAGTACAGTAGCGTGCAGACTTCAGGGAATAGAATAAAACTATTTATTTCTTTCTTTAAATGGGATACCCTACCCTTAAACTAATTACTGTAAATATGGAAAAGTTAACAACGCTATACAGGGTATCCCATTTAAAAAATATAAATATGTTTTTGTATCGCCTGAAATTTGCACGCTAATGTACTTTTGATTGCATTTTAATAAAATTCAGTAATAACCACAAAACTTTTATTTAAAAATTGTTTCTATAGGCAATAATAACGATGATAAGGGGGTGGATAATGCACCTACACACCCACAATTTTCATCATAACTTTTTGTAAATGTACATTTTTCTACAACCGTTCTTAACCGTTAGAGGACGGGAAATCCAGTATACTGGCTTAAAAAAAAGATTCATTCTGTTTGTTCAAACATCATTATTTTGGGGTTTTAGGGTCGTTAATTACGAATCTGATGTCAGATTTTAAAAATTCAAGATGGTGGATCTAATATGGTGGAGAAATATAGAGACATCCAAAAAAAAGTCATCAAAGTTGGCCGAGAAAAAAATACGTATTTCTATTCTTAATCGAATTTATAACCTTATTTACTTGTCAAGACTGTCACATCATATGACAGCCATTGTTTATTTTATAAATTGTGACAGTCACTTGTCAAAAGTTTAACCGAAAAGCTTAGACATCAATTTCCATCTCTCTCGTTCATAGAGTTGATGACGTTTTTTTTTTTTGGATGGCTCCATACTATATGGGGTATAAACATTTTAAATTTGCTAGAATATGGACTGAAAATTACATATACATATACATACATGGGTTTTTGAGGTCGCTGATTACGAATCTGAATAAATCAGATTTTAAAAAACGGACAAAAATCTCAAATTTGCTCGAAATCGTTTTAAAAACTGTACACATGGGTTTTTGATATCGCTGTCAAAACTTACTGGGACTTTTTCTATGTTTTCAATCACCCCCAAGGGAAATTATTTATTTCTTTCAAAGTGGTAAATTTTAACATTAGCGTTACCCTTCCGGACGGGAAATTCATTATACTGGCCCGACCCATAATCAATTTGTGATATAAGATACTTTTTTTATGCATTTTTTTAGAGAGTAGCAGAGACTGCAATCTCTGCGAATTTTTTTTGCTCTAGTGCGTAAAGAAAAGGACACTAGAATTTATATACGGTTAGAGCAATTATATAACAGAGACACACAACGAAAGTAAGTATACGAGGTGTTGCTATTAAATAACCGAACTGATACTGCTACCAGCGCGCTGCGAGCGTGTCGGGACAAGTTTGAACAAAACTGTGTCTGAATTTGTATATAAAAAAACTAGTTTTTTTTTTGGGCACTAGTGCCTAAACAAAAATTTCCGCACTTGTGCACAAAAAAAATAAGCATAATCTCTTTTTTTTATGTTCAAGTCGGTGTAAAGTCCGTTTTTTGATTCGTTTGATTCGATGAAAATTCACACTCATCAAAAAAGGGTCAGTTTTAATCTTCTCCTGAAGATGCCAACTTGGTTGGCGAAACGCGCGTCGAGAAGAGTGTAGTAGTTCGGTGTTTCGTGGAAAACGTCCAGTTTTTTGTTTCCACGCCGAAGGTTCCAGTACCCACTCCAGGAAAAAGGGTCAATTTACACACTTGTTGCATAAATACATTACTATCTTGCACACTTTTTATTACAGTTCCTGTAAACATTTCGTCATTAATATTCAACTAAGAAAATAACATTAATATCAGCAAGATAACTGTCTAAAAATTTAGATTTGTTACAATTAAATAAACTAATATCCAACAAGGTATAACACGCACAGGTTAAACATGTGGCACGCGTTGATTACAAGTTGTAAAAGAAAGCAAACCATATCTTATGTCGACCACATTTTTTGTTATTTATCTATTGTTAAATACAACGCATATACTCAAGAGTATTTTCAATTTTGCTATGTTACTAATCATTTTTATCAAGGGAAATTCAAACTTAAATGTTTTTTAAAAAGTTAAAGGTCCTGAGGATATGTAAGTTGAATGAACCTCACAGTACAGCACAAACGGTTTTAGTTTCCACTGGCATGAATGCAACATTACGTACGCATGTTTTATATAATACGTCTATACAGAATGTATTTCATTACAATTTAAACTAACCCTGCAGTAGGAATATAAATTATACCTAATTAGAAGTACCTACATACATATGTTTTCGTATGTACAAATAATACACATCAAAATAACACAATATGTAGTTTATTAACTACTCTGTAGGTGAGTATACTCGTATAAATGTACGAGGGGGTACCCAAAAATAACCGGAACAGCATTGCTGTGGGCGGAGCTTGTGTAGTACGCATTTCTGCCGCTAGGAGTATATAGCGCAACTCATTGCCAGTTTAGTGCCGCCTGTGTTGTCGACCTGGCTTGTTCTGTTCATCTGCAGTGATTGCTCTTGCTAGCGTTGTTTTGTTCTTGTTTCGTTTTTTATGATGGTAAGTTTAAGTGAACAACGTGCAGCTGTGAAATTTTGTTTTCTACTCGGTAAAAAAAGCTGCTGAAACTATTTTAATCTTGAAAACAGCTTACAACAATGATGCTATGGGAAAAACTCAAGTGTACGAGTGGTTTGCTCGGTTTAAAAATGGCGACATGTCGATTGATGACAAACCTCGTTCTGGACGTCCATCAACTGCCCGAAACAACGTAAATGTTGAAAAAATTCGAGAGCTTGTGTTCACAAACCGTCGACAGACAATTGATCAACTGTCAGAAATTAGTGGGTTATGTTGGAGCTCGGTTCAGCGAATATTAACAGAAGATTTGGAAATGAAAAGGGTCGCTGTCAAGTTTGTTCCTCGGGCTCTGACTGACAAAGATCGCGCAATAAAAGACTCGATTTGTGGCAGACAGGAGACTGGTTCTTCCACCACGACAATGCACCTGCGCACACAGCCATCTCTGTTCGCCAGTTTTTGACTAAAAATGGCATGGTTCCGCTGTCCCACGCACCTTACTCGCCTGACCTGGCTTCGTGCGACTTTCTCTTATTTCCACGCATGAAAAGAGACATGAAAGGACACCGATTTGACAACATTGAAGAGGTTGAGAAAAAAACAGGGAGGAGCTGTCAGCCATTTCTAAAGACAACTACAAAAAAATGTTTCGAACAGTGGAAGCACCGGTGGGACAAAAGTATTAGTTTTAATGGACAGTATTTTGAATGGGATAAGGTTGTTTTGTAAAAAATTTGAAAATATATAGCTTTTAAAAAAATAATTCCGGTTATTTTTGGGTACCCCCTCGTATCCTAGTATTAATTTTGTTCTAGTAAATAATTGTTTATCATGTTACGGTTGTCTCTTTAATCATTTTGAATATGTTATTAAAATTTATTTACTTAATAACAAGAAACTTCATAATGAAAGGACATCATAGGAAGGAGGCCATATTTTAATTCCCGCCTCATAACTTATCTCACCCAACAGAAATGACGAAACAATTCTGTTCAACAACAAAACCATTGATTCACCGATTTCTGAAGTTTTTTTTAATATTTCCAAAAATCATGTAAAATTAAATGTGGCCCTCCTCAGACACTATGTACTATCTTTATTTAAACTATTTTAAATATTTTATTTATATTTTTTATATTTTACGTAGGGTGTCAGGGAATTGAGCGTATAACATAATAGCAGAGATTCCCTGATTCAAAATGAAACGTTAACTAAACTTGTTTCATGCCCTAGATTTGGTAATGTTCTGAGTTTTCTGGGTTTCCTCAGAACTGTAAAGCAAATGCGTTACCGAAATAATCTTAAGTCGCTCCCAGTGCGCCATGGCAAATAATAATAGCCACTCCTTCCCGCACAGGTCCCTGAGAGGACCTAAGGGGTTACTCTTCGGAGTAATTATAGGGTGAGTATTATTATTATTATACTAGTATTTGACCATTAGAGGGTGTCAAAATTCTGGAACTGTAAAACGCAGCTATCTAGTTTGACCACTTTTGGGATATGGCTTTAGGCCTATAATTGGTATTTTTTAGTGCTATACGGAGCGCTTTTGAAAATAGAAATACACCTAATAAAATTAATATCGAGTGTACTTTTCTACGCATATCTTGTAATTGCACGAGTAGTTACCTATCGAGTTTATATTGAATAGATTACTTAATTAAGAAGCTGTTTTACCTGCTGCATTGTTCATTGGATACGCGGTTTAACCAATAAAAATATAATTTTCAAATGACTATGTGTTCAAGGAGCTAGGAAACATAGTATCCAGAAATAGTACGAGGCCTTTGCTTTTGTCCTCTAATGCAGTTGTCGTTAAAACTCTCTTAAATGCCCTCTAGTGGCTAAACGAAGCAACTATAGCAATGTATATGCAAAGTGGCCTAAATCGTTTTCTTATGGGGCAAGGAATCTCCGCTCTTACGTTGTACACTCATTTCCCGGACACTCTGTATAATTTTAACTTTGTTAATAACTTGGAAAATTGAATTATATTTCTGATTTCAAATATAAGATACACGCTATACGGTTATTTTAAGTTTTTAAATTATTCGAGGAAAATATATTAATTTCACCTGAATATAAACTTTTCTCTAAAATCTTTAGAATTCCGTGGTTAGCATAAAAGTAGAAAGTATTCCTCTATTGTTTATATATACAGGTCACCTATTATTGTTCTACTAGTCTCGCATCCCTGTTATCTGCAACATCTGTAACATATATCTAGTATATTGTTACATTCTTATTCGTTAGGGGCACGGGTAGCCGAGTGGGTTAAAGCGCCGTCTTTCCAGTCGCGATACCTCTGTGCGCGTTGTTCGAATCCTGGCTGGGGTGGCGATTTTTAATTGTCTCGCTTTCTCCGTCAGGGTTTGATATGCAACCACTAATACACTAGTGTATAGGTGTGGATGCATAGATGCCAATCCAACCGCACATGCCCTAGATTTGGTAATGTTCTGAGTTTTCTGGGTTTCCTCAGAACTGTAAAGCAAATGCGTTACCGAAATAATCTTAAGTCGCTCCCAGTGCGCCATGGCAAATAATAATAATAGCCACCCCTTCCCCGCACAGGTCCCTGAGAGGACCTCTGGGGTTACTCTTCGGAGTAATTATAGGGTGAGTATTATTATTCTGTTATAGTTATTTTCTACTATAATGTACTTACATATATACCTAGTAGAAAATGGCAAATTGAATTTTTTTTTATAACTAAAATGACTAAAATGTACGCTAGAAACGGCACTAACATATTCGTGTGATAGAGCGTATCAAATTTTCAAAATCTAAAAACAAGAGAATTCAATTAATCAACTTAAGTTGTTATGTCTGGATACATTTGATAACACAACTATTTTCATGTAACTGAGTCATGGAGACGTGCATACATACATATGTATGTACTCACGGAATTAATGAGCAATCAAGGGGAGTCCCATAGATATGCATATTACTCAGAGCTGATGACGTGATGACACATTGTACAATATTAGGCAAAATGTCAAAAATAATTTGACGACTAAAGGAAGCCTTGAAACTAAATAATGACACCTGGAGTTTAACTGTGGTCTTAGATATTGATAAAATGTGTTGATATTTTACCGTATCCGAATTGTCTTATTGGGATTAAATCTAGATTGTAATTATATCATGATTCAGCTTAGGTAGATACTAAGTTAGATACTTGAAAACCAAAATCATAGTACATACATCCATATAAAGGTTTAGCTGTAATTATCAAGCATTTTCAGTTCTGGTTGTGATTCTTACGGATAAAAAAGTGCGAAAAACGATATTAACGATAAAAACGTAAATATTTTAAGGCACAAAAACACTGGTTTATAAGTTTGTATGTACTCAGAAAGCCGCAGATAGCTTCTCAACAATCTACATCAGAATTATTTACAAATTCCCTCGCCCCAAAACACTCCCATCAACAAACAATGTTGTGCAAAAATGTTATTTTTTAGTTATTCACAAAAATCGAAAACAAAATTATTACTTTGACACCCTGTATCTTCAAAAAATCTGCAGATTTGCTATGTATTATTATATTTTCTTTTTTTCTTTTTTATTGTGATACACTTCATATGTTGTTATTTACTTAGGTTTCTTTTATGTCAGCTGTTTTTTCTGCCCATTAATTGGATATATTCTGTCTGGGCAGATGTATTTAAATAAATAAATAAATAAATAAATAAATAAATAAATAAATGTACTATTAATAATCTTGTATAATGAGGATCATAGTCAATCATAGTATACGAGGTGTGTAAATTAAGTAATGAGACTATTTTTTTGTTAATTTTTTTATTCGGATCGAATTACAATTCAGTATTGTCTTCTTCAAAATAATTTTCTTGGGAAGCCACACAGCGCTGGAGACGGTTCTTCCATTCCTCATACCAGTGCTGGAACTTATATACTGGAATAGCCTTCAGCTGATCGCTTACAGCCGTTTGAATGTTTTCTATGGTCCCAAAATGCGAAGTTTTGCAAAAGTATCTGTTGCGCTGTGTCCGTATCTGCACCAAAACCTGCTAGCACACCGTTGTTCAAAGCTAATGTCACTCATTTTTAAAACGCACTAGAAAAAAATCGATTTACGAAAACAGTCACAAAGAACAAACAAATAACTAACAAGTTAAAACTTGTACTGAAGGTGCACGACATGTTAACCTACCACCCTTCCAACCAAGTCCCGTCTCCGCAGTGTTGCTAGATCGGACGCTATGTTGCCAGTCTCATTACTTAATTTACACTCTCGTATATATGATATAACTATATCATATACGTATATTCACTTTGGCTCATTTTCATATTTACGGGCAAAGTCGAGTCTTTTCTTTTCGTTTACTTCACTGATGTACGGTTTCCGTCTCGCAATACGTCTATGATAACGAAATACGTTTTTTCGTAGCACTCGAGGGACAAATTGGACATGGACAGCTTTTCCATAGTTTGCTGTGATATCTTGTGCTATTTTCACGGCATTTGTTTGTGGTTCAGCCTTAATGCGGTTCACAATTTCCCTCTGTTCCCTCTGTGTTAATAGAGAAAGACGTTCACTGCAGGATTTTGTGTTTAGTGAACCCGTTGCAGCCCAATTGCGTAAGACTGTCTGTACAGAAGATCTCGGTATTTTTAATGTTTTCGCGATTTCGCCCAAAGACTTACCTTCATCTCTGAGTTTCACTACCAGTTCCCTAATGTCAGTGGATATTTCTTTTCTCTTCGTTATTTTCGTACTCATTGTACAGATTTACGTAATAACTATATATGCGCAACACACACAGACTATACACGTCCTGCACTATAGATGTTTCGGGAAATAACCGAAATTATTCACAATCGCCATTTTACGTCATGTATGTACATTTTCGTGAGATTGCGTGGCAGATTTCTTTAAGTATTTTGTTATACTATATAAATTATCGAACTTTTTGTCAATTTTATGGTATTAAAATTTGTCTTAATATAAAACTATTATATTACTGGCAATCCCGTATTCTAACTATTTTACTAACTCTTTGATCCAGCATATTTATAGGGTGTATTTAGACTTTCGTGAGCAACTGTATCTATATAAACTAAATATGCACGAGGATTAATATTTTTATAAATCCTTAGAATATAGATATTTATAAGTTATACCTACCTAGGTCAAGTGCTTATTGTATTTTCAAGGTTATGATTAACAATCTTATTCAACATCAAAGAGTGGGAGATTAATGTATCTCGTAATTATGTGACTCATATTTCTATTATGCATTATTTCCAAATAAGTAGGTACAGTACTCTCTGCGATATTCGCTTTAACTTTTTGGTTCCCACGTACGCAAGCGTTTATTTTTATACTTTATTCAGTAGTTATAAGGGTTGATAATAGGTATACTAGAACAATTTTAATCAACAATAATCAAGGATTTTATAGATTTTTGCTAACTACAGTGTTACACGTAATGTCTTCATCATATGGGATTTTTTTTCATAATCGGTTGAAAAATATTTTAATTTCGTTGTTAGTTTTTGTTTAAAAAAAATATGCCTAATGAGATGCATGTGAGTAGTCACATGGCTTTGTTAACTTTAACACTTTTTAACATTTTTCTCAAAGAATTACAAATTATGGTGTTTATTAAAATTTTGGTAAATGCCAAGGGAATGAGTTGTTTCTTTTTTTTTTCTACCCATGTACCAATTCTCAAGTGTCACCAATTGTTGCCCAAAAACTATTTTTCTTAGAAAAATAAGAAACCCCATTGATTGGCTATGTTAAAATTTGATGCAGAGTTAACACAGTTTGCACAAGTAACTAAACATTTGACTTTATTTAGGTTTATGTACGAAGTAGCTAGATTTGAAGTAGCTAGATTTATAAACCGAATTCAAAACTCTTTTTTCTGTACTCTTTAAACAATAAAATCTTATTTTGATAATAACGAATAATTTTCAACGCAAAAGTGTTATGTAAACATTTGAAAAATAACTTTGTATTATTTATGACGCAGAAATGAAAAGTTTTTGCTTCAAATGATTAAACATATAATTTTTCAATAATAAATGAGTATACTAGTAAGTACAAAAGTGCAAAAATAAGAATACTAGTAAGCAGTGGCAACTTGTACCTAACTAAAGTAAGAAAATTTATATTTTATATATATTTTCAAACCAATAGGAGCTCTTATAGTTTGCCGTTACCATGCCAAAAAAATAAAATTTCCGTACATTTTTGTCCTGCTGGGACAGGTTAATTTTCTGAAAAAAAAATCTGTAAATTTAAGTGCATTATAGAAGCAATTACGTTCACGTGTAAATGAATTTAGGAAAATGACTTCTTGGTAATCAGCATAAGCTGATAATTTCATACTTTCTAATTAACTTGCACATTATATTCAACCAAGAGCCAATTTTGAAATTAAGTAGATAGGTACCTAAACAAATTGAGGAAAATTATGTATTAATAATAAATACATACAGTGTGATCCATTAAAAACAAGAACATTCCTGTAACTGTTTTATTTATTATTTATTATCTAGTTTGAACCATTTTGGTACTAAAATGTGAAAAAGTGAGAGTAAAAGAGAGAAAACTTAATATCTTCAGTCCAAGGTATCCTAAAATATATTTAGAGGGTCGAAATTTGGGAAACAGGTCTAAGGATTTTCTTACAAAAAAAAAAAACGTTGTTGTTTTCGGGATCCTTCAAAACCAGTGTATACCAGTTGTCATTGAATGAATGACAATTGAATGAACACTTTTGTGATGGGATTGGGTAACTTTGAAACCGTAAAAAATACAAGGTAATATCATTTTCTTTTTTTTAGACTTTTTTTCCTAAACTGCTGAAAATTTTTTTGATCTGATGGTGACACCTCAATGAGATGCAACATTTTCCTTTTGAATTTAACAGAACTCGTGTCTAATATGGTTTAGAAATTACCAATGCAGTCCCAGTGAAAGAGTGAACAGTCTGTATACACGTAGTAGTGTAAGTAGTAACTATTCGATATATTTTCATTTTTCCTATATGTTGTGTATAGGTTTTGTATGTATTATACAAAATCTAGAAATATAATTTTTGTAGGAGCGAAATTTTGTATTTTTTTTAAAGGTTTTCTCAATTTGCAGAAAGATATAGATAGAAAGATAACAAATATATTCCTAGTATTTGAACCCTTACAACATTGAGATTGAAAGGTGATTGAGTATAATCTAGAATATATGAATTATTTCATAATAGTTAACAATATGCAACAAAGTAACAACTAAGTTACACGCTAGGTCCACTAGGAGCACCATCTTTGACTTCGTTTTTTTTAAGGCACGATATACATATAACAAACGAAAAATATTTTAAGTAGAATTTTATTTATTATTATAAGTGTAAGAGTAGTATTTTTTGTACTAAACTGCGCCCGTAAATAAATACGTTTATTATCATTATTTAAGATTTTTGAGGTAGATATCATTGCTTTCTTTACGAAATTTATTGCAGAAATCGATTGATTATGTTAAATAAGAAATTAAAAATCAGAAATAGTGATTGTTTTAGACGGGGCCATTTTGAAAAATTAGACTACACAAATCAGATGAAAATATTTTATCATCCAAAGACATCGATAATATTATAATTCTGGAAATCAGATTTTAGAAACATAACTTCTTAATCGAGTCATGTGAAAAGTCGCATCATGGGAGGTAGCTACACAATGAACATTTCTTGTGACATTATTTACTTATTACGATGTAGATAATCATTAATAATGACTATTAAACCTATAGTTTCTTGCGTCTGAATGAGTGAAATTAACATACACAGAAATGTGTGTATGTCTAAATTAGAAGTAAGTACATTGTTATGTTGTGCCAACGAGAAATTCGTATTATCTTTATAATGTATGTGTATAGCGAGGAGAGCCCGATTTAGATTACTTCCCACGGTGCTTTCTCACCAGTTACAGGTTCCCTTAGGAATGACCTCGTATTCCCAGAATTAGGGTCCATTCTATTCATAAGTTCTCATCTGAACACAACTAATACAACTACTGCATCTCAAAGCCATACATACATATATATGTATAATAAAATTGTTCTCGTTTAATTCATTATACACAACCAAGATTTGTATTTCTTGCAAGAGGAATTTCATTGTCTCGCAATTAAATTCTTCAAATATATGCGCAATTTCGGTACAGATAAGGGTAATATAAACGTTTATGCTATTCTTCAATACAATATTTTAACTGATAGTGACTATAGTCCAGTAAATAAGCCGGAAAATTCTGTAAAATCTGGAAAAGTTGATAAGCAGCTCCGATTTCAAAAATTTTTGTTTGTACGTGTTCTTTAGACCCTCAGGAACATTAATCACCACTAACATCTGCCTTGCTATGAAAAATAAAAAAATATGGTAGTTTTCCCACCCCCTAGCTTCTCCAATAGTAAAAGTGATAAAACATTTTAAAAATTCAAAATTTCACCTCGGAAATCGTCTATCAGGGGTTTTCGGGGTTGGTGATTATGAATCCGCGGTAAAAAAAATCGAGTGAGTGTGGTTGCACCCCATTAAAACCATCCCAAATTTTTAAATTCAAAATTTCCCCTCGGAAATCGTCTCGGGGGTTTTCGGGGTCGCTGATTACGAATCCGAGATGAAAAAATCGAGTGAAGGTGGTTGCACCCCATTAAAACCACCCCTAGAAGTGACACAGACAAAAAAAAATAAATTCAAAATTTCACCTCGGAAATCGTCTCTCGGGGGTTTTCGGGGTCGCTGGTCAAGAATCTTAAGTTAAATTACAAAAATTTAAACGTCTAATGCAATGGAGCAATATAATTCCACTTTCAAGTTTTCGATAGCTGATTCGTTTGTAAGCTGTAGGATTTTACCTTTAAGGATGAGGTTTTCGCCGTGAAAAAATCAATATTTATGTTTCAAAATTCCCCCTTCATATGTTTACCATCCTCTACAGTTGGTACTTTGAAATTCCTCTTCATCTGTTTACCTTCCTCTGCAGTCGGTAACGTAGTTCTTGCTTATGAAAGGGGAGCTATATGCATACTTGCAACTACTTTTATACTTTCCCGCGGTATTATACTATGCCTTTTTCCATTGCAATCTAGAGGGCCTGGGTTCAAATCCCGGCTCCGACCACTTTGGCACCTCTATGGTTTTTTTCATATATGCCTATCACTGTAAAGTAGCTCCTCGTCAGTATGGTATAATGCTTACCGGTTGAATTGTTGTAATTAGACCTCGGATTCGTAATCAGCCACCCCGAAAAACCCCCGAGAGACGATTTCCGAGGTGAAATTTTGAATTTAATAATTTGGGGTGGTTTTAATGGGGTGCAAACACCCTCACTCGATTTTTCATCTCGGATTCGTAATCAGCGACCCCGAAAAACCCCCGAGAGACGATTTCCGAGGTGAAATTTTGAATTTAAAAATTTGGGGTGGTTTTAATGAAGTGCAACCACCTTCACTCGATTTTTCATCTCGGATTCGTAATCAGCGACCCCGAAAACCCCCGAGAGACGATTTCCGAGGTGAAATTTTGAATTTTTAAAATGTTTTATCACTTTTACTATTGGGGAAGCTTTGAGCGTTGGAAAACTAACATAATCTTTTCATTTTTCATAGCAAGGTAGATGTTAGTGGTGATGAATGTTCATGAGGGTCTAAAGAACACGTACAGACAAAAAAATTTTGAAATCGGAGCTGCTTATCAGCTTTTCCACATTTTCCAGCTTATTAATTGGACTACTATTTACTGTGGGCTACGATATCTGCCAAATTATTTTCACTTGTAACAGAATTGTAGGTGTACTCTGATATTTTATTAACACATCAATTTTATTTTTTAATTAGATTTTATGAATTGTGACACACTCTGTATTAGCCTAGATGCATTAATGTTGTCATCGTTTTGAAACTTTTCACGTTACCTACTTTCTTCTTGATATACTGAGAGGTAAGATTTTTAAATTCAAAATTGTTCATTATAAATGACGAAGAAGCTTATTATCTGTGTTATTTGTAAGTATTGTTTTATAAGCAAAATTTAATTAAAATCTATATAAAATGTAAACGTATACATATGTATATAGAGATAATGATAAATACAGGGTGATTCTTAAGTTGTACCCCTATATATGGAGGTAATATTTGTATAGGTGGATTTTCAAAGATGCTGTACTTATCTGAAAAAAACACTGAAAATGGAATCACTACTCCCACATCCAATATTTCCACATTTGAATAGATTAAACCGTTAAAAACATCAGGTTATATTTTTAAAAGTGTGATATTATGTTACTGGAACCATCGGCGTGGAAACAAAAAACTGGACGTTTTCCACGAAACACCGAACTACTATACTTTTCTCGACATGCGTTTCGCCAACTATGTTGGCATCTTCAGGAGAAGATTAAAACTGAAACATTCAAACGGAGGTAACCGACCAGCTGAAGGCTATTCCACTATTTGAGTTCCAGCGCTGCTACGAGGAATGGAAGAACCGTATCCAGTGCTATGTGGCTTCTCAATGAAGTTATTTTAAAGGAGACAATACTGAATTGTAATTTATTCGAATAAAAAAAAATACACACCTAGTATTATGCCAATACATCTAGAAAGAGGATGAAAAAAGGAAGCAAAACATATGAAAATATAGTACGTTCTAATTAAAACAATACAATGTGTGCAAGTTATATTTTTAGCCCTCTGTACATTTATTTATGGGAATATCTAGCAGACTTGACAGTAAGCGAAACCTTTCATACTTAAGTGGTAAGAAATTAATCGTAGAATTCTACCACAGTTAAAGTTGTTAATTTTTATACAGGGTGTCTCAGATTTTAGTTTACATACTTTATTTGCTCACCCAGGATAGTTAGCAAAAAAATGTATATACAAAAGTTACTTGAATTCATGAGGCCTATAAAATGACATATTCCGTTTGACATGTGCTAGTGACCTTGAGGTTATCTCAGTGTCAATATAAGTTTTTTAAATACAACACCCTGTATTTTTTGACATTTTTGGATTTACCGAACAATTCTACACATATTTTATGTAACATACCCTATACCTATCTTCAACCGTTTTCGAGATTTTCAAAGTCAAACAGCTATTATTTTACAATACAAAGAATTTTCAGTTTGCCTTGTTTGCCAGCTCAATTTGAAAATTTATTAAACTAATTGCTTATTACTGAAATATCCCATTGACCTGATTAAAATTACTTTTAACAATACCTCTCAATTGTTTCAAAACTGACAAGGCAAACTGAAAATTCTTTGTATTGTGAAATAATAGCTGTTTGACTTTGAAAATCTCGAAAACGGTTGAAGATAGGTATAGGGTATGTTACATGAAATATGTGTAGAATTGTTCGGTAAATACAAAAATGTCGAAAAATACAGGGTGTTGTATTTAAAAAACATATATTGACACTGACATAACCTCAAGGTCACTAGCACATGTCAAACTGAATATGTCATTTTATAGGCCTCATGAATTCAAGTAACTTTTATATATAAAGTTTTTTGCTAACTATCCTGGTTAAGCAGATAAAGTCTGTAAACTAAAAGCTGCGACACCCTGTATACGAATATGAAATTGCAATTCTTTTTCTTAAAATTGAGATATCTCGAAAAACGTTATTTTAGAAATATAAATAGAGCTGTTATTAAAGTGGCATTAAATTCAAATATGACATAAAAACGATGGCAAGCCATTTAAAATTATGCAGTTAGTGTTCACTTCCGGTGTACACGGAAGTGACAGAAAGTCGCCATTATTTTAGACGAGTAGAGCTTCCCGGAAAAAACCCCTGATGCAAATTTTCAGCACCATAATATTTTTTAGTTTTCCCGAACCGTTTATTAAGCCACTCATCGTGAAGCTGTATATGGAATTCATTTATTTGTATTGTCAATTTCATACAACAATATTCTATTTTTAGCATTATAATATATAGACATCCAAAAAAAATGTCATTAAATCTGGCTATGGAACAAGAGAGATAGAAATAGCAGTCATGACGAAGCTTTTCGGTTATGTCAAACTTTTGACAAGGGACTGTCACAATTGTAAAATAAATAATGGCTGTCACATAACGTAACAGCTTTAATAAGGTTATAAATTTAAGATAGAAATACGTCTTTTTTTACTCGGCCAACTTTAATGACGTTTTTTTTTGGATGGCTCATTAGAACATTTAGCATTAGATATAAATATCTAATGCTGAAAGCGGATTATTATATGAATATCACTACAAATCATTAATACTTTTCAAAGTAAGTCCCTTGGCCATCCATACACTTCTCCCAGCGAAGTTTCCATGATTCGAAGGCGGCTTTGTAGACGGCTTCCAGAATGTCTTTTAAAGTTCGCGTCGTAGCCGCTTTGACGGCATCCAGAATTCCGGCAGCGTCCTTTGAGGGCGGTTTTAAGTTTTGGAAAAAGAAAAAAGTCTAGGGGGGCCATGTCGGGACTGTAGAGCGGCTAAGGAATCGTTGAAATCCCGTTCTTGGCGAGGTAGCTGCTCACCACGAAGCAGGTCTGACTTGAAGCATTGTCATGGTGAAGCTTCCAATCGGCGGCGATGGCTGGCCTCTCTCGGTTGACTCTTTGTGCAGTTTTGAGCACTTCCACGTAAAAAGCACGTTGCTCAATTGATTTCTGCATTTCGGGGCGTTGACCGAGTTTTACCACAGAGTACACTAAAAAGACGATGCTGCCCAAACAAGTGGCTGCAGACGAGTGCCCGACTCACCGTTTCGAAGCTTAGACTCTCCATCAGCAAACCCGCCAGCTGCCGGGAAGTATAGTCGCGTGAGGAAAAATGAGCCTTATTGCTTTTTATACAAACCCTGTATAATAATAATTACAAAAAATGTAGTCGCAAGAAAAAAAGTCCCCGAAAAAAAGAAAAGAAAATAAACAAGGTAGCCCGAGACGCATACATAACCAGAAGACAGGTATTAATCTGTGCAATGCATGAAATCAGTTCCTGCCATTAATTATGTTATTATTTCTCGGGATTTTAATGAGGTATAAAACTTAACCAAACAGAAAACAAAAAATTAAGTTGTACATTTCACTTTAAATTAAAGGAAGTTTGTCTGAAGCGTGCGCTTCTTATATTACAACTTCCTTCGTAAATTAATTAATCGAATAAATAATCAAATTATCAAAAGTATGCTTTACATTAGATATTTCTCACAAAACTTATGGTGAATAAATCACTGATAACCGTCCTTGTTCACGCGGATAAAAGAAGACTCGGTAAATATTTTTAAACTTTTAAATGTAGATTAGATTGTGGAGTTCAGGATAAGGTCTCATACTTTAAATAATTTATAATTCTGTGCTGATAGAAGACAAACTGGGGTTTAATGAATAAAATAAAAACGTTATAGTATGATATGTTCTTAAATTATATGTAAGAAATGCTTTTGATTAAAAGTATTTGGAGAAAAAGTTAAGGAGCTAATATGTCCTCTTTCACATAGAGTATAAGGTTGACACACGATATTATACGAGGTGTGGAAATTAAGTAATAAAACTGAATTTTTAAATTTTTTTATTGAAATAGAATTACAATTCAGTATTGTCTCCTTCAAAATAACTTCCTTGGAAAGCCACACAGCGCTGGAGACGGTTATTCCATTATCATAGCAATGTTGGAACTCATATACTGGAATAGCCTTCAGTTGGTCGGTTACAACTGTTTGAATGTTTTCTGTGATCCCAAAATGATGTCCGTTGAGATGATTTTTCAATCTCGGGAAAAGAAAAAGTCACAAAGACTCAAGTCAGGCGAATAAAGAGGCAGAGGAGCCACATGAATGTTTTTACTGGCTAAAAACTCGTTTACTGAAATAGCTGTGTGACAAGGCGCATTGTCGCGATGCAACATCCAGTTATTCTTGATGTTTGGTCTCACGCGCATGACCTTGGAAGTTTTTCAAGAACCTCTCTGTAAAAGTGTTGATTTACTGTTTGGCCTGGAGGCACACATTTTTTGTGGACAATTCCTTGGCTATCAAAAAGCCCTCATATTCACGGTTCGTCTTCAATCGACTCTCTTCCTTCTGAGAATGCCTTACCACCAAAACCTAGGCTCTTGAAAAAACACTGTCTCCATAGGCGTGTTGAAGTCTTGCAAAGGCATCCGTTGCGCTGTGTCCAAGTGTGAAGCAGAACCTGATAGCACACCGTTGCTCAAAATTAATTTCACTTATTTTTAAAACGCACTAGAAAAAACCGGTTTACGAAAACAGTCACAAAGAAAAAACAAATGACTCTGACAAGTTCAAACTTGTACTGAAGGTGCATTACATGTTTACTTTTACTTTAACTACGTTTCCGGTCTCATTACTTAATTTACACACCTCGTATATCACTGTCTGGCACTGAGTTATCAATGTTAAACGGGTCTTACAAATTTATCCTGGTATTAAAAGTAAGACAGAGAAATAAGTTACAAAACTTTTACTAATTACAAAAGTTTTACTAATTTCGTCCGCAAAATCCTTGGACTAGCAATGTCTCCAGCTAGCCAGACTGCCGTTTTAGGCATAATATATGAAGGGATTGCGCTCACTGTCTCCTTACTAAAATCAGGTGAGTTCAAACGCTGCTAGCTCTCCGTCTGACTGGGGTAGTGTCACTATCAAATTCATTTGTTGTTCATTTAAAAATGGTGGCCATATAAGGTGTTACAGCGGATTTCTTCCGGTTGGAGTTACGCATTACTACCTACTATTTGACACAACTACAATCAGTGAAGTCGCAAGGACCTTATATAAACGAACGGTATAATTTTTTGACGTCATTTAATTAAACGTCACTTACATACCTGTGACGTGCATCGCTATGATTTCCGGCCTGTGTGAGATACTCAGTGTGCTACATTCACAATTATTAGGTACTTCCGGACCTTACTTTATAACTTAACATCGTCTGCAAATGATGAATGGAAAGGGAACCCGCCGATTACGCTAGAGTACAAAGTACGTGAATAGCATATTGCTACGACATGACCAGAATCTAAATATACGGAATATTTGTATCGTCGCGTCTCATAGTATCTACATATGGAGATACAGTGTGACCCAATTAAGATCGCAATACATCTCGTATATAAGTTAATATAGAATTAACTTAACAAATTTGTTGCTAAGGAGTAATCTAGGTTGACTATTTGGACGTAATAACATGTTATTCCAATTTCGGTTACACTGTCGTAGAGAATAGCTTTTAAAACTCTAAATCTTAAAATGTTTCTGAAAACACAAATACCCAAACATTCAATTTTTTTCTAGCATTAAATGCTTTGTAAATGGAAAGTTTTCAGAGCGAAATTTTGGTACTCGGATAAAGCTTCGTGTGTTGCGTACAATAGAGTTATAGTGTAATTTACTAAAACACTGTAATTCCAATTTGTTCTTGTATTGACTTTGCAGGCATTACCTATCTGACTTCTCTTCGAAAGTAAACCCATGTAATTCTTTATTTAAAGTTGGGCCAAAGAACAAAACGTGGATATACAAGGAGGATCTTAGCTGCACATTGTGTGGTTTGTTGTCCCAATGAGATCGACACCATTCTCCATATTCTGTCAGTGAGGCATTAGATCGCTGGAGACAAGAAATCTTTGGGTATATAAAAGTACCCCCTGGAGACATACAGGACCTCTCCTATGGATCTGTACCGTCTTTTGAAAGACCTCAGGGTACAAGAATGGATGGAGTAATTTAGGAGTTGGGTACAATAAGCCAATATCCTGCAGTGCCCCGGCATTAGGGACGGTTCCCAAAAAAAAAGCAGAAATGGGGGTATAGCTAGACGTGTTGCGTTCAATTGAGTTACAGTGTAATTGTGTAATTCCAATTTGTTCTTGTATTGCCTTTGCAGGCATTACCTATCTGACTTCTGTTGGAAAGTAAGCTCATGTAATTTTTGATTTAGAGTTAATTAACAACTATTATTGACTGCTAATTATAAAATTATAAACTACAATTAGTACTAATAATTAATAAAATAATATACTATTAATAAAATAACTGCTAATGTAGTTTATAATCAATCAATTTGTAATGGACATTTATGCAGTAAAAAACTGTCAAAGCCGCAGCCTACGTGTCCGCTTTGACTAGTAAAATACGCGTTCTAAATGTAGCTTTCTTTTATTTTCAGTTTTGATCCCACGTACACAAAATATTCCGCATTTACCTAATGGAGACCAACTGAGTGAATAACTATAACAATTAATATTCAGAAATAATGAATGTTTGTAATAATAAAGGCCACAAAAAGGAAATGTCCATACGATTTTTTGCTATTATGTTTACGCTATAACTAGTCCCTATTACAAAAACACGAAATTTTAATTAGCTCGATTCGCAGAGCCACTTTGTGATAGTTTCCAACCATCACAAGTAGTTGTCCTCAGTTTTATGTGCGTTAATAGTATGATTATCCCAAATTCGTAATCAATAATTAGAAATGTGAATTAAGGATACGTCAGAAGATCGTGGTAGGCTATGAGTACATGTCAAGATTCAGACAAAGAAAAAACTTATCCGTAATTCACATTTGGAAACTTTTGTTACTCTGGAAAAAAAATCGATTTCTGTTTAAAAAAATGTTGTTAGTGAGCTTGTGACATCACATGAATCATAACAAATTTTATTATGTTATGTAATCTTGTACTTTTGTCTAATTTCGATTTTTTCTCCTTACTAATTTTCGAAATAAGAAAGGGGGGGCTACACTTCGCAGACTCGCCCTGTATGTGTATATACTTGCCTTATTGGCAAACCGATGTCCAATAATAATTTGATGACTATCCTTCAGTGGAAAGGAATTTGCACTGCATCCTATGATATTAAATTAACATCATAAATGTATTTAAATGAAATCATTTAATACTTACTTACCGGTTAGTAATATCATTGGAATGTCCAGAACTCGTCACTATCTGAAATAGAAGAAGAGAATCATTTAAAATGTATTATTCAGATAAAAACTGCAATAACAACAGTATTCGATATGTGCTATAAGTTATGTATATCTAGTCCTGGAGTAAAATTCATTAGGTATTGTATTTATTGTATTACAACAAAAAAGTTTCATTTCTCATTTTACCGTTACCTGAAGGGTTGACCCGAAAATACATTATTTTCTATTTCAACACCTTTATTACCCTCATTTGTCAACCATGGACAATGGCAAACATCTTAGATTATTTATTCACTCATTGATTTCATTCATCACGCATTCATTTTCACACGAAATAGAATGAATGCGAAATTTGGTTTTAACATGTTTGTTAAGGTTGTAAGACAGTGTAAAATGAACAATTATTTTATATGTAGCCATTATTATTTATTTGAAGCGATCGCAATATTTTTCAAGTAAGAAAAACTGTTTTAAATATAATTAGGTTACATTGTTCTTGTAGCCTATAAGGTAAAACAGACAAATTTTGAACATTTTGAATGTCAAAATTGTATTAGGTTTTACTACTGTACTGTATATGTATATACAGTACAACCAGAATATCTTTGCCCGGGAATTGCGCACAACGAATGTAGTGCAACGTAGTAGAACCATACCTTACAGCTATAAGAGATGCTCACAAACAAATAATAGCAGACTGTACTTCTCGAAGCGTTCACGGCTGCAGCTACTAAAGAAATTAGCACCATTACATGTTTTGTCTACTGAGGCCGAGGGCAAAGTTACTGTTGCTGCACTGTAGTTCGTGAAGTAAATTAATGTGTAATGTTGTTAATGCGTATTTATATAAAATAATTAATCACTATGGTAAAGCCATATTCTTAACATTGCGCAAATTGACACAATTTGAGTTGAAGTGTTAAGAGATTATCAAGTCAAAGTCTCATATAAATTATTGATATCTGTTTTCATTTCCAAACTTCCCAGTTAGTCTAGGAAGCTTTAGTTTTCGCAAATTTACTTTTTGTCAAGTTATTTCATAAAATTGCTTACCATGTAAAAAAACTCAAAAGAGTGATATTTTTTATGATTATTAATAATTGTTTTTTCAATTATTATATCTAACTCGAGCATTGACAAAATTTACAAGTTTACTAATTGAACCGACTTGGAATCTTTATTATTACCTAATAACGAAGTTACCAACGGTGCTTACTTATTTTGGGTCAGGCTGTAGTATATGTACATATCTACATATGTAGATGTAGATATGTACTAAAAATAAAAATCAAGATTTTTTGAAGCCAAATGAACTTTGAAGTATTCCAACTTTTTTAGAATTTTTTACCCTTATAGTTAAAACGCTTTACAATATTTTCAATGTTTTATGCTGTTATTTACGCGTTAATATACCCGTACATACCACCATTTAGCCATTCGATTATTCAGTTTCTTTTTGCTCTCAGTGGCCAGTTAAAAATGTCTACAGACCTTTAACTCGCACACTACTAAATGCATCATGTGCAATTGGTTTCAAAAATGTGCGAGTTCCACAGTAAGAACATGTGCAATACGAATATTGTCACCGCGAAATGTTCTTTTTCATTATAAATACTCGTAACTACAAATAAATAGATTTTTATAGCGTACTAACCTTGCAGGGAACTGTGGTGTTACTATCGGTCAACTATTTCTGTATTATCGGCATTGGAGAAAGCGTTTTTAGGTGTTATTGTCATTATTTGATAAGAATTGACTATTTGATAAGAATTGACTATTGTCATTATTTGATAAGAATTGAATTTGAAGAATTGAGTCGTAGGTAAAGCTAACAAACTAGATGTACGCACCCAAGTTCCAGGAAAACGGTTAGTCCAGTTACAAATAGCTTAGCAAAATTATTGTAAGGTTGTTATCTCAATCAGAAATAAATAGTTTTAACGAAAATATCATTTGAACCTCTACAGTTTTTTTTATCAAAATTATTGAACTGGAATGAATGTAGCTTTTGGACCCTTTCAATACCTTCAAGTATTGCAATAAAAATAATGCTCCAGAAGTTACTCACAATATATTTTTTTCTTTATGTACCTACTTTGTAAGCACTACAAGAAACTGTTCAGCCTTAAATTTTCAACTGTATCAACTTTCGACACAAAAAAGTTTATACAACTTCCTGATTTACCAAAGATGCTACCAACTTACTACGATTTTCAATATAATAGCTAAAAAAAACTAAAACGAAACCTTTCTTCTGAAAAATGTCTTCCTCGCCAGAAAATCTTGAAAACAGCTTGCAAAATAGCAATATATGCCAAATATTTTTTTCACAATCACCAAAGATATAGAACATATTTTTATTCTTTTTCGAAATCTGGAGATCTGTCAAAGTTATCGAGATTATCATTCTTATGAATATTTCATACCAGCATTTCGTTTCTGATGTTATAATTGGTTTAAGTTATGATAAGTTTTATATTCACTTAATAATTGTGAAAATAAATATATCATTAATATTGGACGAGCCGATTCCAGGATATACTGAAAATGTAGATATTTTTTTAATTATTTTATTTCAAGATTCCTTTGAAGTTTTGTTCTATTATAGCTTTCTACAGGGTTTGCATAAAAAGTAATGATACTCATTTTTTCCTCACGCGACTGTACTTCCCGTCACGCTCGCAGCTGGCGAGTTTGGTGGTGGGGAGTGTAAGCTTCGAAACGGTGGGATGGGCAGTCGTCTATATACAACCACTTGTTTGGGCAGCATTAGCTTTTTAGTGTACTCTGTGACAAAACTCGGTCGAAGCTTCGAAATGCAGAAATGAATTGAGTAGCGTGCTTTTTACGTGGAAGTGCTCAAAAGATTGAAACAAAGAGTCAACCGAGTGAGGCCAGCCATCGCAGTCGATTGGAAGCTTCACCAAGACAATGCTTCAAGACACACCTACTTCGTGGTAAGCAGCTACCTCACCAAGAACGGGATTTCAACGATTCCCCAGCCGCCCTACACAACCGCCCACTTTTTCTTCGCAAAAATATGAGAATTTCCAATTCTACTAACCTTCATACCAATCTATTTCCCCTGGATACGGTTCTCTTAGAATGCGTGATTTCTCGACTCATTAGAGAATTAGAAAATGATTAGTACAAAATATATTTGAGTGCTAAAAGTCACTTATTTGGTATCATTGAACTAAAAATATATATATATATATATATATATATATATATATATATATATATATATATATATATATATATATATATATATATATATATATATATAGTATGCGGTAGTATATAGGGTGTCCGGTGTCCTATTTCAAAATCCACTGGTGTTTCAACAACACATTTACGACTTTCGTTGCGATGGCAATTTTAAAATGAGCATAAAAATGAACTGTAATAATATTTAATGTTGTGATAGTAGGTATATTGTAATTATATTAGTCTAGAAGATCTGTTTTATGGGACTACAAGGTTTTGTTTTGGAATCTTAATGTGCTTAAATATGCACGTAACTGCTACACAGTGAGTATAGAGCACGCCGGTCGATGTGCTCTATACTCGACGATTCATGAGAGATGTTGAATCGGATCGTCATTATAATCAGTGCCAAAATGATGTAATACAGTAGATAATATCGCGTAATCCAAACCTGCGTTAATCCGAGCTTCAGTTTTCGACCCTATAAAAAATATTACAGTAGACCTTGGACTAAATATGTCAAATGTGCCTTGTTTAAAAATAGTTTTTTGTGCCTCACATTTTGATACCAAAATTATTCAAACTGCATAATAAATACAAATGCAGACGTGTTGTGATTCTTAACAGGACTCTTAATAAGATCAATTATATATACACTCCACAGTGTATATATAATTGATCTTATTTAACGCAGGGCATATACCGTGTGTGTAAAGCCGACATCGGCCAGTTATGAAAAAAGACAAACAGAAGTGAGACGACAGATAAGAAGCAACCACACAAGCATCGAATGTAGTAAGCGAATAAGACCGGCCCTCTCCCCTCCTGTGCTTGGTGTTAGAATGAAAAGGATAGCATTTGTTATTTTTCACTACTGGCCGATGTCGGCTTTTAATCGGCGATTTAATATTATGTAATATTATGTAATTTTTATATACAAAAAATATTTATTTAAACAGTAAAAACCAAATAATATATTGATTTAGGTCCAATTTCTGAAGAACTTACTATCAGAAAGACTACTATCAACTCCTAGATTTGATTTATAATGGATGTGGAGAAAATAAAAACTAAAAGAAAAAGTGGGTGTCAAATAATGTTTAAAATTAAAACTTATTATTGACTTGAAAACTACAGGTGTTACACATATCAAAAGTTATTAGTTATATTGTAGGTGGCAGGTCTTGATTCGACTTCTTATATACTGACGTCCTTAGACAAGTCAAGAATTTCAACTCATGTAACTCCTATTTTAATTTATGAGAATTGTGACTCGAGAAAAACAAAAACCTTATTTAATGATGAATATAAATGCTACATCGTGGAAGTATTTATGCTTTTAGTTATAAACTAATATAAATATACGAATGGATTAAGTTATAAATGGATTGCAGATCATTTTCCTTGTAAAACATTACCTGCGTCAACAGTTTACCATAATAATGAGGATATTTGCCTACTTTGTCAATTTTGGTATACGTATACAAATTTTTTGACGTTGATCATCCCGATTAAAAAAATTATAATTGTCAATATCTCTGGAATATTCTTTCTTCTACCTGCTACATATGAGACCTCCATGAATGGATGTGTAAGTAAAAATATATGAATCTCTGTAATTTACAGGCGAACCTGGTTAAGTGGGATCACAAGAGACTTCCTATTTGATCCCACTTAACGATATATATCACATAGTTTCCCACATCCCAGGTTGATAAAACGTATATTTCACTTGCGGATGTAGGTACTATAATTATGAAATACTTAACCGTTTGGTTCCTTGTCCCCGCCTTTCCCAGATCTTCCCGAAGAAATGTACGTACGCAAAAATACTAGGTATAATATTTTCACTTACAGCGTTTTTTTTTTATGGAATCGTTGGTTACAGAGGTGATTGTTGCTATCTGCTGCCCAATTTGCATCTTAGAGTCCGAACTTTCCACTTATAGAAGTTTATTGATGCAAAAATGTTGGGACCTCAAAAATGGTTTTAATAATATAGGTTTTCCGCTTATCTAGGTCCCACTTAACCAGGTTTGATTGTGTTTATTCACAGTTACTCATTATTTTTCATTTAAATGACTGGTGATATGGAAACTGGTTATAGTGTTCAACGATGTATTGGATATTAAAACATAATTTAGAGGTCCATGGTAAATTATATTAAAGTTCTATTCACATCGAAATTCTTAATGAAATTGATCTACCAATGCATGTACAATATTTACCGACTTGAATTTACTAATACTAGTTGACTCTTATTTTTGTGGCGAGTTTCATAATTAAGTAGGTACTAATGAAGTTATTAATACTTTATTCAAATGAAGTGAACTGTTAAGTACACGTCCTATTTCTCCACTGACCTCGCCAATTCTAAAGCTTCATAACAGAGCAACCCCCTTCAGCTTATTTCGTGAAATGACTGGGCTAACTATTGTGCCGATACCCACGCCAGTTGGCGTATTGTGTCATCGGGCATGAATGTAGGCTAGATTCTAAGCCTCCAGTTCGCGGAGGTATGCAGGCGGTGGGTGCGCGTTGCTGGGTCGACCCCGGGGTCCTTTGAATCATACGGTGCACCTTATATGGCCTAGCGCCACACCGACCATAGCGTATGGTGCTAGCAGACCGAACTCTCACTTGCGCAGACACACGCATACACATAAGAACGGCTCGAAGTGCCGATGACAAGCCTATTTAAGTCGAATACCGAACGTCCCAAAATGGAAAAATGGCATTTACATCGAGAACTAATCAAAGACGATTGTTCCCTTGACCGGTCGGTCAGTACTGTACCTTTTGATGGTTCTAATGGAAGGCAATTTTATACAATCAGAAAGCTAATTCGATCTGATGACGAAACCAATCAAGTGGTGTATAAGCGTGTAATACACAAGGATATTACAACAAAAATTAAAGGATATTAAAAATATTTCAAATTTTTGGGTGATTTTCAACAAGGGATAACTCGGAGAAAAATGGTCGTACAGAAAACAAAAAAAAGGAAATTGTAGCCTCAAGTGTGTAGTTTTTAGATATGGATTTTAATTTTTTTTAGCGGGAGCGATTCTCACGTAATCAACCGAAAACCAACAAAAAAAAATCCAAATTTTTGCTCGTCTTTAAAATGGTCTATGGACATTTTTGAAAAAGTCTTGGATTTTTTTTTTCGATTTTCTCCAACGAGTAATGTTTTTGAGCAAAAAAATATGGATTGTCGTCAAAAAAATCACAAAAGTTGAAAAAAATGTATAAAAATCGAAAAATTGCTTGTTACGGTGATTTTTGGCCGACACGTTAAATTTAAACCTTCGGGGCACTAAAAAAAATCGCAGCGCTTTGCAACTTTGAGGGTTTTTTGGACACTTTGAGGTTAAAAAATTACCGACGATATCCTTCGTTCATCCACTATATCCAGTAATACCAAATTTTCCAAATATCCTTAAATTCGCAGATTTTTAACTTTTTTCAGCAAACATTATAGCTTCAAAAAATTGTTTTTATCAATCGCCCCCGATTGTGTTTTATAGAGAATGTTTTGCAGTTTCCAAAACCCTACCTCCATTTTCTGTACGATCATTAGTTCCCGAGTAATTGATTGTCAAAGTAGAAAAGGACTTTTTTGCTTTGATCGACGATAACTCCGCGACAAATCATCGTACGGAGCTCGTTAAGAGGTCAAATTAAAGCTGATATTAAAAGCTTGTCTAAAAGAGCTTTATGGTCGCATGATGAAAAAAATTTGAAGTCCACAGACCATTTTAAAGAAGAGCAAAAATTTGGATTTTTTTTTTTGGTTTTCGGATGATTACGTGAGTTACACTCCCGCTAAAAAAAATTAAAGTCCAGATCCAGATTAGATACGAGGCTACAATTTCCTTTTTTTTTTTTATTTTCTGTACGACCATTTTTCTCTGAGTTATCCCTTGTTGAAAATCACCCAAAAATTTGGAATATTTTTAATGTGGGGAATTTAGCGACCTTCTTCTCTATTAGTTTTTTTTTTTTGTTTGGTTGGATTAGGTCCAGGAATAAATTACAACTATTCGATTTTTGGCAACGTTTCGGAGCTTTATTTCTCCTTCATCAGGGCTCAATCAATGACAACAATAACAACATTGATTGAGCCTTGATGAAGGAGAAATAAAGCTCCGAAACGTTGACAAAAAATCGAATAGTTTCCTAGAAAGAAAAGAATAGGTGGTCCTGGACCTAATCCAACCAAACAAAAAAAGTATTTTTAATATCCTTTAATTTTTGTTACTAGTGATATACCAAACAAATAAATGTTTGGTCATTGCGTCTAAAGTAGTAATTTAATTTGGTGCGTAGTAATATACCGGGTGACTCAGAATCATAGTATGCCCCCTATTTTCTTTGTTTATTAATCAGTTCACTGATTGTATCTTACATATGATAAAAAAACGTGCCAATTCTGATATTGTATCATATATTATCAAATATAATTACTTTCTTAATTTACTACGTATATGAACCAAACTTGGTATAAAACAGCTTTTGGGGACACTGAATCTATATCTGGCATCAGAATTATAAAATCGATATGACGGACTAAATATAGGGTCTTCAATTCCCTGCGGAGCACAGCTTTTTTATTGTCTTGAATATGGACCGGAAATTGTTTGAACAAAGGTTTTTCGAAGTTGCTGATCACAGTTTTTGAAGTTGCTGAATTTGGAATCAGATTTTCAGTTTCAAGATGGCCCACCCAAAATGGTGGTCGAAAATTAAAATATTTGCGGGATTTTAGAAAAACGGCATGTAGGGGATGAAAGATCACTCATTACGAATCTGGGATCAAATTCAAAATGCCGGAACTAATATGGCCGATGAAAATGAAAAATTTGTGCGAATCTGAAAAGCGTAGGTGTTTATGAGATCACTGATAACAAATCTCAAAGATTTTGAAAAAGTCAAAATGTCACCACAACCCTCACTTCTCACCCTTCGGAGGTGGCAGATCAAAAAAATAACTACTGCAATCGAATTAAAAACAGAAATAACTCCGTATAAAAAATTTGGAATGATTTGGTAAATAATTGAAAAACCTGAAAATTCCATCCCCAACCACCATTTTTCACCCTTCGAGGGTGGCAAATAAAAAAATTCTTGCAATCGAATTAAAGCCTCCATATAAAAATATTTGGAATAGTTTTACAAATAATTGAAAAAACTCAAAATTTCATCCACAACCCCTATTTTTCTTCCTCCGGGAGTAACAGATCATAAAACATTACTCTTGCGATCGAATTAAGACACAAAAAACCCTTGCATACAAAATGTGCAACCAGTTTGACAAAAAATTGAACAAACTCAAAATTTCACCGAAACCCCTAGTTTCACCTTTCGATGGTGGTAAAAAAACATTTGGAATCGATTCAACGACTCAAAAACCTCCTATATAGTGAATATTGTATGATTTCGTAGATTATTCGAGGGTACCAGTTTTTGCATGAACAGTGACAAAAACTGTACCAGTGAACCGGTTAAGTACCTTTAAAATGATCAAAAGCATTTTGGCAGGGTATTGCAGCATACTGTCTCTTAGAATGCAAATATTAAGATTTCAGCATTAATTGTAATTTGAACACATGAATCTTTAAAAGCTCGACGCGGATGGCGATTAGCGGAAGCTCGATATTTTATGATAACTAATAACCTGGGCGTAGATAGACTTGGGCATCTGATTGATTGCAAAATGGCACAAGTAAATGTTCAATAGATCGACACAATGTGAACGAATCTACACGGTGGAGACTTTAACTGGAATATATTCGCTAGCGGGGTGGTGAATGATTTTTCAAAAAAATTCCCGAGACACGTCAACTTTTAAATGTATTTACCTACATTTTGCAAGTAATGTGAAAAATATAGCCCTTCAGGGGTGGCTGAAACCACCCTCGACATGATTTTTTTTCAAATGCAACCCTATGGCTTGTGACCCCTCATTGTAAAGCTGGTGGAAAGAGGAATCCAACGCACTGATCAAATTTTAATTGTTAGTATGTTTGTAGGGTTGCATACAATTAAAACGTAATTTTATAGTTTAATTTATTTTTAACGCAACAATTTCGCACTCAAAATGTGTGTTGTTTAGTTTTGGAATGTAAACCTTACTTTTCATATGTCCCCACAAAAAATTCCAAGCAATTTTTTGCCACAACTGATATTTGTTATTTTTTGCTAGTGTTTTTACACGGCTGCAAAGAGTAATTTAGTTTGTATGCTGTATTCAGAGTTTGAAACGAAGTGTTATTTCAAATTGGTGAAAATTTCTTATTTAACTGAATCACTAAAAATCGAAATTTTGATGATGATTGGATATAGTGATAGGGCGCGAACTCAATGCGAAGGTGTTCGCTTGTTTCGAGAAACGCATCCTGACTTGCCACCACTAAATCAAGGTACCATTAGTAAAATTGAGGCACAATATCGGGAGATGGGTCATGTCAGGAAAGTACCGAGTAAGAGGCAGGCTGTTGTTGATGACGACACGAAGTTGAATTTGTTGCTTGCTCTAGAAGAAAATCCAATCACTCCAGCCCGTCAACTGGCCCGTGATAGTAATCTTAATCACAAAACAGTTTTAAAAATACTTAAATATGAGAAAAAACGCCCATATAAAATGCAAGCTGTTCAAGAGCTACTTGAAGATGATCCAGATCGACGGTTGGAATTTTGCGATTTATTGATGACTTGTATGATCAAAACCAGTTATCTTTAGTGTGGATAGTTTTCTCTGACGAGGCTACTTTTACACTAAATGGGCACGTAAATCGCCAAAATTGTCGTTACTGGGCTGAAGAGAACCCCCCATTGGATGAGGGAACTTCATACTCAGCGCCCACAGAAAACTAATGTGTGGGCCGGAATAATACAAGATATAATTGTAGGACCATTTTTCTTTGATGACACTCTTAATGGAGCAAGATACTTGCGTTTACTCCAGCACGAACTAACGCCAGTGCTATGTCATTTATTTCCAAACCCCTTAAACCCTAACTCGACCGACGAGAGGTTATGGTTTCCAGCAAGATGGGGCCCCACCACACTATGCTGCCATTGTTCGTCAGTATCTGGACATAATTTTTCCCGGTAGGTGGATTGGGAGGCGAGGTAATATTGAGTGGCCAGCAAGATCTCCAGATCTTACACCACTGGATTTCTTTTTGTGGGGACATCTTAAAAGTAGGGTTTACATTCAGAAACCCAACAACATAGCAGATCTGCAGGAAAGGATAAGAGAGGAAATCGGAAAAATAACACCGCAAATGTTGAATAATGTAAGGAACGAAACCTACCACAGACTGGGATGCTGCCAACAAGTGAATGGTGCACATTTTGAACAATTGTGACGTTGAAAATAAATTTAATTTTTAAATTGTTTTAATTGTATGCAACCCTACAAACATACTAAAAATTAAAATTTGATCAGTGCGTTGGATTCCTCTTTCCACCAGCTATACAATGAGGGGTCACAAGCCATAGGGTTGCATTTGAAAAAATCATGTCGAGGGTGGTTTCAGCCACCCCTGAAGGGCTATATTTTTCATATTAATTGCAAAATGTAGGTAAATACATTTAAAAGTTGCCGTGTCTCGGTAATTTTTTGAAAAATCATTCACCGCGAATATATTCCAGTTAAAGTCAGTTAAAGTCCATTTTACTCAGTGCTATGATTGAAACGGATAATTCATCAGATGTTAAAATAACGTCGATGTTAAAGTCGATTTCAACGTCCTGACATTAAATCTTATTTATTGGTATGATGTATGTAGCTTTTATAGATAACTCTGGCATCTATCTGAGGAATTAAAAATTAAAGCTACCAGATAGTAGCCTCGAAATATATCTATTTATGAAGTAACATCGGTGTTATTTGCATAATTCAGTACAAAAAATGGAGGGCGTAATTGAGCCCTATAAGAAACAATGGAAAATGAAGCAGATGGCTTTGAAAGAAAATATTTATACGTTTTGAGCATTTTAATTAGTTCTAAATTTGTTTATTGTCTGCAATCATGAGAATAAAGAGAATTCTGGGAGATAAAAGTAAACCTTTTGAATGAACAAACATGGCTTTTCGTATACATTTTCGTGTATGTAAGGAAATAGTAAGTAATGTATGCCAAAGTCTGAACCAACAGTTCTTTTCTATCATATAACTAGACTCCAACATAACTTCTCTAAAGGAACTGCAAATTTTCGATATTAACCCGTAATTTATTTAACCCTTTTTATCTAACTCTCTTTTTTTGCTCTTGTTAACATTTAATGTTGGCTATACTATGATTTAACGCTGTACTCAAAATTTATTTCTATTTATAACAAAGGTGTTAAAGGACATAGATCATGTCTAAGCAGATAGTGAGGTTATTTTCCGTTATTTTAACAAACACAGAATGGTTATTGTTATTTAAAACGTCCGTTAGGGATACATCATAGGGCTTGCTTTAGCATTTGCTTATAATATAGTGCAGCCTTGCTTAGATGTTACACTACAAGCAAATACTTGTACCTCTATATCAGACAGTTTATAACCACCTTTATATAGGCGCATATAAACAGAAACTGTGCCAGATTTACGTAACAATTGCGAACGGGAAATGGGAGGAATTTTTGGCACGAAAAATTTCACGTGCCGACGAGGCGCCCTGACGTTGAAGACGGAAGTGGTGTCTACAAAAGCTGCTCTATTTTCGTGAACATGCCTAAGCATTCTAGTTAATAGTACGTATAATCCAGTCGTTGTCACCAAATTCTAAATATTATTAATTAGTCAAATTTAAGTGTGAAAAGTTTCTGTAGTTATAACAAATTTTCAAAAAATTGTTCTATACAGGGAAAACAGGAAAAGTTGACATGAATAATAAAAAGTAGTTTCGGTAAAATAGAGGTAGATAATTTAGCAATTTGAATTTCTATATTACAGTAGTCGATTTTACTCCAAAAAAAATAGGTTTTTAGAAATTTTACAAATGAGTTCGTACACCATCAGTACAATCAGTACATTTTGGATGTACGAGTAGCAAAAATAAAGTGAATGAAAAACAAATTAGAGACGTAAGGTTTGGACAGCTCGATTCGTCATCAATTACCTACTCTATCATCTATATCCACCAGTTTTCGAGAAAAAAGCGGTTCTGGTCAAAAGTTCGTGAAAAAAGAGATTTAAAAGAAGCTAGTAGGCTTTGGCAATCTCATTTACAGCATTTACCGAAAACAGTGAACACACAAAACAGTAAATAAAACACAGACAAAAATAATAAAATAATACAATTATAATAAAAATAAATAATAAAAATCACAACAAAAAAAAACATATTACATACGCATAAACCATTTTGCAGTCAGATCTCGAAATGAGTCCAAAATCCCTAGATTTTACAAATTGTGACTTCTTTTTGCGGCGATTTATAAAAAAAAATAAAGTTTACAATACTTCAGTGACTAGGGAAAATATGCCTCAATGTATTATTATAGCCTTTCAGGACGTTAATCCAGAAATACTAGTCAACGTGCAACGGCCGTTTATCGGATTCGTTTGTGTATTGATCAAAACAGAATATATTTGGAATTCTGACTGTAAAACTCTCAATTTTTTTTTTTTATTAATTTATTGTTTATTTTGATTATTATTGTGTTATAATTGTTTGTGTTTTGTTTCTACTACGTTTTGTGTTCATTGTTTTCAGTAAATACTGTAAATAATAATGTCAAAGCCTACTTGTTCTTTTATCTATTTTTTTCGCGAAATTGGAAAAAAACAACTAATCTCTAACAGTTTTTTCTCAAAAACTGTTAGAGATAATAGTCAACGGTATAATTTAATGTGGATCATTCCATTTGAAAATAAAGTTGTTGCTGTCGAAAGATTGTCAGGTTCCAGTGTCGGCGACACTGAACAACGTGTCGTGAAGTAATTCGTAACGAATCAAACTGTAATGCATGTAAACTGTAAACCGCATGTCTCTAACTTTTTTGGTTTAGACACTATTTAAAAATATTTCGAAAACTGTCATCGTCATATTTTTCAAACTGTTGAATATTTCCAAATCGGTGGGCTTTAGGTACCACGTATGCTTAATAAAGTCGACCTAAATTTTAGTGGGGCATCAAAAAATGTGCAAATATATACAGTGTTTTATTTAAAATGACGAAGTTGTGTAATGGTTACAAATGGAGCACCATGTATGATTAGAAATATTTTACAAATATGCACTACATCATTTTGGGCAACTTTTATTTGAAACATTATTTTATTACATATACATAAAAAATAGTTATGGGAGAAACCGTCTTAGGTAGAACACTCTTTATGTAGGTATATACATACATACATACATAAATACACAAATATTACATATTTACTCAAATGTAAAAAGCCAAACCATGAAATATGATATAAATACTTACTAGAAATAATATATCTTGAAAAAAAAGAATGTCTGACTTCATAACAAAAAGTGACAAAATTATTATAAAAAACTTTAGTTCCATTTCCTTCAAATATTTGAAAATCTGATGGACACCTATGTATGTACAGTCAGTCTCTGCGAATTATAATTCCTGCTCCATAATTCGAACATTCTTTGATATATTTGAAACTTTCAGAAAGTGTGTAAAATTAAAGGTTCTGGACATCCTGACATTGTACAGAATTTTTATTCGATTACAGTAAAAATAAGTATCTACATGAACCGCAAAAATTTTTTTTTTAAAACAGAAAATATCATGGCCTTTTCAAAACTCATGGTGGTGAGCCACTTTAGAAAAACACCCGGTATAATATGAATATTATAAATAGATATTAGGCATAAGTTTGCATTAAATGACATACTCGCCATCTTTATTCACCTCCGGTTTAACCGGAAATGACTCCAAGTTACGAATTTTTAATGGAAACATGTTTATTTTCACTTGTTTTTATTTAAAATGCCATTTTAAGCACAATTATTTGTCATTTGTCACTTTCTGATACTAAATGCAATTTATTTATTTTTTTTGTTTAAATTTTTTATCTACAATACAAAATGATTTTGATCTTAGAGTTGCACTATTTAATGCAGAATTATATTCTTTCTTGGATTCCATATTTGTGCATCATGCTAATTAACGTATTCCGTGCCTACGTCACCGGCATAACTGCATATACCTACGTGTATGTTACGTTAGGTAATATTGAAAGTGTTTAACGTTTAAATGTCCAAGAGTTGTGGGTATCACAGAAAGGTGGATCCCCCCACACTAATATAATTTTAAAGCAGTATCAGCATTCTGAATGTAAACTAATCGAAATATGGCAATTTAAATACCTTTACTTGAATTTTTAAATGTCCAAGTTTGTTATTTTCTTATAACAAACTTTTTATTATTGTTAAGAAAATTTGTTAATTTGTTGATATATGTAAATTGTTATATTTTTGTAATGAAATGCGTAAGGTGTCCAAGTAACATGAGAATTGTACTGAAGAGTACACGGTATACTAAACTACAGTAAACTAAACATTTACTATACTTTCTCTAACAAGAATTTAGAAACTATATAAAAAACTGGAAAAAAAAACAAAAAAAGACAGCAATAAATACCTTACTTGTTAAATATAGCAGTCTAACCAAGATAGTAGATATACCGCGTGAAAATACGCTTAACAGCTTCTGTTTGATCAAGAACCATGTGGAATTATTCCACATATTAATTTTAATAAAAAAATTTATTTTGGAATGCATATTTTCTAAATAGGGTTATACAAAAAATATTTCAAATTTCATCACTCTTTTTATTGTGGTTGGTTTGTTTGTCGTAATTCCTGGTCTATGATGGTCCATTTGAATATAATTGTTTGTATTCGCCAATAATTGGCGCATTCGCCATTTATTCTAATAAACTATTAAGGAGAAACTTGCATACTTTGAGGTCATTATGACGTATGTTGCAGGTGGAAACTTTATAATGAATCATATAAAATTAAAAACAAAATTCACTTTACCTGTCAGAAAACGACATACTGAAGAAAGGATAAGGTCCATTTTCAGTTTTAAAATTAAAACTGTTCGAAAACAACATGCTATAATGATATATAGTATATCGCCGAGTATATCATTTTATATATTAGATGCATTACCCACATTTCAAAAACCTGTGGAAGAAACTACGGCATACAGTGGACGGAAATTAAGTTGATACTCGTATAATACATGACTAGTGGGTAATGATTTCTACTAATTTTGTTAAAGTAAGCTGATCGATGCCTTCCCCAAATACGCTTTAAGGTAGCAGCATCGAGGAAGCAATAAAGTCTTCCAGATTCGAAAATATTTTGATCTAAATGATCCGAAAGGGGTTCGATTGAGTTTAAATAGTGAATGTGGGGAAGCCAAGGTAGTAACTCATGTTATTGCCGATAAAACACTGCGTGTATACAGTGAGCTTAAAGACTCTCAAACTGTTCTCTTTGAGTGAGTCATTATCTTGTTGAAACATAAGTAACTCTAAATCAAGTTTCTGAACGGACTGTGCAGGTTATCTTTTAGACTATTGACATAACTTTGTATTGTCAGCATTCCATCTATTAGGGTTATATTTTCAAATGCAAATCCCCCAGTTATACTCATACAAGAATGACTTACCTCCGTGTTTGACTGTCATTTAATCATTGATGGATAAAACAGAGCTTCCAGTTTCCTTCAAAACATATGACGCCTGGGTGACGCTATTAGTAACGCCTAGTAACTCAAATAGTCACATAGACGATGTTTTTTCTGACAATGGTTGAAACGACAGTCAGGTGGATCAATTCTTCTATGGGTAAGTCTCGGGACATTTGGAGTTGAAAATTGAATAGTAATACATGGAATACTGACAGGTCAAGGTTATATCGATGTTATAAAAGATACAATCCGTCCAGAAACTTGAATCAGAATTATTTATATCTGTTAACAAGGTAATAAAACGACTTTAAGCACACTTCGAGGGTCTCTAAGCAGTATTTTATCGACAATAACATTGAATACTACCTTGACCTCCCCAGATTCTCTATATAAAATATATCGAACCTTCTTGGAGAAATATTTTCGACTGAAAGAAAATCAAGAAAGCTTAATCAGTGACATATGAACTTAAAGGGTTAATCAAACAGGCGATCTCCTTATACAGAAGTCGTCGTCTCTTTAACAAAGTTTTAACCCACTATCTTGATTTTCATATTTTTTTGACCCTTTGGGTATACTGAAGATAATAGCAATAACGGTAGCACTTGATTAAAAACATTCTTTCCGCTTGACTGCTGAGAGACCTTCTGAGTATCTCCTTTTGTAATCATACTATTGATAACACAATTTCACCAATAAGAACCTTTATTAACTAACCTTTGTCGGCGATAAACATCATTAGTTAGCAGTGTTTGTGAGAGGGAAACCCGGCGTCACCATCATTTTAGAAATTAGAAAAAAGAACATTTTGTAGAAAAGTAGTATTGTATTTTTTTATCTCATGTTAAGGGCAGAGAAAAACTAAATAACGTACACTGGTTTATTCTTTGTTACTGCTTAGATGGTAACACAAAATGCAAAAACATTTTTTCAAAAGATGTCAGTGTTGAATATCTGTGTGTTTATGGTATACCTACAAATTCTGTTATACCTATTACCTATACACATAGGTAATTTCCGAGGTATTTTTATACTGGTGCTTAGTCATTAAAACTGGATGATCAATTACGAATCTTGAGATTCCAGTGTACAGAAGTTCGGATGAGTGAAATGTTGCAAAATGCGATACAAAAAGTTTCTGCCACGTTTTTCATACCTACGAGTATTCTCGTACAATAACTATGTACATGATGCGTATAGATATAGGTACACTACAAAAATTACGTTAACTATATAAACTTAGTGAGTGAAGTTTATCCTACAATTAACTATGAAATGCAATAATAATTTGGGGATTAAATATTTAATTATTCTAATAAGCGACTCTGCCGACTGAGTTAATATTTATTTATGAGAACTAATCAGGACTACTTGTTAAAGAAAACTAATTATGTATTTAATGATAATTTAGTTGTCTGAAACAAATATTAAGCGAAGTAATTAGCTATATTCGATTTGATCAATTTGTTATTTAGTTTGAGAAGTCGAAGCAAACAATTTTATGTACGAACAAATCATCATTTTCAATTTGAACCTAAACAGAAAACCCTTTATTTATGCGAGTAACTCACTTTTTTTATTCTTCATAATTGTTTATAAATCTGAAATGTACGAGATAAATATAGATACATACAACATAATTCTATATATTTAAAAGACTTAGTCAAATCTAGATGCTGATAATAGTGATCAAGTGAATCAAATTTTCTAGTACTAAGGAAACGATCGACTTAATAGATACATAATTATATATTGTTTAGTTTATCTCAATATATCAATAGTGTTTTTTAAAGGAACTGAATTATGTTCATTTAAATGCATAACTGCATCTATTTATTCACTTCTTTGTACCACAGTTAGAAAACACATTCTTACATGCATTACATCATATACTTTTAATACAGGAAAATTGTATTTACGATGAATTTTATTTAGCATATAAAAATAGCTTCTATATTCTTCTTCTACTTCTTATACAGATTTTATCATACATGACGATATAGTGATGATATGATACCCAAGATATAAATTAGACGCGGCCGCAACAGATAGATGGTGCAAGAAGTATGTAGTAAAGATTACAACAGATATCTTTTTAATGTTGAAAATATTACAGTTTTCATTTGTTTTGCATTGTGCTATAGTTGAACCCTTCTCAACGTCTCCTTAAACTCTCAACGAATTGGATTAGCGGATTCAAACCAAAAACGAGGTGAAATTAGATTAATCAAAGCTTTTTATGAAGGTAAAATGACGAAAAGTCACAGAGGGCGCCACAAGCGTTATCAAATCAAAATTTGTAATTAGCAAAAAGGTCCATGTTGCAGCTCATTTGAAAAATATTTTAAGTCTTTAAAAAAAGAGATGGAAATCTATCTACCCGTTTTCAAGTTACGAAGTAAAAGAGAATTTATTGATGAAATGAAAACGTTAACACACCGTTTTTATTTTTGTTAGCTGTCAATGACACATAAGTGAAGTCCCACAAAGTTAAATAACTTTAAGTAGTCGTTTTCAGAATGTTTAATCCTTGGTCTTAGATTTTATTAACAAATATTATTTTTGTAATATGTAAGAAAACCCTAGCTAGGATTAATACAACTAGAATTCTCATTATAAATAAAAAAAGTCAGTTCGTATGAATTAGGGGAAACCAAATATATATTTATTCCTTTTATATGAAGACCGGTGTTCCTTGGTAGTTTTGTTTTTGAAGAAAACCCTGGCTGGGTTTAATAACAATAAATTCTATGTTTGTTCTAGTTTAAATAAAAGCTAAAATAAGAACGTCAGTTCGCATCATTTGAACTGAGATATTTGGGGGGAAATTATTTCACCCCCCAAAAAAACTTTTAAAAAAAATATATGTATATTCCCTTTTGTTAGCTATCAATGACACTACAGTCAAGCGAAGTCCCACAAAGTGATTTAGTAGTTGTCTAAAAAATGTTTAATCCTTGCTCTTAGATTTTCTGGTGTGTTTTTTTTCACTGAATTGGGATTTCGTTGAAGAAAAGCATAACTAAAATTCCCTATTTTTGTTCTAGTTTTGGTTGAATAAGAACGTGAATTCGTTTTATCCTTCATTTGAACTGAGGGATTTTGGGGGGAAATTATTACAAGACGAAAGAAAATAAAAAAAAACTAATCATATTCCCAATTCCAATTTGTCTTTATTATGTCATATTTCATAATGTTTATCTTCTGATTTCCATACTAATTGTATCTAAACGCTACAAAGTGTGAAAATACATTCTACAGAAACATGTTAATTTGTAAACAAAGTAAGTGTAATTGAGACTATGAGTTTTACACCAAAGACTGTCCATTAAAGTCCAAGAAGTGTCCATTCGGATAATTTTAATATAATTCTACAATATTATACCTCTAATCTATCACAGCGATATTAACATTCTTCCACTGAAAACATTTGCGTCTCACGTCACTAAATTCGCCAAACCCATAAAATTTGTCGCGACCTATATGTACAACATCTTAGAAACGTCACGATATCACGATGAATATAACATCTCTCTAACAGATTACGCTGAATTAGACAGTTTGCAATAATTAAACGGGTAAAGAGAGGAAGTACATACAAGTCATGAAGGTGTGACACGGCAGCATGACGATGCCAATTGTAATCACATACTTTCGACCAAACAATTTCAACAGGCAGTACCAACAATAAAAATAATTTAACTGTACTGCTATCAATTAACTTGTATCTCCAGTCATGCCTGATCTGTTTTAATTTAGAAAATTTTTGTTAGATGGGGGTGGGGAGGTCTCCAAAGTATGACCCGTGAAAGAATTATGCAGAAATACGCCAATAGAAATCACTTTCTAAAGTGTTTGATAGACTGCAAATACATAAATCAAAATTGTGTTTAAAGTATTCCATATTTAAAAGATTCCATATTCTAGGATACGTAGGTATCAATTTATTAGAATACGAGGTGTGGCTGTTAAATAACCGAACTGCTGTCATAACACTTTTTATTCGTTCCCAATAAAATTACAGTAGCAACTTTTTCGCCTTCAATGAACTCCCCTTGGCGATCTCTACACCGCTCCATACGACTTTTCCATCGTTGAAAGCAGTGCTGAAAATCCGCTTCTGTCAGCTGGTTCAGAACCTCCGTCGCCCGCTTCCACACTTTCGAATCTTCGAATAAGTAAAAAACTACGATTCATCACAAGTAACCATAATGTTTTCTAACAAGCCTGAATCAGTGACAATGTTGTATAGAATGTCAGCGCAAATGTTCATTCTTGATTTCTTTTGCTCGGGAGTGAGGAGTTTTGGCACCATTTTTGCGCAAACTCTGCGCATGTTGAATCATTCATAAAAAATCTGGCGAACACATTCTTTGTCGATTCCTGTTATGTACGCAAGCCCTCGGATGCTTAGACGACGATCTTCGCGAATTTACCAGTTTTTTCAAAGTTCTCGTCCGTTTTTGACGTTGAGGGCCGTCCGGGGCGCGGATCGTCTTCGGTCATTTCACGTCCCTATTTAAACGATTTAAACCATTAAAAAACTTGTGTGCGGGATAAACATTCATTCCCGTACACTTCTTTTAACATTGCATAAGCTTTTGTAAACATTTTCTCCAGTTTAAAAAGAAACTTGAGATTAACCCTTTGCTCCATCTGAACACTTTTTCGCCACGTCACTGGTGCGTAAACTAATTCAAACGACTGCTACAGTCAAACTGAGTGACACACTGGCTTGTACAACGAGCTCAGGGTGAGGAAAGTATCACCAGACACAGTTCTGTTCAAACTTGTCACGACACATGCGCAGCGCGCTGCTAGCAGCATCAGTCCGGTTATTTAATAGCCACACCTCGTATATATACAATTCTAAATTATCCGAGATTAAGAGCATGTAACCATACTTCTTTATTATTATACATAATTGTGTTGGCGGAACGAGTGTTCAAATAAATTTGACCTCAGTAAGTCTTAGCCAAATTATTTCCAATATGCCTGATATGTAAACAAATTTTTGACTGCTTGAACAATAGACAATTTAGTGTAATGGTTAAGTTCTGCCTTTGATTATAATGGCCTTATGGGTTCAAATCCCTGCAACCTCACCTTTTGAAATCGTATTCTTCCAAAATTTTAATTGAAAACCAAATGAGATAAAAACAGCCATATTATTGGAAAAACGTTTCATTTCATATCTTCTTCGATTATGTCTAAAACATTTTGTAGGAAATGAGAAGTGTTAGTCTCTTTTTTTCAAAATTCTTCCTTGAACTCGATCAAGGTTATTAAGACAGACTTGGAAAATTGTGTTCTTTAAGTACGGCCACAAAAAGAAATCACATGGTGTTATGTCATAGGATCGCGGAGTAGATTCATGTTCGGAATTCAGGCTCACAAGCGACTATAGAATATATTATTTAACATTACCATTGTGACCACACACTGTGAATGAATTCACAGTGTGTTTGACACTGACAAAATTGCATACGTATCAGTTTTCTAAAGAACCGTTTCTGAAGTAGGATTCTACCACAAGTGTTGTTGTGTATGGATATCATTTTAATAATGTTTACATTAGCATCATTAGGACATCATGTCTATCATATCATGTTTATCATTTAGGACATAATGTTAATGAGTTTTGCATAGAATCTATACCAACAGTTTTTACTTAACAATGACAATAAATACCTACAATAACTTTACAGTGCTAGTTTGAAAGCTTCCAAACGCAAAACAACAAATATTTTAAGCCAGAACCTATCAAAGATGTACATTTAAATTGATAAAGCCTACTTTGACGTCTTTGATTGAACAATCGCTACAACTTTTAGGAATAAGAAATTGATTTTTTTAATTTTTTTACTAAATATGAATATAATTAGGCATATTCTATAGCGTTGAAAGGACTTTTCGAGCTCTATATAAAATAAAATTGAATATAAAAATGGCGGCCATAAGTAAACAAGTAGCGGTCATAAGTAGCAATAAAAATATGTTATTATTAAATAAACAAACGATTTAAGCATTTATAAGAAAGAATTGGCTTTGATGATGATTGATGAAAAAATGATTTTAATTTTTTTAAATTATCACAAAAATAAAAAATCTTAGGTAATTGAAAAAGTAAATGTTTCTGTACGCTTATTTGATTCTTATAAAAAATAGATTATTTGTATGTCTTATTGTACTAACTGTATGTAATAACTAGGGTCCGGAAGAGCTATGATAATTAAGGTATAAACCGTATTTTCTAAGCGCCTTATCAATTATATACTATGTGTGTATTTATTGCCCCTGAACACGTACGCCACTGACCGATCCTGTCAAGGCGCTGGGACTCACGTATGCACGGTAGTACGCCAGTTCCATATGGAAACGGTGGATAGTTAAATACAGTGTACCATGCGTGAGAGCAAACTTTCCGAACCCTAGTAATAACTGTAACTATAAAAAGTAAGTACCTACTGTAAGGACGTAAAAAAATTGCTGTTTTCAGAGTTTTATTTCCTGCAAATGAACCTATAATAAAGACGACACGTATATGTCCAGTAATACGCAAAAATCTACTCCATTTAATGGAAGTAGGTACTTTCAATAAAACTCATTAGTTGGAGTTATTTTTTTTTAACCGGACACATAAGTGCTGAAATGTTTAATGCGACCCATGTTCTTGTTGGCGTTAAGGTTGACTTCACCCGTATTGTGTAAAATTTATTTTTAATTTAAGTCTTATGAGTAGATATGATCATAGGATGAAATATGGAAACGATCACGAGGATGTATAACATTGTTTAAAAGTACATAAAGTAACACTCGATAATATTGTGAGTACCAAGTTAGAATCACCAAAAAATACACATGTTGAAGGGCACATACATTTGAAACTATTCAATTTCCGTATAATTGACATAACTACGATTCTGGAGCCACGGTTTAAAACTAAAGGCGATAGAAGGATAATCATCAGTCAGTTTGTCAGAAACAAAAATATGGAAATTTTACAAATAAGATGTTCACTTTCATTAAATACAAAATACAAACAAATTTCAAGCCCATTGAACTTCCGTATAGTTAATCCTCTCACAAAAAATAAACTTTTAGGCCTCTCTATAAATCGTAGGTTAGTTGCTAAACTTGACAGCTTTCAATTCTTTAGGCAAATAAGGTTATTTAGGCAATACTGCAGGTTATATAAGGGCTACGTCATTTCACACCTTCACGACTACTTCCTCATATCTGTTTTGTTCTTAATTTAAGTGCCCTTTCTTCAACTCTACTCACAAGTGCTAAAAAGGAGATGGATAAAGGCTGACTGAGGTGGGGTATGGAACTGTTTCATTCAATTAAGATCAATTATTTATCTCTCTATGAGATGCACCGAAGGTGCATTGATAATATGTTTGAATGGGTTTATCATGATACATTGATAACATGTTTATAATAGGTTAACTATTAGATATCTGAATAACATCAAATGACACCCCATAATCTTACATAATTGGATTCTGCATATAATTTGCTATAATTCTTGATATTTCGATCAATGACGGCGTTTGTTAAAATTTTTCGAAAATAAAAAAAAACAATATTAGTTATATACCTACTAAACATTTTTGTGTTATAAATATTGCCAAAGTAGGCCTTAGCAAAAAAATATCATCATGCTCAACTTTTGTTCGCAAATTTCAAGTAATCGAATATTGAGAAACAAAAAATAAAAATATTTTTAAGCGATTTTTAAGCTGTTACTATCCAAGATTTTAGTTTGCAGGCTTAATTACTCGTTCGGTACATTTACGAGAAAATGTTTCAAATAAAAGTTCGGCTGTGTAAACTACAAAATGATGCGTTCTGTTTTTCACTTAGTTGTCACCTTGAAGGTCATGTGAAGGTCAACACTGTTTTTTTAAATGGTAACTTATATTTTTATGGCAGCTTCATAACGTAAAGAAAATCAAATAACATTTGGTTGGAGCATTTTTTGGTGCTTCTTCGGTTTTCGAATAATTAGCTTCAAAGCATCGAGAAACCCTGCCTTTCTTAGTAGCAGAAGGGTTTGGAAAATAAACAAATAGTTGAAAACCAACTTATGGTTGACCAGCTGAATTTATTTGACACTTGCTTACTTTACTTGATATTTGCTTATTTTTGAGCCTTCTGCTTCTAATAAAGATACATTTTCTCACTCTTTTTATGTTAACCATTTCGAAAATTGAGAGGTATCAAACATGTTTCCAACATGACCATCAGTGTGATGTGTTCAAGTGGTTTTTGAAAGTGACCTTCAAAGTCATGAACTAGTGAAAGAGACTTAGTTATTTTGGAAAGTGTACGAAGCAGATAAACTTTTACTTGAAACAATTTCTCGTAAATATACCGGGTGAGTAGTTATAACCTGTAAACTAAAATCTAGGACACTCGATATTTTTTAAAATGAGAACACCTATTTTTTCTCACATGAAGTGAATATACATACTTGTACCAATAAACTAACACAAATGTGCAAATGGATCGCGTTTATAAATAGATTATAGGATCATTTTTTCTTGTGAAAAGTTGTTATTGTTTTGCAAGAAAAAATATTGTCTGCGGTTCATTCATAACGCAATCCATTCACGTATTTATGTAATGCAGAAACGGACTTTAAGTAAACCTTTTTCATAAAATATATTTATAAAAATGGTGATATTTCTATTGACATAATTATCCTTAAAGAAGTTCAACCCATGTAAAAATTCTACGTATTAAAATGGCAATTTAACCACGAAAAATGATCACCCAGTATATTAATTAGGCAGAGATTTAGTGAAACTATTCGTCTAAACAATCTAAATATATGAGACAGAATTTCTCAAAATCGTCAAAGCAATCATGGAGGTATTATTGAAAGACGATTTTTTAGGTTAACTTTGGTGGTCTATGTATAACAAACACTAGAAACTTTTTACTAGAAGATGTTTCCGTAAATATTACTTAATTGTCGCCCTTAACCTGTAGGTAAATATTGTTGATGTAATTTGAGGACATCCTGTATGTAATGCTCCACGGATACATAATAAACAAAATTTTCATATATATTTATTAGATTTAATTTAGTTCTGTTTCATTAAGATATTAATAATAAACAACTCTTTCATACACTTTTGATAGATACTGAATATAAGAATTGCAATGATTATTAACTTAACTTATACAGGTAGACTGTACCTTGATTAGTGATAAATATTTACTGTATAATTATAGTGGAACATCAGTAAAACAAGTTTTATTGTAAGTGCATGTGCAAAGTGCGACAAAATATGGCGCATTTATAAGTATACCTACGGAATTGCACATTGCACCTAAAGTAATTAGCAACGGCTTTTAAATAAATTAATCCTACTTTTGCCTAACCGTTTATAGAATGACATTTCAATACCACAGATGCATGGATAATTATATAACATTGTAATATTTCTTTTTTTACATAAATAAAATAACATGGTCGGTAAACACAACGACGTAGATGGGAAACAAAAGGGTATATTTGGACGTAAATGCCACGAATACGATTATTGCGAGATTGTTTTGAAATGTCTAACATCACAAAAATTTACTTTGTGATGTTGGGATTATAAAGGCTTATAAAATGGTTAACAAATATTCAATGTTTAAATGAAACCGATGGCCTGCCTAGAGAAATGTGTTCGAAAATTTTTGAAGTTTGGAAATATTGTGGTGCCCGCCCATAAAAGTTATCCATTTGATGTGAATTGTCCCGATTTTTTTAAATTCAGACAATATAAGCCTGTGCCTCAAGAGGACAAGTGTCAAATTTTCGAAGAAATTAATTTTCGTTTTCTACCAATTCATTTCCTATCCATACTCACTTCCTCTCCACCCTAGAATCACGGCGTTGTCAATAATAAGTACTTATAATTAGTATGTCAACTCTGTATCAAACAGAAAATAAAGTAATTGAAACAAGTACATTACATTCTCAACAGTTTTCTTGAATAAGAGAAAAAATATACTGAGTCAAGTTGAAATAACTTCCTCAACATGCATTACTTACAATTTTCCGATAGTTATGACGTTCGAATATACCTTTTATCGTCCTTCCAAGTTTTAATTTCGTTCTTAAAAAAGTATTCGGACGTTCCGTGTCCTAAAAAATCGTAGAAACTCGTTCTTAATTTCTTAAGTAATGAAGAAGGAACCTCAGAATCAATATCTGTACTAATTTAAATGAAAATTCTCTATTATAAAATAACACGACATGCAGTATGTAGGAATATACGTATTTCATCGAATATTGAGTACATCTACTTTTAACACTTTTACTGGTTGAAGTATTGAATTTAGACAAATACATAGTTTATAGAAACGTTTATTGATAACAAAATTCAAAACCTATCAATTGATACATATTAGTGTTAGGATTTGAACTATGGCTGAGTAATAAACGAAATTCGATTTTTTAAACATGATGAAACCTCAGTCTGAGGCACGATAAAAAAAATTGGAGTTTTGACATCTCGAATTGGAATAGTTTTTGGAGAAAGCACCAAAATATTTTCTATACAAAGGTAGAACAATTTAAGTGACCTATGAAAACCGTGGATGATATTAAAACACCTAAGATCAGTTACTGGGGAATCCACTCTATAATTCTGACTGCTATTTTTTACTATTTCTCAGTGTCATTAAAGAACGCCATTGTTGTACTGATTTATGGATCTGAGATGTGAGGTAGTGTAGAGCGAGACTCAATGAATTGACTGCATTGCTGCCACTGTATTTGCAATTGAATAACTTTATATTTGTCAAAGTAGTCGAACCGTGTCGGCGTAGAAACAAATACACACTTGAACACGTTTCCACTTAACACCAAAACATTTTTTTGCACTCAACGTCCGTTTCACCAACCATTTTGGCATCATTGGGAGACGAATAAAGCAATTCAAACAAATTCAAATCTGATTAATTAATTAAAAACTGAGTGTTCAAATTAAATTTTAAAAACAGATTTTTTAAATATCATTAATAACGTATTGCATTACGAGGTGGTATTCGGATTTTTTTAGTATCTATAAGAAACTCTACTATGAGCACCGCTGTACTGTAGCCGCTAGAGGGCGCCCTGTATTGTACTCTGGGGATTAAAATGATCAGAATTTGTTTCTTAATGTGCTTTATGACTTTTTTAATAAAAATAAAAAAACAGTTTTCTGCACTTTTCTAGACAAAACAACAGTTTTCTGCACTTCTCTACACAAAAAAAAAAACTGGTGAAAGCCTCTAAAGTTGGCCGTTTTTGAGATATTTGGATTTTTATCGTTCAATGCAACCTATTTTTCCCATATTATTTATTATAATCTTTTGAATTTACTATATTTTGAATGTTTCCTTTCAATTTCTGATGAACGGCTTGCTTCCCGCTTGATGGTTGTAAACCCATTATGGAAGAATCGTAAGAAACTGACTAGACAACAATTATCCAGAAAGATGGATCGGTTGTGGTGGGCCAGTTGCATAGCCTCAATAATCTCCAGACCTAAATCCCTTAGATGTCGACGTTATTTTGAAAATTCTGAGGTATTTTTAAAATTTAAGGACTCGATGGGGCTACGATGGGATTCGTATTCAGCGACTTCGAAAACATCTGGACATCTGGTTTTTAGGATTTTTTTTTAGATTAGAGATGAACTGTGACGTGATGGGGTTAAACGGACACACATTTGATGATTCCGAAAACATACCGGTATGGGTGGTGTACTGTGTAGTATAGCGAACAACTTTATCCCCCGTGAATATGTGTCCTTCCTTGGAAAATCCTTGGAAAATGGAATGTCCTTCAAGGAAGATATAAGTTAATTGCCTTGTGTTTAAAATACAAATAAAGAATGTAGTTTTAGACAATTACGCAGATATTGTATCCATTGTCGAACTTGAATTTACCACCAAGTGATAAGAACATAACATAGAGTTAATGGTGTGTATTTATTTATAAATAGGCATAAAATTGTATTATAATTAATCATAGAGGTAACTACTTCAATATGTGGCCTTGTTAACTGAACGTTTTTATGTAGACATACTTGATACGCTGTTTATTAATTATTACTTGAATTTGTCAGAGCATATGCGCGTGTACTCTATCATTTAACGGTCTTCTGTAGACCGTATAATCATGCATAGATATACATATTCACAACCCTAATTTATGTTGTAATCTAGCCCACATGCGACCACCTCTTCCAGTATTCTAAAATGCAATAACGTTACGAACTTCATGTTTCCCTTCCCCACCTTTTCGTGTTTTTTTTTTTCCCCCCCCTTTTTCCCTTTTTTTTTTTTTTTTTTTTTTTTTTTTTGCGGGGGGCCCCACGGGTTTTTTTTCCCCCCCCTTTTTTTGTTTTTTTTTTTTTTTTTTTTTTTTTTTTTTTCCCTTTTTTTTTTTTTTTTTTCGGGGGGTGTGGGGGTGTTTTTTCCCCCTTTTGGGGGCGGGGGGGGGGGGGGGGTGGGGGTGTGGGGAGGAACCCCCCGAAATTATTTTTTATTTTTCTTTTTTTTTTAACACCCCCCCCTTTTTTGTTGTTTTCCCCCCCCCTTTTTTGTTGTTGTTTTTTTTTTTTGGGTTTTTCTTTTGTTTTTTTTTTTTTTTCTTTTTTGTTTTTTAAAAAAAAATTTTCCCCCAAAAACCAAAATCAATAAAAAATCCCCCCCCCCCCCCCAAATCCCCCATCCCCCCCCCCCCCTTTTTTTTTTTTTTGTTCTTTTTTTTTTTTTTTTTTGGAGAGAGATCTAGAGGGATATTAATCTTAAATTTTGTTGGAGTAATGTGTGGCGTACAGGGCTTTTTTGAATTTTCGTGATATTTTTGGTTCAACTTTACATTTTGTTCATGTCTAGGAAATTTTTTTTCAAAATGACTCAGTTAGTCAAATAGATACACTGAAGATTTCCTGTTAATAAGAGTCCAACAACTTCGAAAGGGATTTACTATTTTCGAAGTTATTTACGTTTCTTTGAAAACGTTGAAATTTTACTTTAGTGATCTTTTCATACAATCGACATACCACCTTCAACTTAGGCTTATTAGACGCAGAATATCACAAGCTATAATCCTGTCAGAAACAAAAAAATCAATGCTGTAATAGAAAAATTATCAGAATGTAAGCAAACTTCAAAAAGTGTGTGTGATGACTTTCGTTACTTACTGTATGTAATTTTTCGTGTACCGTGTGTCAATGAAACTATTGAAAAATCATCAGCCTTGACGTTTTTTATTTTTAGGAAAAAAAATTGAAATTTGGAATGTACTCTATACTAGAAGAAAGTGGAAATTTATTTTGATATAGTGGACATCGGATATTAGACTTTACTTCCGATTTTATCGAGAGTGCAAGAACTTTAAAACACTGTACACCGCGTGTCCAGAAAAAAACGTTTAAAAACTTCCGGGATAACTCCATTGGCCAAAAAAAAAATGTTGCAATGGACTTGTCCGGAAATGCCTCTAGGGGAGCTAGAGCCCCCTGCAAGCGACGCTGACGTGAAGGTGAAGGTCTTTTTTTTAATAATTCCAGTAACTGGTTGAGACAAATTTACCGAAATTTGCATCCGGGTAATTTTTTGGTGCTGAATCCACTGGTAGTATTAAACACCACTGGCATTGTGTTTTTTGAGGTGTAGTTGTGTGCAGTGCACTGTGTGCAGGTTTTTGAAAATTTTCTTAAAAAATGTATCGTGTTATTTTCGTACCACGCACAGTGGATCGACATATAGGAATTTGTGGACATTGGACCAAGTTGCGCAAAAAACAAATTTTTGGAATTAAAATAAAAAATCATCAGTAAATATAACCTCGGTGTTCACGAAAATATATGTTATGCTCAGTTACTTCACATACAGAGTTTTTTTTGCGGAATAAGTTAAGGAGTTTTTTTTTGCGGTTTTTTTAGATTGTTTAATTGAGCTAGAAATACTCTATATATCAGAAAATTACATATTTCTTTAGGTTTTCGCAACATACAGTAGGTATTTCATGATATGCATATCACGACGAATATTATTTAATTTTTTTATTATTCTATTAACTAAATGATACTGATATAAAGGGAATTATTCTTGCAATTCAACACAACAAAGTTTATATTGAACATGATACAATATTTAATTAACTTAGAAGTAGTACTGGTATTTGTTACCAGTACTAAAGTACTACAGTATAAAATGAGACAACTACCTATCAAAAGTTTATAATTTTCCACTTATAATCGCAAACTAATGTTTTTTTGTTTTTTGTTTGTTTATTATTTTTTTGTTTGGTTGTTTCTAAGGTCAGAAATAACGGAATCTTACTTCTTAATATGTAATTCTTGAAATTTTTATTTCTAGTTTCTGCGGCTTCTTCAGAAAGATTCCCGATAGGTACTATCGGGAATCTATAAATTCTACCCTGTGAAATAAAACTTTTTGGACTGTAGCTGACATGAATATTGTACCAGTTATGTATATAGCTTAACATAGGGTTGAGCAGTTTCTTTTGCATAGTTTTGAAATGAGTAAACATTCACTGTTTACACATCATTTTGACCTGAGAAATCTGCTGGTGCACTATGTACCATTACATATGATCCACCCTGTATTTTCTATCTCTAATATTGAGTAGCGCCTAGTAGCAGCGAATCACTTTATATTTGCTTTAAGGAACCTTTGACCTCAATAATCGATATAAAGAAACCCAAGACAAAATTTTTATTTCGTAATTCACTGTAGAAATAAATGATTTTTAAAATTATTATTACTAAATAAGTGACGATATGATAGTAACGACCATATGCAAGCTAATGTATCATATTGAATAAAAATATTATAAAAACTTTAAGTTTAAGGTTATGGTTAAGTGAATTAACAAAAAATATTATATGTTTATTTTTATTTAATTTGGAGTTTTTAGAAAACAATAGGTCAAAAAAATATATCAAATAACGATTTTCACATAATTGGGTTATGTCCACTAAAATGCAATGCCTCAATCCACTGTGCGACGTACCGTTTCGAGAAAAACACTTTTTCTAAACAGTCCATCGACTAAAAAAGTTGCGTAGGCTGTGAAAAAATAAGAGCAACCCCCGCAGTGTCCATGACAGATCAAACTAATTTGCAGTCTGTTTAGCGTTGTTTTGACTGTGATTACTTTAACGTCGAAACGTGGCAAAGGGCGTCACCTTCGGGGGGGCTCTAGCTCCCTTAGCAAGCTTTTCCGGATACATGTCATTAGGAACTTTTTTTTCTTATTTTGACCTAAGGAATCGTCCCTCAAAATCTCTAAATATTTTTTGGACACCCTGTATATTGTTACTTACATAAATGGATTTTGTATACAATTTGTTCGTCACGCTTATATTTTTTACATTTCGGTTTTAGATTTCAGGTTGTTCATTTATTCGTAAAAATTGGCCTCTAAAAAAAAATGTATAACAAAAATGTCAGTGTAGGCTTTGGCAATGAGACTCTTTATTTGATGTTTGTTCTCGAATTAAAACAAAATCGGCTAATTTCTCGTACGTCATGGAAATCTTTACACTTTTAACTATAAACTAATATAAATACAGTGGACGCCGCTTATAAGACTCACTTTGGGACCAGCAAAAAGTGAGTCTTATAAGCGGATGAACCTTATAAGCGGATGAACCTTATAAGCGAAGGGGGAAAAACAACATTTTAGAATGTATGTAATACACAAACTTTATTTTACCTGTGAATAGACATAATACAACACAATAGCGTGTTATTTACTTATAAAAAAAGGTAACTTTTCAAATACATACGTACAAACATACACAATCAGTTCAAAGTTTAAGATGGTTTAAAGAATGTTTTTATTTTATTTTTTTTGTTTTTTGTTACTTTCCATCATTTCAGTTATGTATTTTTCATAAACTGAGTCTTATATCCGAAGTGATGAGTCTTATAACCGAGTTTTTTTTCAATGTATTCGGATACGTCCGGACTGTTTCTGGCGATTTTGAGTCTTATAGGCGACTGAACCTTATATCCGTGAGTCTTATAAGCGGCGTCCACTGTATGTGAATGCATTGCGTTGTACTAAGTGGTTGGTAGAAGATCCCTTTGCTTGTGAAAAGCTATCAATACAGGCAATGTTTTACAAGAAAAAGGCCGTCTGTGTTTCGGAGTCTTTTTTTTTTTCATTGAGTTATTTTTAATTTGTCTCGATACAACTGATCTATAGACGAGGTATTTCTTAACGATCTCGGTTTGCTTGAAACAGGTCTTTAATAATAATTCGCAACCTTAGATTCATCACTAATAGAATTCTTCAAGGCATATTTGTATTTACACATACATATGCATTGCTATAAACTTAATACCCAGCACGCAATTCCCTCAAAGATTTTCGATACACTCATTGCTACACAATTTGTTACTCAACTTTTTGACCAAGCCCAATGTAACACAGCTGACATTATCTCGGTCGTTCTCTTTTTATTGCACCTCCGTGTGGTTGGGACTCGTGCCCTTCTTTGAGGACGTATAAATTAGGTATAAAAGTGGTATAGAACGCGACAGTAACCAGTTTTCGATCGAGTTTAGAACAAACTAGAGTTATACGACGCAGGATCAAATGAAAACTTTAAAAACGTCGTTGAGCAATATTTAGTAATAAGACATCCAAAACAAGCATGTAATTTTTCGACGTAGTCCTCCTCTACAGTTTTAGAAGTGCTTGAATATCCGAAGAAAAGAACTCGTTTGGTGGTGCGCACATCCACTCATGCACCGTCTGAATCACTTCATCGTTCTTCTAAAATGTCTACCCAACTAATGCCTCCTTAAGTGGACCAAAGACATGATAATCGCTTGGGGCGAGGTCAGGGGTATAAGGAGGGTGTGGTAGATACTCAAAATTAAAATATTGGATCGTTTCCGCAATGCACGCACGGTGTTGTGTTGCAATACAGGGTTTGTATAAAAAGCAATGAAACTCATTTTTTCCTCATGCGGCTGTACTTCCCGCCATGCTCGCAGCTGGCGGATTTGGTGGTGGGGAGTCTAAGCTTCGAAAAGGCGGGTTGGACAGTCGTCTGCAACCACGTGTTTAGGTAGCATCGTCTTTTTAATGTACTCTGTGATAAAACTCAGTCGAAGCTCCAAAATGCAGAAATCAATTGAGCAGCGTGCTTTTTACGTGGAAGTGCTCAACAGACTGAAACATTTAGAGTCAACCGAGTGAGGCCAGTCATTATCATCCATTGGAAGCTTCACCACGACAATGCTTCAAGTCACGCCTGTTTCGTGATGAGTAGCTACCTCGCCAAGAACGGGATTTCAACGATTCCCGTTTCAAGATCAGCCGCCCTACAGTCCCGACCTACCCCACCCAGACTTTTTCTTTTTCCAGAACTTAAACCCGCATTCAAAGGACGCTGCCCGGGACCCTGGACGCCGTCAAAGCGGCTACGACGCGAACTTTAAGACATTCCGGAAGCCGCCTACAAAGCTGCATTCGAATCGTGGAATCATCGCTGGCAGAAATGTGTGGATGGCCAAATGACTTACTTTGAAGAGTATGAATGATTTGTAGTGATATTCACAATAAATTATTTTTTTTCAAAGTTAGTCTCACTCTCTTTTATATAAACCCTGTAGAATCTCATTATTCAGAGATCCTCGACTTTTGGTTCTGATTGCAAGCTTGAGTCGGTTTTTCGGGAATTCTGAGTATGTGGCGCTAGTAACAGTAACCTAACCCCTTTTGCATCCCAAACGTGGTAATGTGGGAAATTTTGAGTCACCCCGTTACTTCATTCATAAATTGCTGAGTTACAAACATAAATTTCCATATTGTAGCTTCATCCTACGATGAATGGGTGGGTTTCACTCCTTCACTGTGCAAGAAACGAATAGCAAAAGATCGTCCTCTCCTAGTGCAGTACTCTGGTAGATTCACAATTTATAAACAGTCACCATGATGACAACTGATGACATCATTTAATTATTACTACGATATATGACATCAGCAAGGCCTTTTGAAAATTAATATTTCAGACTAAAGCAAGGTTTTCATTTAACTAGGCCTCGTACAGCTTTGGCATACATATGTATGTCTGCTTTACGTACCTATTCAAACTCACACCCACCCATGAATACATTTTATGACGCGGACAAACTTCAAGTCTCTCAATGATTTCCCCCATTTTTTTATTTTTCTCTCTATTATTGAATTATAAAATTGTCTCTGTAGGAAGGTTAATTAAAATGTTAGGTATACTTTTCCGCCAGGAAGTAAAATTCTCTTAATTTCTGCTGTTTTGTGCCACATATATTTATAATACGCTCATTTATGGCTCCAAGCAAAATCATGAACTTTTTCTGGTTTATTGAAATGTGTAACAGCCTGGTAAATGTATTCGTTGAAAAACGCATAGAAAAATGTGATTTACCGATGAAATACAGGTAGATATTCGTAACCATTACCTAACGATACTAATTTAACCAGAAAATAATGGTGAAACTTGTAAGGCGCACATATTTACCTTTGCTGATAAAAAATGTAATTAAACACAGTACCTCTACGTGACGTACTTAAAGATAAGGACAATGCAATAGAAAATGGCTCGGGATTGTCGGGCACGCTGTCACTAAACTATTGTAAGCGCTGTGTATGTATACAGACGAGAACATTTTAAAGTTTAAAGAGCCAGCGAAAAAACTCGTCGCTTACGGAGGCATAACTAACCCAAATTTCGTACCGTATCAGCAAACATTAAACGCACACTATCAAATTATTGCCCATACCAGGTGTCCCAGCTTTATTCAAGCAACAGACACATAATAACATGGCATATACACATACACACATGGCATATACAATAAAATACAAATATTTGAGCAGTTTCTGTTTAAATATATACACGTCAAAAAGGTCAGAGTAATACAAAAAATATTTAGTGCTTAGTACCTGTACTAATTTATTAACCCTCCTAATACTAGAATAGTTGATTTAATACCCTTAGATTGCCAGACATGTGAGGTATTTTTGTACGCCACCTATTTTTCAATTTTGTTCTTACAAAATCATTACTTATCTGTTTCTGGTAACTCTGCTAGCAAATTCTATATCATTCAACAAGTATTGTTCAACTGACATTTTTAGAAAATATTTCTTCTAGTTCATTTTCAAGAATAGGGAGGAAACGGACAAATTACATTAAACTCATATACAATTGCTCAAGATGCTTGTGTAAGATGTGAGATGTGTGATGTTTTTTTGTTTTGGAACATATTATTGGTCATTAATACTAAGTAATTATTAGGGTCCGGAAATGTGTGCGGCAACGCAAGGCTCAGCACTATCAAATTCTATGATAATGAAAGTACAAACCGTATTGTTTTGCTCCTTGTACATTATATACGCGTGTATTTCTTGCCCGTGCTACATACGGCATTGACCCTTCCCGAAAACGCTCCAGAGCCCGCGTATGGGCAGTAGTACGTCATCCCGCCTCGGAAACACGGGATACGCAGTTTTACACGCGGGCAAACAAATATTCCGAAGCCTAGTAATTATCTTTGCTCGTAAAAGTAGGAACCAAACTAGTATCAGCAACATCAACTGTCATATGGTTTTCATCTGTAGAATATTTTCAAATAGAAATTTTCTCTGTAGATCCTGTTCTAAACTAATTACATTATGGGTACACTTCAGATATTGAAGCACTTCTCTTTTATCTTTAAATTCAATTATCCTTTTCCCTAGTTATACCAATATTTTGTTACTATTCTCAATAAGAGTAGAGACGAAGAATTGAATCACTTTTTTTGACAAACTATATTCTAGAACCTAACGCATAGGTATGATTTTTCGGGATTGGCTACGATGTACAACCCTACATTATTAAGCCTGTTTTTCCTATTAGACCAAGTGGAACTAATTGCATACGCTTGTTCACACATAAATTGATACAGCAAATACATAAAACGGCAATTTAGTTATAACACCTTATAACTGTATTTTTTTTACATTGTCCCCTCTATGGCTGTCAATGTCTATTTTATACGGCCCATCATTGATTTCACGACATTTTCAGTTATGTCAGGCGGAACTAATTTAAATAGTACTTAAATTATTACAATAAACATATTTAAAAATCCACAGCACGTACAAGTTTAAAGGGACCTCACAAATTAAATTAACATTCATACTTTTTTAGAAATCCTTATTTCCGCTTCAGCACAAACGTACCTGCATACGGAAAAGATACATTAACATCTCGCATCTTACACAATTGAAAAATATTTGTATAACTAATACAAAAGCCGACGTTAAACTTATTTATATTAGAATACATTAACTACATAAAAGAAAGTTTCAAGATGGTTAATATCTATCAAACTAAAAAATATGTGTGACACAGTGCTTCTCAGAACAAAAGCTTTTACTTTATTAAAACCGCGATATTAGCATACCATCGTCCATGCGACAATACCTTGTAATTCTCCGCCGTGCCAAAAATTATTTAAATCGATACACATCACGGGTCTCACTACGGACCTCCCATACTTGACATTTTGACGCTGGTATGATCGAAGAAGAAAATTTTGCCAAATTGATTGAGTTTATTAGCATTACAGAAAAACGCGGGTTATCTTTTACCGGTTCATTCTTTAATATTTGGAAGACAGTCTATTTACAATTTCTATATTTTCTTTACGATTTGCGCTAATAGCAAGGCGTTCGATTGAGTACCTCACGATTGGCTACTGAAGTCTGCCCTCGGATAAGAGCTTCTCCAACATCTTATGCAGTCATGGAAAACAACATTTGGGTTTCCGGAGGGAACAAAGGTTGAGATCAAGAAGGGAATCTTCCAAGGTTCCGAATTCGAAATGTGGATCTACAGGCAAACCTACTGAGCACATAATAGGAGGGTGTTCTGCAGTAGCAGAGTCAGCATGTGTATATCAGCAGGCACAATCAATTTGTGAAGATGATCCACTAACAACTGGCACTCAAGCATTGCTTGTTAGCGACGGCTCCGCCACACTACAAATATACCCCGGAAGCTGTGGTGAAGTAACAGTAATGCACTGGGATAGACTAGTTGTCACTGATCGAATAGTGGACTTCAACAGACCAGATATTGTGTTGATCAACAAGGAACAACGAAAAGGGATCATTGTAAACATCGCTGTGCCACTTAACCACAACAATCAGAATGCTGAACAAGAGAAGATCGCGAAATACGAAAACCTGGCAATAGAGCTGAAGCAATGGAGCCGACTGAAAACCTAGCAATAGAGTAGACTGAAGAAAGTGGAGACATACACACTAGTGATATCGGCAGAGGAAGTGATGACGACTAGATTCATCTAGAACGTCCCACATATACTAGACACAGTGCCGCAGTCCTCATGCTTAAATTCTTTTAAACATGTCAGTAGGGACCTGGAGAGACGAATGCGACAACAGGCACTTCAGATTAAGGCCGCGCTGACACAAAAACAGCAAGAGCAGTGGCACAAAATTGAACCGCAGTTCACTTTAGCATTAGTTCATGTCTTGAAGAGAAATGCTTGAAAGGACATAGTGGCAAAACAATTATTAATGCAAGTGTGTAATGCAACTTTTGGTCAGGTCTTTTCTGTGCTATGACACGTTTTTCTTTCATTACAGATAATAGAGTGCTTTGTTCAATTACGTGTTGATATTATGTGCACTAAGCTTACTGACATAATAATCGTACGTCTCCTCTTTACCTGATTTGTTCAATAAAGCTTCTTTTTCCATACCCTACTGTTTATATTTGACCAGCACTGTATATCCCGACGATGGTTGTATAAAACAAGAAACGTACATATAATCAACAAGTAATATAGGTAACTATTATAAACAGACTGTGTAAATATTTGTGTGATCCAAAAAGTTTTGCTAAGTCAGACAAAGTAATATTAATAAGAACGTGCACATACACATATACAAGAGGCCAATGAACTACATACTAGCACTGTCTAGGCTAGATATGTTACACATAAATAAGTTTATTATGCCTCTTACTGGCATTACCAACACAGGTTGATATTAAATTTATGGATCTTATTTTCTGTCGCTTTTGTCAATATTAGCAACTGTTTTAGATGACTTCTCAGAAAGTAAGCATTAAGAGGTTATTTTACAAATACGGGTATACACAGATTATTTCCTATTAACATGTGACGTTTATTTTAAGATATAATGTTTTTCTCTCTTTTAGCTTGAAAGAGGTAATAGTTACTTATTTAAACTAATGAATTAGGTGTACAATTTACATTACAAATTTATGCGTTTTCAAAAAAGTAACAATACGGAACGTATTGTACCAAATATTAAGGATTACTTTTTAATGTTATTAACTAAAAAGTCGAATACTTATTAAATAGTGACCTTTGAAACTATTTTGAAGACGATTCGGAGTTTCCAGACCAAAATAAATAGTTTACCTACAGAGAGACTATACATACATTTAATAAATATTTAGTCTCTACTCATTAAAAAAATAAATAGGTTTTAAAGCATCAGGAATTATACAGAAGTCTTTCCACATACACACATCACATTGCAACTTATAGCTAGATAACAATTTGATTGTTCATTACTTTATCAAGTGACGTGTAACAAAGGATATACATACAGGGTGGTGTGTAAATTAAGTAATGAGACTGGCAACGTAGCGCCCAATCTAGCAATCTAGTACACTGTGGAGACAGGAGTTGCAAGGGCGGTAGGTTAACATGTAATGCACCTTCAGTACAAGTTTGAACTTGTCAGAGTCATTTGTTTGTTCTTTGTGACTGTTTTCGTAAACCGTTTTTTTTCTAGTGCGTTTTAAAACCGAGTGATATTAATTTTGACCAACGGCGTGCTATCAGGTTTTGCTTCAGAATTGGACACAGCGCAACGGATACTTTTGTAAAACTTCAACACGCCTACGGGGACAGTGTTTTTTCAAGAGCCTAGGTTTTTCCGAACCCAACTGGATGTTGTATCATGACAATATGCCTTGTCACACAGCCATTTCAGTAAACGAGTTTTTAGCTAGTAAAAACATTCCTGTGGCTCCTCTGCCTCCAGATTCGCCTGTCTTGAGTCCTTGTGACTTTTTTCACTTCTCGAGATTGAAAAATTACCTCAAGGGACGTCATTTTGGGACCATAGAAAACATTCAAACGGCTCACTCCAGCGCTGTGTGGTTTCCCAAGGAAGTTATTTTGAAGGAGACAATACTGAATTTTAATGCTACTCGAATAAAAAAAAATTAAAAAAATCAATCTCATTACTTAATTTACACACCTTGTATATGGCTAGAAAAAAACAGTACGTCAATAGTAGTCAAGGAATATTCAAGTGTTCCCAAATAGGAAATCAGAAAAAATAAACTTTTTTCATAAGCCCATAACACGATTTTCCCTACGGCAATGACTTCTACTCAAAATTCTGCCCAATTTTGACCCTTTAACAGACTGTATAGCTCTGCAAATAAACAGGTTACCTATGCAAGGAGATAGAAAATGGCTACCCTGTGTACACGGTAGCAGAAGAAAGAAAACAAGAAAACTTCACGTGTGCGATAGACATGATTCGGCGTGAGTCCTGTTTCGACCAGAGCGATCACAGTTTGTTCGGAAGTAGCTTTGTAAATACTTCATAAAAATGATTGGGATGCTTTGTATGTGCAAAACTTCTTGTCCCAATTTTAGAACTCCAATAATGATGACGAAGAAAAAACATTTTAAGACCGAATAAAAACAAGGATCCGTTAACATTAACAGCCCATGGAGACCTTTGATAGGTTCATCATGAACGACACAATATATCAAAAACTCAGTCAATTTCACTCAGGAGGACTTCCCAGAGGAAATGTGCAATGATATGTTTTAGTCGTTTTTGACTCGTTTTCAAAACATTCGACAACTTCAATACTATTATCATAGCTGCTTACACTGAGGGTATGTACATTACCTGTGCGCTCTTTTAGTGTATCGACATCGTGATCCATATTGGGCCCGCCTTTTTAGAATGTACTTTGGCGTCAGACTCAGAACTCGACAAAAAATTCAAACAAGTAGTAAGTATGTATTTGTGATGTATGTGATTTAAATTCAACGACCTTATGAAAGAGGTGTTGCTGAATTATTTCCTTCGAATTAGAACTGACCATGTTTTTTTAGTTCAAAATCTTGACGAAATCTTCAAATTCTTTATGAAATCTTCAAACGACTTGTACGTTTAATATCAAATACGTGTACATAATATCAAATGTTGATACGAATTATCCTGGCATAATCAAGATATTAGTTTAATGTATTTCACCTTAGTTAAAACCTTAGTTTAATGTATTTCAACTCACCTGTTCGTTCCTTGAACGAATATCCTTTCCTTTCTTTCCTCGCCTTTTCTTTCTTTTTTGTACTATAAGTTTACTGTGACTGTTATTTTTGCCGTATACATGTTGGAGTAAAATTGGAACTATGTTAACATTATCAGGCTCCTGATGATGTCAACGTGGTTGGCAAAATCCGCTTCGAGTGCAACAAAGTGTTTCGGTGTTAAGGGTGAATTTGTATAAATATTATTCCCACCCTCACAAACCTTTTTTTCTGTCCTGTTTTTAAATATCTTGTGTATGTCTATTTGACAAAACTTCCATTGTTAGATTAATTTACTTCACCCATACATATGTATGTATATCCATTATTTTGCCTATAGTTTAGAATCGTAGTTATTTACAATCTACTCTTAGGTAATCAACAGTATTAATATTTATTTTCATTATTTCGCTGACATAGTTACACTTTTCAGGGTAACCGCTGTCAAGTTGATGGCAATATTGCCTTCTGACCACTGCTTATGATGTTGATGAGGTGAATGAGGCAGTCTCAATAAGACGACGTTATTGGCGAATCTGGTCATCATAATTCCCTTTCCCGAAATCACGAGGGCAAACATCTCTTACTTTCTCCAATCTCCTAGCTCGAATGCTAGGTACTCGTATTTTGCGATCTTCTCTCCTTCAGTGTGGGTAAGTCATTATTTTTATTATTATTTGATCTTACGATTGATTTTTTTTTCAGAGCTTCTTCCTAAAAGAACTTGTATCTGTTTTTTTTTTAAGGAACAGTTAAGGAGTTTATTATTACTTAATCATTAGTATTATTATTATTATTCATTCCAACTTACCATAACTTGTACAAATATTTGGAGGTTAGGTGGAAGAGCAACGAAGTTAAGTAAAAACAAAAGACCTTAAAACAATACGTCGCGATTATAGTGCCTGTTATTAAAAACTTGTCTCGACTTATAAGACTAAAGCACATTAAAGATCTATGTATCTAAACAGGGTGTTTTACAAAGTTCTCCTGCCATTCAAGGAACATGCTCCTGATATTTCCAGTTCCAGTTCCAAGACAACTTTCAGAAGAAATTTCAAACTATTTTTGAAATGTATTGTATGAATGTATTAAAATGTATTTATGAAAGTATTCTTGACGAAGCTCCGTCCCACTTTTTACGGATAGTGAATGCTTACTAGAATGATCATGAGCATGAGCATTACCCTAAGCGTCGCCGTGGATAAGTTGAGGTGGGCCATAAAAGACCCATCACATTCCTTATAGGAAGCGTCCCTTGGTGAAATTGGCTGAATTTTTAATATTCTACTCTCCATGACCAGCCGATCAAAGTCACTAATGGCTCAAACGGTTATAATGAATAGTTTTTCTGATACGGTCCTAAAATATATTTATATTTTATTAGACTTATATTTTGGATATATTTCAGCCCGCAAAAATGTTGTAACGGCTACAAGACGTGGATTAAAAGTAATAATAAAAGTTGAAATGAAATATTTTATGATACTGACATTATTCCCCATGTAACAATCAACCTATCCTGGATTTGTCAAACTGACATATGTCTACCTCATTGTATAGTAATTATTATTAACAAAATGATGACTCGTTGTTACTGTAATACCTAATTATTGCTATATCAACTTAAATAAAAAATTAATTAAATAAATCAAATTATACTGTTATTTGTAACATTATTTATTGATTTAATATTATTAACAGGATGTTCCAGAGGACTGTTAATTATTAAATGTTTATTTGGTGAACAACAATAGTCAGAAAGTCGTAGGTACACAACAACGATGACGGAGAAAATACATTTTAAGGCCATATAAAAAAATATTAATTTTATCAGTTCGAGTCCATAGAGACTTTTGACCGGTTGGTCATGGAGACCAGAATATCGAAAATTCAGCCAATTTCACCTAAGGACACTTCTTTTAAGAGTTGTGCGGGGTCCTTTGGCCAACCAGATTCCCAGACCTCAATCCTCTTGATTATAACTTGTGTGATTCGATGGCACATTTGGTATACGAAGAGAAAATGGAAACATACCAGAAAATGAAAACATCCGGGACTTTGTTATATTGATTTTTTTAAAGCTGTAAAGGCAAGCAGAAAAGTGCATTGAAGTAGGAGATGTACAGCTTCAAAGTTTACGTAAAACGTTGTTTTAAAATTATTTTAGGTTACGTTTACTTGCACATTTATATATTTCAATAAATACAGTTGATCTTAAGGAATATATTTCTTAAACCCAGGGAGAATTCCATGAAATACCCTGTATAATGGAAGTAACACCGGTATAATAAGCAATCGTCCAAAGCCAATACAACGAGCCCAATTTCAAATTCCACCTTCCATAAACCTGGATAGGTATAGCACTTACATAGTTTCCTTTTTGGTTTAATACAGTGAGAAAATTTTACAATAGCATTGAATTATTAGACAGTAATGCGAAAAATCATAGTTAACCTAATGTAAGTCAAATACGTTACAGGCCACTGATTAGGTTATCTTTTAATAGTCGTTAATCAGAATGAAACACAAAAAATTAAACATCAAAATTAAAAAAAGAAAAACTGAATAAATGACATTAAATCAACATAAAATAAAATATGTAACATATATAGGCACTGGATACCTACACAATATGTATGTACATACATATATGTATAGTTTATAATTTGTATCACGTCAGTTTTCTATACCTACATACATATGTACATATGTGTAAGTACTTAACAATGAGTTTATAGGAATACTTTTTACAAAATTACACCATATAAGTAGTAAGTACTTAATATAATGTTTCTCTCTTACATTTATGTATAAAATCTATATATGCTTAGGCATTAATGTATAATACCTATAGAAAAATGAAATTGTATTTTTATTCATTAAATCGGCCGATTTAAATTTCTAATTAAATTTTTCAAGGTTCTCAAGCCAAGTATTGGGAAGCCCAAAAGTTAAAGGATCTGCTTGACATCTAATGTAAATGACATATTGCAGACACACAAAACGTTTCGGAATGTCTAATTTTCATGTCGACGCAACATTTTTTTTTTTTGAATCGATATTCTGTTTCTTTAACCTAGAATATCTCCCAGACGGTGAAGTATTTCGTGTCGTGTTCCAATTCCCAGGGGAACTTTCTAAATTTTTTAGCAAACCTACTCCTTCGCCAGTGAGATCTTGCATTTTTTTCTAACATAAAAGTCGATATTCATTTTTATGCAAATGAGAATTTGCCGAAATGTATTATTTTATAATCTGAACCGTTATATAAGAATCGTCTGACATAAATAATGAATGAAGCATTCGCCTGGTTTCAACTAAAATCAAACAGTTTAATGAACTGCTAGGCAACAAAAAAAATCGCGAATGACTATATGTAATTCGGCAGTCTGACTTCTCCTAAAGGGAGCCTCTAGCAGACTAGACAGTCGCTTCCCCCACATCTATTACAATTTTAATCCAACATTTGGGTTCCTAGACCTTCTTGGATTTGGCAAGTGGCAACAGACTATACACAAAACTTCGGCTTACACATAAGAAAACGAATTAACTGCAATTTAATTACCTTGCCTTGATTACACATTACAATAATCTGCGATACACTTACGCTGAGAACAAGTAGATAAAAATTACTGGTATGCAAACTAGATTGTAAAAATTTCTCCAAAACATGCACTAAATAAGCAAAAAGTTAATTATCAAAATCCAGGATGCATATAAAAAAGTGGGCCACAAATGAAAAAATTTTCCAGTAATGCATATTTCCAAATACCTAATTATTATTTTAAAACGAATGTCATGTTATACGATTTACTGAAAAATTCAGTAGGTACGTAAGTAGGTATGGCATAAATTCAGAATTGATAAGAAAATACATAAACGTGCTTTTAAATAACTACAATTAGGTGCTCGCGATAAAATAAAACAAATGGAAAACTACGACTACTTACCTACCTATTAAATATATTTTTATTGCTCCCTAAATTACAACGTTCACGATAAAGAAAAGCGTAATTTCTTCGAGACACTCAACTATTTACTTATAATTAAATCATATTTTAAGACACAGATCTGCTGCGAACGGTAATAATAAAAAGAAAATTTATATATAAAAAAAACTCACATTCCATGTCTAACGAGAACTGCGCCGCAAATCGTCCACTTGAAAGAATGTACCAGCAGCGGGGTGGTAGTCCAAAAAGCACGAAACAACGTCCTCACATAACGTATCATGAGACTGCTTCGCCACGACTGTTTTTCTTCTTTCAACATTATCGCATAGTAACCAACCGACAAACGTTGAAATCTTGAATATGTGCACTGAATGATATGGAGAGAGACAGGTATACCTACGTCACAGAGACAGGCGCAATCAACATTCGCCAACTACACAGAGAGGGAATTCATATATTTTAGGTGTTTTCGACCCTCGGGATCATCGGAATTCAGAAAAATATGTCGAAATACTTACTTTGGTCGCCCTGCGAAAATTTAAGCCCAAAAAAGTCCATAACTTTTAAACGAAAATTAAAGAAATTCGAGCTTGAACCTTCGCAAGTCGGAGGCGCGACGAGACGCGAGAGGGATATCGCAAAATGGCTGCTATCTCCAAGCCTGTTAATAATTACGCGACGTAATATTTAATTTTTCGCAAGTACGAATTACGAATTATGACTATTTATTGAAAAATTACATTATTATGGAGTGATTTAACTGACCGACACGAAAATCTCAAGAACCTAGCTTTATCGACGTAAGTTTTCATTATAGCTAAGTGCGCATCTCTTTAAGGGCTCATAGCAGCCCCTTTGAGAGCAGTTTTGTTTATTTTTTACGTTATTTCTTTATTTGTGACCACTTACGGCCACTTTCAAATTATAAACTTCATTTTTATCTTTAACGGCTTTGAGTATAAATTAAATACGCACCAGGGTGACATATTTTCCCTTTAGCCTATTATTGTAGGTAGGTTTTACCACTAAATAATGTTGGCATTTACGTAGTTCTGAGAAGGTCCCAAAACTATGTAACCTGACTACAAAACGGTACTAAAAAGGTATTTGTAAGCCATTTGTGTGACCCAGAAATAACCAAAACTTAAAGGGAAGCTACCTACGTTATAACTAAGTATACATTTTAGACAATTTGTATATTGTACTGGCTACAAAAACAGTATTTATTATGAAAGTGGTGTGTTTGTATGTAACTTATTAATTAAAGTACCAACAAATGTACCTACTTATGTTTGAAAACAAATACATAGCTAAATATTTCTACCCCCTACATACCTATGTACCTATCCATTTATTTTCTTATATGGTGTTATAATACTTATTTTCCTATTGGCAGGTATAGGGGTAAATGTATGTAGAGGTGCGTATTTGCCGTCATAGTTCTTTCCTAATAAACCTTTGACAATTCTACATTTGTAAGAATAAAAGACATTTGGTTCTAAACAATATGCATCTACACCTATGTAGATATAAAGTCAGCTACAAAAGACATACCTACTGGTTTAGGTATATGAGTAGGTACATCATGTATTAAAAGTGTATGAAATAGCCTATAAAGAAATAAGTATTTACCTGTAGGTACCTATACGATCACCTAAATGGTAACTAAACTATTTAATTATTGCACGAGTAAGTAGCAATTTATCTTCTTTTAAGATAAATTGCTATTCTAAGACCAATGTGTATTGTTTCTTTAGGTATTTAGAAATTAATAATGATGTCCAGTATTTTGCAATAAGAAAAACATGAAGCAACTATTTACTTAATGTGGAATCTAGATCTGTCTTGAATCATCAGTACATCTATCTTGTAAAACTATTGATGAAAGCGATTTAACATAATCTGTGATCAATTTTCTCTAAGCAACACATCTGTATTGTACAGCACACGGTATTATAGTTATTTAGAAATGAGGATGAGAATATAGACATTTCTATAAAAAATTCTGTGATCAAAAATAGCATCTTCATTTACGTATAAATAATTTCACCCTACCGATAGGAATATCATAAACATTGTATTTTTTATTTACTTATAATTCAGTTTAATTCCTTCTCGAGTGCCATGCGATACCCATTTATTATTTCATCTGAAACTATCAGTGTAAAAAAATTATCTTACTGACAAACCTACATACAATGCAGAGACTATATGTCGCCTCTGTAGATATTATCACAATAAAATATTTATTATATTATTATAAAAATGAAACCTTCACTAAATGAGCAATATTATTTCAAAGTACACATCTGTAACATGTTCGGAACAAAACGATGTTAACGGTACAAAAAAATGTCAAAACGCATTAACCTCCCTCTGGGTAACTGCTAGGGAATAAACAATTTTAACCTGCCCTGTATCAATGAAAGCGCTGAGACACTGTTTTGATACCTAACTTTTTAAAAATATATGTACCTACTCCTTATAACAGTCTTCGGATAATGGAATAGGGTTACACTGTTGCGCATGCGTCACCTATACTTGAGACCTCAAAGGGCCGTCCACTATATAAGTTTAGGCAGAAGATATTGTGTAGTTTACCTATTGTGTTGCGTTAAAGTTGGCCGTTCAACAAACCAGTTTTAAGGGGTTCGGTATGAAACAGTTTTTTTGTGCGTTCGAGTGACATAAAGATGATTTTTTGTGAAATAAAATTCCTAAGTAAATGTGTGCACTTGCGACCCAACACCGTCAAGGTCAGTAGATACTTAATTCGTTAATACCTACATACTTTATTGAAGTTGTAAAACTACTGAAAAGTGGTAAATACTTACTGAAATGCTACAAAAATAACTTTTGTAAAATTGATACCTACTGAAAGGCATTTTCGTAGAGTTTTGTTAATATATTCTAAACCACCCTTGATTACTTACTCAATGTAACCATTAAAATTGTATCTAAGATAAAAATACAGGTATAAAAGTATGTCTATTAGGTAGTTATATGTACAGGTACTTTAAAAAGATTGGTTTTCTATCAAAGACGTCATGCATGTATAATAAAAAGAATTGTGCTTTTGCGGACATTTTTTTATTAATTTTATTAACTAATAGAGTGGCTCAGATAAATGGCTAGTAAGATAATGTTTTTTAATAGCACTAATCCTTTTTTCACTATTTTTAAATTATCTTACTATAGTTCCTATTTTCATATAAATATAATTCTCTTACTATATTTCAGGGACAAGGTCATTTTAGAGGGGCATCCAAAGAGCGTTGAACCAGCCATCTTTGATCTAAAAAATTACCTGAATTACTACATAATATATGTATATCCAAATAAAAGTGTAGATAAGTATCCTATACATAACTGTAGGTTATGTACGTACATAGTTCTAAAATTTCAGGATCTGTAAAAGTTAGAGGAACATCCTAAGAGAGCTGAACGCAATACCTTTGGTTTTTAGTGCATATTTGGTCTATAGAATGTTTGTTTCATAAGAAATACTAAAAGGCTTATTTTTTAATATTCCTGAATATACAGGGTGTTCAAATACTCTTGTGCGTCGAATAACTTCATATATTAGGTTCATTACATTCACGGTTATTAGTCTGATAGTACCCAACTTTTAAGAAATATTGAAGAAATACGGTAATATCGCCGAAAACAATACTAAAATAGAAATGAAACCTAAATAACTTAAACCGAGAAAATACAGGGTGTTCTATTTAAACTAAATAAGTCCTCGTATATTATCTCTTATCTCTTACCATTTCGATATGGCAAAACATAACAGTAAATTGAACACTTAGTAGATATAATATTTTCGAATTTATTTTGATGGCAGAGAGTGAATCACTATGTTTTTACGCCATGTCAAAAATGAAATGAGAGCTTTATGCCCAAAAAGTTTATGAAGAAATGAATCTGCCATTTTTTTCTCAAACCGAATCAAACATCTCCGAAAGAGCTGGGTTTACTCAAATTTATTTCCTTGAATTTCTTCAAAAATAAACTATGTACATATTATTTTTTGGATAACCAAATTGGTTTTAATAATGTTTGTATACAAAGTTATATACCCAATGGATATATTCTAAACTGGAGCAAACTTTTGCAAATATAAATGAGAAAGAAGCTATTTACTAGTATCACTAATAAAGAAATATTTGTTTTATATAACTTAAAAATATGTACATAACATTGAAAAGTCATAAAGTTTCCTCTTCTGATACAGACCTACAAACGTTAAAAGTATATATGTAGTATGATACATATATTTAGAATTCATTATGAACATTAATTTCATCATTATAATTATATTCATAATCAGTATCATAAATTATGTTTATATGACCAACTGCTAGATCACCAATTTTTTTCAGTTTTCTTGTTTTTTTCTAAAAATGAAAAACCTTTAAGATGTCTGTATTTAAATAATATGGAAAAATATTATTCAATATAAAAAATATTGTATACGTATATACATATACATATATGTTATATATAGGTTACTAGAAAAAAGCGAAGTTTGAAAAACAAACTTTTGAAAACGTATAAACTGAACTTTAGGTATAGTAATACCACCAGGTATATATTCTCGATACAATCACAAAAATTGCAATCAGTTTGAATAAATATTTATAGCTTTACACCTAATCTTTAATATTTAAAAGCGTCGAATAGAGGCAGACGAAAAATATCAACCTGGTTATTCGACAGGTTTTTGTCGGCATTTTGGGCACTATAAAAAACCGCTGGCTAATAAATCACTACTTCTACGTCCAATTTTCCTACACTGAATTAGAGTAATTCTTAACTTAAGAATTAAAGTAACTTTATTGGTTTTCTTAACTTCCATTTGTCCTCCTTCTCTCATTAACTACTTGTCCTCTTGCACCAAGTCACCGTCTTGTCATTCAATACTTTCGCATTCGTGTACCTTCTTGTCGATAAAATTGTCCCCATTGACCTCCTGACCTCCATTGATTTTTCCTTCTTCCCCTCCTCTACTACTTGTCCTTCTTGTCCAGTTGTGGACCAAGTCACCTTCTATTCATTTATTTTGCCTGAGCTTCTGGGTGTGAACCAAATTTGACTTGAGAATGAGGAAGTAACTAGCGTCTTATTAATAAGATATTTGAATTTTTATACTTCAAAATCGGTATGTACTGTCAGTGGTGAAAGAGAGTAAGAATTTTTTTAGAGCTCTGTTCACTTGATAATTACTAAAATTTATGTTAAAAAATTTTATTTATCTTCTTCACCCCCAACCCCTTATCCTATTAAGTTAAAACCCTTCACATTTATAGACTCTATTATGGGGTCCAGGTATTTCAAATTTGAAGTGCATATCTTGCTTCGTTTAAAAATTACCAGTAGTCAAAAAAAGTCCATTATTGCTATTTAACCCCCAACATCTTAAGCGATTAAGCACGATTAAGATTAAATTAATCAGGTCGAGACCTCGTCATGATAGATAAGTGTTTCAAATTTGGAGTTGATATCTTAACGCGTTTCTCTCGAGTTATCGTGTACACAAAAAAGGGTTAACAGACAGACAGACCGATAGACTGAAAATTTTGTTTCGCTTAAACTTAAAATCTCGGAGGTTTTAGAACATTTTAAGCCTATGTAGCCAATAAGAAATAATAAAATATTTTCATGAATAGTATACTTCCACTCCACTACGTGGATGTGGAAGTAATATTGATAAACTAGACGAGCACTGCTATACATGTCTGTACATGTCTGTCGAGGCAGCGTACAAACGCGTAGAGAAATGAGTTTATGTATAATGTTTACATTATACGCATATATGTATGTAAAAAATTATAACTTCGTTCATAAAGAAATTCTAATAATCTACTAATACGCAACTAGATACATATATGTATGTAGATAGGTATAGACCGTATAGTTTTTAATCCCTGCTACCAATAATATTATTAATGATGTGGGGTGATATAAACTTATTCATGTACGAAAATTTTCGATTTATTTTCGTATTCTCGTATTTTCGTAAGGAAGCATGGGATCCGCATCATATTTATTCACTCATTATTAAACCTAAATAGAAGCTATTATAGCAAAAAAACTTCAAACAAAACTTACGAAAACAAAATTGAAAAAATGTCTGCAAAAAATCTGTGCGAACATTTGGAAACGGTTTGTGAAATATCCAATGTACATATGTATATATTTCGTAATTATCATGCGAAAATATTTTTTATTCTTACGGTTTTTTGAGAAATTTTTATTTTTAATAAAGTTAAAGCTACATATCACAAAATTTCAGATATGAAATGCTGGTATGAAATAAAAACGTCCAACTTTTATAGATCTCGAAATTTTGAAAAAAAAAACAGGAGTAAAAAGACTATGTATTTACTTGATGAATAAGAAAAAAATATATTTCGCACATATTTGTGAAATTTAGTTTGAAGTTCTTTTTGCTATTCTAGTCCTTTGTTTTTTTTATTATTTTATGCTATTCTAGTAATTTCTCCTAAAATCTGGTGTGAATCCCATGATTCCATACGAAAATACAAGAATTTCAAATGCCACCAGTCACCACTACCTCAACTACCACCGCTCTCTTAAAGCTCTCTCCGTTGGATTTTACTACTGCCTTTAAATCTGCTACTACCTTCTCCATAATTTTTTGGATCTATACCTTTTCCTGAAATATTTTGGATTTTTGCCTTTTATAGGTACCTACTCTTCCTCATTCAATCGGTGTAGATCTCTTCACCATTCAAGGTTTGCATTCAATAAGTTTTAACATTGGTTGAATTTGTAAATATTTTCTTCTGGGCTTATTTTGTCTCTTCGTCACTCATCTCATTTTTTTTAAATATTTCAATTCTACCGCCCTATCTCCCTTATTCTTTTGTCTTTCTGATAGTACCCATAACTTTATTGGTTATGTGTACTATCTTCTTTATCTTATTAATTGTTCTTCTTTATCACATGCCTCCATCAAGTTGTTTGCAGTATTTCTCATTCCTTGCCATTACCACCAAGTCGTCTAGCAAAGGCTCCCTTCCATATATCTACCCTTTGTAGTTTACATATTACACTCTACATTTACACTCTATATGTTTCTTCAGCATAATATCAGATCATAAACCGTAATAAACATTAAATAATGTAACTGATGGTTACCCAAAAGAGTTAAGACAAAATGTAGAAACAAAATAGATAATGCATATTTTCTTAAATTAATGTCCAACATACTTGCCTATTTTTAGATAAATACCCACATTTTGTTTATCTCAATTTTGGGTAATAATCAGTAAAACTAATATTTTTTATAACCTTTTTTCACTACATTGAAAAATATGGTTAAATAGTTTGCAATACTATGTAGGTAATATGCCTAAATCAGACGCACTGCGTCATAATTTTTTAAAAAACGAAAATATTGAAAAATTGGAAAATATAAAATCCACATTAGAAGAGATCTTTCATACATGCCACATTGTAGTCTCAGTTGGTAGGAACATAGTACTTTGGGCATATTTCCTTTAGTCGTTTAGACTAGGAACAGCTTCCTTTAGCCATTTACGAATATAATGGAGTTGTCAGGACAAAACAATCATCGTATACATAATATTGTCACTTTTGAACTTGACTTGAATTTGACCCAGTGAACTTCTGACATACTTCAAATATACTCCTAACTAATTATTATACATATTTGAATATGTATTTCATACATATGACATTTTTGTTTATTTGTTTCGGTTTACATGGTGGCAATAAAGAACTGCAATCTTGTTGCTATCGTGTATTTTCTGTACTAATCTTATATTTTTTTCTCTCACATCTCTTCAACTATGTAACATTTAGATTTGTTCACAGGTTCAGTTTATGGCAGTTTCCAACCGTCCGAAGTTACAGCTGAGCAGTGGGCTGAGTTAGTCCCTAAGGGCCCATGAACACGTGCCACTCCTGAAGAACTGCCTAACTTAATAAATTTCGTGGCGTTCACCTCTTTTTTCTATTTTTTTTTTAATAGGAATAATTGCAAGAACAAATTTAAACGCATCATAAATACAATACACGAAAGTAACTAATAGCCCTTCACACGTTTGCTATATTTTATTATGAAATTATATCACACTATTCAATGTGTTGAATATAGCGAGGTTATATAGACATCCAAAAAAAAAACGTCATCAAAGTTGGCCGAGAAAAAAAAGACGTATTTCATTTCTTAATCGAATTTTATTTATTATTTACTTGTCAAGACTGTCACGTTATATGACAGCCATTGTTTATTTTACAAATTGTGACAGTCACTTGTCAAAAGTTTGACATAACCGAAAAGCTTAGACATGACAGCTATTTCCATCTCTCTCGTTCATAGCCAGAGTTGATGACTTTTTTGGATGTCTCTATACAACAGCAGCAACTGACACGCGACTACTGCACTCAAATTAAATCGAAGCAACCCCCATCATATGCTATATGAGTTATCTTGCGTAGCCGTGTGCCAGCTTTACTAACAAGTTACAATAATATAAATTCATAATATTTAACAGAAATAAGGAATGTAAATTGTATCCTGCCTGTTGCTTAGTCCCGGCATACTCGTTTTTCGTGACAGAAAATATATTTTTTTATGGGAAACTGATATAATTTTATCGAATAAACTCTCGATATATCGAAACTATAGTGTTTTTGCTTCCTACATGAATGGAATTGCAATTTACAGGAATGTAATTTGTATCCTGTCTGTTGCTTAGTCATGGCGTTTTTCGTGAAAAAAATATTTTTATCGAATAACTTAAAAACTAGAAGCAAAAACACTAGTGTATCATATTTTTGAAATAGATGCGATAAAATAAATATGCGATTTTTATGTAATCCGTAATCTTTTTTATTTTATATACCTACATATGTAAATCAAGATCATGTATAGTTCTGAGGATGCTCAGAACGTTTAATTTTGCATGGTTCTTAAAAATCTAATATCTCAAGATATGGTTGAATTGTGATATATAAATTATAACTCGGCCACAAATAATATGTGTACATAGCAACGTCTGGAGTTGATTAGATGTCATAGTCCAGGTGACCTATGTATGTATGTCAAAAAGTATCAAAATCAAGTAAAATTAATACTGGAGTTAGGATAAAGTAAAGTTATACAGATATTTTTTGTTTACCTTTGAGTAATTGTTAAGGGCTTTTCAAATAATAATATAGAACCAGAGCATTTAGTGCGTATTTGGTCTACATATTCGTGTCTTAAAAATGAAGACTGTAATTATATGATGTTGATGCACCGTTTTTGCTATTTTTTTAAATAAGTCCGAATCTACAGGGTGTTTACGTGCTCCTGGGTGTCAACTAACGTCCTTATGTTAAATGGAACATCCTGTGTATTTGGAAAGAGCACACAATTTTGAATCTAAAATCTAAATACCTAAACCCAGTCGATTTGAAACAATTTTACCTTATCTACAGGGTGTTTACTTTTATTTATATACAATTATTTCCACAAAATCCTCATTTTTGAAGATAATGATAATTAATCAGATCGTCATAATCACATTCTTTTCAACTCTTCTTTTAACAAAACTGCAACCATCTGTACACATGCACGCACAACTGCATTCGATGCCATTTGTGTATTGAAACCCCTGATCAGTTTATATTGAAATGTGTGAACAACAACTGAGTCAAGTTGTATACAACTTTTGTTTATCAACTAAAATTGATCAACTAAACTTGACTCGTGAGAACGCGCCTTTACAAATCGAGGTAACTTGTTTAGTTCAAATGGAACACCCTCTATTTTTTCGATCCAACTTGCATTAAGTTATTTAACTCTTTTTGCTTATATGCACAACATGGGGTTTAAAGTTATGAATTATGTTTTAGAAATTTCTTGTTTCCATTTTGTCACGTTAGTTTGATGGTAACTTAAAAATCCTTAAAAACACGAGAAAATAAAAAATATCTCCGAAATTTGTTATATTAACCCCATGACGTGTATATTATGAACAAGAAAAAGAATTTAAAGTTGGACAACTTGGACCGAAAAATGAAGGGTACTTTCAAACAATTTATTTCGATTTGAACTAGCAAAATGTAACATAATAAATTGAATACTTGGTATGGCATTTTCGAAACTATTTTAATTGCAGAGTATAGAACACCTTAGGGAGCGTCCATGAATTACGTGAGGCGTTCAGGAGGGGGAGGGGGTCGAGCCGAATCTCATCTAATCTTACTTTGGGGAGAGGGGGATATCGGCGAATATCGCGTAATTTTTTTTCCGCAAAAAAAAAAACAGTAAAATTGCGAAAAAAATTGAGTTAAATTAAGACAAACATGTTCCTTTACTAAAATATGGCCAAATCTTACACAATAATATTTATCGTGGTTTTGCGAATGCCGCAAAGTTGCACACACACGTTTTCAAAAATCTCCCGTGAGATTGGGGGGATGGGGGAGGGGGTTGTGCTAAATCTCACGACATCTCACCAGGGGGGGGGTCCGAAAATCGCCAAAAACGCCTCACGTAGGGTAGGGTGGTGTAAGTGTGCGCGTTTGGTAAGAGTGCGCATAGGCACTTTTGCAGCAAACCACGTGATGCTTGTAGCTAACTTCGGCCGTGTTTTCTTTGCTACCCGGCATAGTACTTAGTCCGAAAAAATTGCTAAAATCAAGTGAAAACGAAGCGTCCAAGTAAGATCGAAAGTATTTGGCTATTTTGTTAAAATTTTCGCGTTCTTTGCAACTCGTGCCATAAATTCATTTAATTGTATTTTGACAAAACAGCGAACATTTCGGTTAACCTCAACAATCACCTTTTCATTCACTCATTCACGTCATAGTTCCAATACTGTTTGACCGATGGCGGCAGTACTAGGTTAGGTTACAGCTATGTCTAGTGTGTAAGTGTGCACTTTGAGGGTGGTAAGTGGTAAGAGTGCGCGCGTACTCTCACATGTCACTTTTTTATTTATGATGCCTTTTGTTATTATAGATGTCTAGACGAGGGAGAAAGACGGACAGACGAAATGATCCGTCTTCCTTAATAGAGGAAGCCAGGAAGAGAATTGTAGATGGCGGTGAAAGCAAGAGATCGGTGGCCTCAGCACTTGGAATACTGGAGTCTACGCTGAGGAAATATTTAAAAACCGATACTCCTGCCACAAAATTAGGGAGATATGATTCCATCTTCACAAAAGAAATGGAAGACGAGCTTTATGAGTACATTAAAAAGTTGACAGTATGTACTAACGGCATAACTACTAGAAAATTGCGAGTCCTTTCATATGAGTTTGCTAAAAAAAATGGAATCCCGCATCGGTTCAATAAGGACACGAAAATGGCGGGAAAATAATGGCTACGTGCTTTTTTGGAACGACACTCCGATTTGAGCATTCGGCAACCTACGTCTACGAGCATTGCCCGTGCAATTGGTTTCAACAAGCCACAATGTGACAGATTCTTTGAAAACCTGTCTAATTTGATGAAAACGCATAATTTCCCCCCACATGCAATTTATAACATGGACAAAGCCAGCATTTCAACGGTCCTAAATAAGCCTCCTAAGGTTATTTCAACAAAAGGAAGGCGCTGCATTAACAAGATATCCAGTGCCGAAAGGGGTACAAACAAAACAGCAGTTTGTGCAATGAATGCTAACGCACACTTCATCCCACCTGCATTCATATTTGCAAGAAAGCGTATGAAAGCCGGATTTCTGGACGGGGCACCACCTTCATCGATTGGTATGGGCAGTTCGCCGTATAAATGACAACTGGAACCAGAAAACGAAGAACGCTTAAACAAAATAATACCGCAAAAAAGAGGGAAACCCGCTAACACTTTTAAAAAACCGAAAGAAGCGCCAAAAAAAAAGTTTGGTGATGTGGGTTTTGCAGTGAAATCTACAGAGAGCCAATCCAAGAAGACTGGATAGGCTGTGCCACATGCAAGTGGTGGTTGCATGAAAAATGTACGGAATATTTGGGCATTGGCGCTTTTATTTGCGATTTCTGCATTAAATAATACCTGCACACACTTACCGATCCTAATGCGCACTCTTACACGATAGGTCGTGTAAGATTGCTCATTCGACGTTTTTTTTTTCAAACTAAAGTTGTTCCAAAGACGATGATAATTTATTTTCGAAGACTATGCGAATTTATTTGCTGTTAAACAAAGTTAGAAAATAAATTAAGTTTAATATTCTAAATGTTTTATTTTCCTTAATATGATTAACTTTTTAAAAAACGCGCAGACTTACACCACCATACCCTAATTAATGGACGTCCCCTTATGGTTTAGGCCATGCTAAAAATTAAATGGAAGCCTACTACCCAAAAAGGTTATGTCGGTTATTCCAAACTCTAACGTTTGTCAATTTTTTTAAACATTAAATGTCTGAATCGGATGGGTTTCGGTATAGATTTATGATTAAGGTCCGAAAATGTGTGCTGCAACGCAGGGCTCGGTATTATAAAACTCTATGACAATGAAAGTATAAACCATATTTTTTAAGCGCCTTGTAAATTACACAGGACCACAAAATATTTTCCAATGCGTTAAAGTACAAATCCGATCTAAATTATGTTTTTGGGGTTGCTGAACACGAACCAGATCTCAGCTTTCCTCGTTTACCGTTTATTTTTTTTCTAACCTCAAAAAATACATTTTTCTCTATGTAATAATTTGTCTTCTACTTTAGTCGTTTTTTATCCATTCGTATATGACTAACTATTATAACAGGTACCTGTTTTTAAATTATTCGTTATTGCGCTTTTAAACAGAATTTTAATTTTAAATTTATAATGGAATTAATTTTACTGTTTTACTGTTGCTGCCATTTTCCATGGTCATGCTATACTTCAAGAGCTATTGCTATATAATTCTAAACAGTTTCTCTACCACATTTTAGTAACCTACCGAAAGACATTTTGACAATTTAAGAATTTTCCCATGATGTTCATTTGTTTTAGACAATAAAAATTCGTTTTACAACTGTTCGCTATATTCACCATTAGTTAACACATATTACTGGGAATACTTTTGTACTGTATTAGATAATAACCTTGTCCTTGCACCTGCTCTGACCGTATTACTCGGCGCGTGATGGAATTTGTAATGTATACGTACATATGTATGTATAATATATGCATAAATTAATATAATCCATATTACAGGCAGTTTGTTCACCAATGTTCCAAATACCACAATACTTGTATTGTGTACGATGAGGGCTCGAGTATATGTTGTTAATTAACAATTTTAATAAAAATATATTGCGTTACACAGTGTGTCCCAAATTGGTTCTGCATGTACTGGTATCTCAGTTATTGTTGGAGATAGAAATATGGTTAAATGGGGAAATGTTAGTACCTCCTCGACTCTTTTTCAAATTCGATTTATCTGTAATCGTTTTCGAGATCATTCTAAAGGAGACTGAACGTGTGCATTTTAGAGAATATCCCATATATTTTCAATTACTGAACTTATGATTTTATAAGATGCATTGCTAATGCTAGTGCAAGTGATAGCGAGTACATTGTTAAGACACTTTCATAAGATGCATTCGCTAACGTTATATATCAAAATATTTCTATTGTCATTTACTTCTGAGTTAACACCATTAATTCTGCTTTTTCTTGCGGAAGGATTGGATTTTGTTAAATAGTCCTCAAAATATGCGTTTTAACAGTGTATCACAATGCTAGGAAACGTGTTGCCGCCAATGAAATTTAAAATATACATATACATTTTTTCGAAGTAAGCAACAATTTGATAATTACAAACAGAAAATAATCAACTACCCTAAAGATAATGTACACTACATAAATTGTTCTTTGTGACGTCCCTCTTCGTCTAAACACTTTTGGCATCGCGTTAAAACTAAATTGACTACTCTTCTCAATGTATTTCGCGGAATGCTAGCTAATGTATTTCTGACACTATTCATATAAAATGTGTACATTTTATGGATATTATATAGTGCATATCCTTCATTTTTGTATCTGCCAAATATAAAAGTCTAAACGATTCGACAGAGATCTAATAAAAATAATACATATATGTATATACCGGGTGACCACGAGATTATTACCCAGGCTCTAGCTGAGGCACGAAAAAAGATATCGATTTCAAATTTTGGGAATGTATATCATTGAATGGGATGCAAACCTTAGTTACAAAAACGACTGATCATCACTTCCTGTTTGACCGGAAATGCCCTAAACTTTGTTATTTTATATGGAATACCCTGTATATTATATATTTTTTTAATTCTACTGAAAAAAACTAATACTAAAACATGTATCATGTCCTATACCTATCTTTGACAGTTTCCGAGAAAATCGCGTCTAAAGATGTCAAATGTGTCATTTATAAAATTCTTTTGAAAGAAAACAAGTGAAGATAGGGACAAACTCATATGATATCTTTAACTTATTTTGGAAGCACTAAAGCCTGATATCATTAAAATTTCGCACTTCCGGCTCAACCGGAAAATACCGGAAGTCATCTTTAGTAGCAATTTACTGCAATAATTTTAATGGAATGCCCTATAACTAATTAGAAATTTGAATTCTACAAACAATTTCGAATCATTCTTATGTACACTTCCCTATACCCAAAGTTCATAGTTTTTGAGATATTAAATGTTTAGGAGTTTTAATTAGTTAATAATTAGTTAATAATTAGTTAATAATTAGTTTTAAAATGCCTAGGAATTTTAATATAGGTAGGCGCTATCACAGGCTTTTGTTTTTAAAAGTCAGTTTCTTCATTGTTGCTTAATTTGACAATTAATTCTTACTGTTTACAACGTTTGGTGGAAGTGTTATTACTTCTCTTTTATTTAAAATGCCACTTTTTACTCGCGAACATCAAATCGCCATGCTGCTAGTGTATGGAGAATTGAGAAAAAATCGCAGGGAAGCAAAAGCTTTATACGGGCAACGATATCCAGATCGTGCACAACCACATGATAAATATTTCCCTTGGCTTGAACGTCACTTAAAAACCGAAAGAATTGAAGAAGAACCTAACGAGTTTATTGTTAGTGAAGAGGCGGAGATTAATACTCCGGCGTGTATTGAGGTAGATCCGACTACTTCAGTTAGACAAATTGCTGCCAATATTGGAATTGGACGGGAAAGCGTCAGAAATATTTTAAAAAAGCACAAATTTAAGCCATTTAAGTACCAGGTACACCACCATCTTTATGAAGCCGATCACCAACGGACGCTGGAGTTTTGTAATTGGTTTATGGTGCAGCAACGCCCAAATTTAAGCCGCTTTATCCTTTTCTCTGACGAATCACGCTTCACGAATTTGGGTATGTTCAATAAAAATAATTCGAGATATTGGGCAAGAGAAAATCCTCACTTATTTAGACAAGGAGCTTTCCAGGAGAGATTTGGTGTTAATGTGTGGATGGGAGTAATTGGAACGCGCATCGTTGGACCAATTTTCTTTGAAAATCCACTAACAGCAGACCAGTATTTACAGTTTTTAAGCAATGAAATAGCTGACTTTCTCGAAAATTTACCAATAAATGAATATTTCCACATTTATTACCAGCAGGATGGAGCCCCAGCCCATAATGCTCGAAGGGTTAGGGATCATTTGAATCAAACGTTTGAAGATCGTTGGATAGGTACGTACGGACCAGTTAGATGGCCAGCTAGGTCCTGCGATATCACTTCCTTGGATTTTTTCTATTGGGGTCACATTAAAGAAGCAGTGTACAGAACACAGCCTACTGATTTACAAGATCTCCGCGACCGGATTACAAGAGCGGTGAACAATATTACTCCTGCTCAAATGGAAAATGTGTTAAGGGAATTTGAAAACAGGATTCATTTATGTCAACAAATGAATGGTGGACAATTTGAACATTTAATTTATGGATGATGTTGCATTTTTTAAAATTTATTATTTTTTTATATTTTTTTAAATAAAATATTATATCTCAAAAACTATGAACTTTGGGTATAGGGAAGTGTACATAAGAATGATTCGAAATTGTTTGTAGAATCCGAATTTCCAATTAGTTATAGGGCATTCCATTAAAATTATTGCAGTAAATTGGTACTAAAGATGACTTCCGGTATTTTCCGGTTGAGCCGGAAGTGCGAAATTTTAATATCAGGCTTTAGTGCTTCTAAAATAAGTTAAAAATATCATATGATTTTGTCCCTATCTTCACTTGTTTTCTTTCAAAAGAATTTTATAAATGACACATTTGACATCTGTAACGCGATTTTCTCGGAAACTGTCAAAGATAGGTATAGCACATGATACATGTTTTAGTCTTAGTTTTTTCAGTAGAATTAAAAAAATATTTAATATACAGGGTGTTCCATATAAAATAACAAAGTTTAAGGCATTTCCGGTCAAACAGGAAGTGATGATCAGTTGTTTTCATAACTAAATTTTGCATCCCTTTCAATGATACATATGAAATACATTCCCAAAATTTGAAATCGATATCTTTTTTCATGCCTCAGCTAGAGCCTGGGTAGTAATCTTGTGGTCACCCGGTATAAAAACTAGCCATAAAATTGTCAATATTTCAAATAACACTCGTATTATTAAAAATTCTCCTTAAACCTTCGGTCATTGGTATGCTATTATAGCTGGGTAACTACGAGGTGTGGCTACTACATAACCGATCTGCTATTATAACACTTTTTATTCGTTACCAATTACAGTAGTAACTTTTTCGCCTTCAATGCACTCCCCTGAGCGATCTCTACACCGCTCCATATGACTTTCCATTGTTAAAAGCAGTGCTGGAAGTCCGCTTCTGTCAGTTGGTTCAGAACCTCCGTCGCTTTTGCTTTAACCGCTTCCACACTTTCGAATCTTGTCATCACAAGTAATCACCGTGTCCAACAAGCCCGGATCAGTGTCAATGTTGTTTAGAATGACAGCGCAAATGTTCATTCTTTATTCCTTTTGCTCGGGAGTGAGGAGTTTTGGCACCATTTCTTGCGCAAACTTTGCGCATGCTGAACGATTCATGCAAAGTCTGGCGAACACATTCTTTGTCGATTCCTGTTATTTCAGCAAGTCCTCGGATACTTAGACGACGATCTTCGCGGATTAATTTACCAGTTTTTTCGATGTTTTCTTCCGTGTTTGACGTTGAGAGTCGAGCCGTCCAAGCGCGGATCGTCTTTGGTCGTTTCACGTCCTTCTTTAAACAATTTAAACCATTCAAAAACTTGTCTGCGGCATAAACATTAATTCCCGTACACTACAGTCTACAGTCAAACGACGCTACAGTCAAACTGAGCGACCCACTGGCTTGTCCAGCGAGCTCAGGCTAGGGAAAGTATCACCAGATACAGTTCTGTTCAACCTCGTATTACGCTGAAGCCCTATTTGATTTGTATTTTCTTTAGTTTGTCTGAGAGCCTAGTATTATTTGTTCTTGCAACATCTGGAGCTAATGTGCACCATTTAATTAATCACTTAAATTCAGTTTTAAAGCGGTGCCAAAAATGTATAGATGAGGAGGGACATCACATAGAACAATTTATGTAGTTTCATTATTTTCAATAGTTGATATGTTTTTGCTTGTAATATCCAAATTGTTGCCTACTTCAAAAAATTATATATAGTTTTTAAATTTCATAGAAGACAACATAGGATTGTGATATGCCGTTGAAAAACAAATTTTGAGTAGATACTATTTAACTACATAAAAATCTAATATGAAGGCGCCCGTAAGAAAAATCAAAGTTAAAGGCATTAACTCAGAAACAACTGAAAACAGATGTATTTTGATAACGTCATCGAAAACATCTTGAAAAATGCTCTAACAATGTACTCGCTAAAATACCAGTAAACAAAAGTCCAGTAATTATCTCGAAAACGATTACAGAAGAATCGAATTTGAAAAAAAAAAAGTTATAAAATCCTCTAAAGCTTTCGCCATTTAACCATTTTTGTATCTCCAACAGTGTACATATCTATGGAATTAGGTACAGTTTTTACACATTTCTACCAACCAAAAGTACAATATATTTATTGCAAATAAACTAAAAAAACACCAAAATAATTAATATACTCCGACAGCTAATAATAACTCCGACAGCTAAGTTTTTTTTTACAGATGTTTGCCCACATATTATGTAGATGTCTACAAGCCTGAAATTTAAGTATACAGATGCCCTTTCCTGTTCACAGGAAATTGATGAATAGATTCTTGTTTGAAACCATTTGGTCGAATTCGATTTAAAATACAAAGAGTTAAGAAAATGATGATACATACATTCTTACTGATTTTCATAATGTTAGGTATGTACTGGGTGAGTTCGTGAGAATTACCACCCCTTTCCTCCGTTATTTTTAGAGCTATATTTTTTTACAAGGGTTTTACAACTTATTCATTTTGAAACAGTTTATGCCGTCAAAAAAAAAACAATTTGAACATTAGAACACTTTTTCCACTAAACACCAAAATACTTTTTTTGTAAGTACTCGACAGGCGTTTCGCCAATCATGTCGGCATCATCAGGAGATGATTAAAACTGAAAAAACAATTGAAACAAAAACATGGCAGCTGTTTAATTAACTTTTTTTTTTAAATGGAATGCCCTGCATTTTTTTAATTTGCTGAAATCATTTTTGACAAAAGTCGTTTCTTCAAACCGCCCATAAAATTGCACGCTAACGTCACTTACTAAATGTTACTAATTTTAATAATCACATAGCGAAAAGAGCTCTATAAAAGTATCCTACTCTTCTTCCCCCACAACCCCTTCGGGTACGGGAGGGGGATACAATAAAATATAAGGAAAACATTATGAAAACTTAAGTGTAACCAAACCAAATATTGAATTTATGTTAATTTGGCTGATGGTATTTTTGTTGCACACAGAAGGAGAGATCCCGAAAAAAAACGCCGTGTTTTTTTGTGGTATCTTTATGTGAATTAACAAATATACATATTCATGTGACGTATCGTTTTATAGGTGTTTAACGTAGGAGAATTCAAATATCACATTAGTACGTCTCTACTCTCATTTTTACTTCCATGTCCATTTTCAAAATAAATCATATCATCATACGGGTCATACCTTTATGACCCGCATAAAGGTCATTCCGGTCATAAAGGTCGTGAAAGGAAATTAAGAAGTCATTAACTCTAGGAATAACAAGCTTTTTTTGGTTCTCAGTTGGATCAAGGATGGTCATTTAATAATAACATTAAAAAATATTGCAAAAGCTTAATGCAATAAATTAAAATTATAAAATAAAGGAACGTCACAAGTTATATGTATGTAAAGCCTGCTAAACAGCGCGGTGGCCCACAAAGTTTTCACACATCTCAACGTAAATAACAGGGTAAGTTTAACCCATCTCTTTATAAATTGCAACAGTTTGTTGTTTTCGTGAATTTTGTTTTAGCACATACAAGTAGTAAGTAGTATGACGCGTACGATTATGACCCACCGCCCGGATCTGCCGGCTTTAGTTATATGTATATATACGTTTGATTTTTTGCTATGTCCTCCACAAACGTATCTGCTACACTAAGCAGCAGGAGCATATAATTTTATTGTTGCTTTGCTAACTAACATGTGTCTTCTCTTTTTTAGTTTTCGCAAGTTTGCAACAAGAATGATACCTATGTACATTTATAAAAACTTACACATTATGTTCATGTGTATTTTCTAAGGCCTGGGAAACGTTTGAGAACAGATTATGTAATTATTGATTACTCTATCTTACAAATTCTTTTTAAGGAACAATTTATTTATTTAATTATTTTCTTAAGATTATTTGAAAAATCGTTTTGTAAGATGACAGAAAAGAAAACTAGTGAATACTTTTTAACCCCCCCCCCCCCCCTTAGTGTTCATAGCATTAAGGTCATGTAGGTCATTGATGCCATACAGATTATCAGAAAGGATCATACAAGTCATAAACGTCATTATCATACATCATCAAGGTCATATAGGTCAGATGCAATATTGCCTCATGGCAATTTTTAACACTTTAGTCTAATTGATGAAGGTCGAAAATTAAATATGTAAGTAGTGATTTCCTAGGCAGCGGTTTGTTAGAAGGCGATGAAAAAGTATTTATGATTATATCAACTAAAGTATCTGCTGTTAAGTTAATGTAACCATTGTCATGACAACATAATTGTTGCTACCTACGTATCACTATTATTGATATTTTGTACGGTTTTTTTTTTTAGTTTTTTTTTTTGTTTATTTACTAACATTATTATATGCGTGTACAGTGTACACAACAGAGGGCGTTTTGAGCAGACTGCAAAGTAACATGCATTGGTTCTTTATGCAAGAAAATATTATTTTTGTTATGTTTACATAACAAAAGGCAGTATGAAAAGTATGAAAAGTTCGGTTCTTTGTCCTTTTTAGTCAAGGTGTTTTTTCATCACTGGGAGCATTGGTGTATTAGGAAGTAATGAGTAGTAGAAGTAGGAAATACTGAAAAACAAATTGAAGATAGATGAATGCATCATTGATATTTTGATTTCTTGACGTTATTTTCAAAATAGTGATTTTTTTGTTAGTATGGCATTCATTAAAGCTATATTGTTTAAGGATACGAAAATGGAAGAAAGTGTGTTTTTCAACACTGAGGGCAGTAATTGTAAAATAGTTATGAGTAAGGTGCGTTCATTTTAGTTATTAGCTGTTTTTAATTCTCCCACAATTTTTAAACAAAGGTTACGGTTTAAAAAAATGTGGAATTGTAAATCGATAAAAAAATGTAAATCAATAAAATTGTATTCGTTAAGAATATTTGAATGTATAAGAATCTTAAGAAAAATGGAAATTGACAAAAATATTGTATTCGTTGAGAATCTTTGAATGTAAGAATCTTACCTTCTTTTAATTCATTATCTCAGAAGTTCAGCGCACAACAGTATGTGTGTGTGGTGTGTAGTTTACGATCTGAAACAAGAATAAATTCATGATTTATACTGAATATGTAAGAAATTACATCGTACATCTTTAGATGCACGTATTAACGTGATATTATAATTATTAATTAATTGATTGGACCATATCTTAACAAGTAATTATCAGGCCAGTAGAAATCAATTCAAATAAACCTAACAAAACACACTGCAGACATTATTTTTGATGCAATTGTATACTATATAAGTAATTTGGCAAGAGAGGTGGTGAGCTGTGTATACATATCATGATAGAGATCACTGATATGACATTTTTAGCCGATACGGATAATCAGCCGATACTGACATACATATGAACTTCTTCTTACATCGGTACATTGGCCGCTGCGGATGAACTTTTTTAAGTTTTGGCAATCATATGAAGAATATGTTGGTAAACATGCTAGTACAAAACCCAATATATTTCCCAATCCGAGAGTTTCTAAATCCATTAGATAGACAATCTGATGCCATATGTTTCATCAAAATTTCTTTTTTACGTCTGTGAAATAACAACATCTCATTAAACGCGTTTCTCAATTCATCGGTGAATTTATGTTATGAAGGCATTAAACTCATAAAAAAAAGTTTGGCGTTCTTGACGAAAGGAGTAGCTTTCGTTGGTGTATTGCATCTGTAGTTATCCCTTTTGAATGATTTTGACTCTTCCAGGATGCCACAGAAGGGTTCCTTGTTTCATCAAATGTAAACTCACATTAATTCACCTATTACCAAAGTCATCGTTGTTTCTGATTTTGTGATAGATTTAGAAAAAAAACAAATCCCAATCGAATGATTGGTCGGTCGATTCCCAGTGGTAACATATCTTTCAAGGTAACGATTTTGAAAATATGTGGATCAACAAAATTATACTTTTATTTTGATACATCGATGCAAGAAATTGCAGCAAGAGTAGTATTTATTACAGCTCCGTTCAATATGACTAATAAAATTAATGTTAAAAATATTTGATTTTTAATTTTACTTCAGTTTGACTTATTTTTACTATTTATCTCCATTCAACTACCTCAACCCCTGACCTTATTAATGCCGGCTCTGTTATGTATCTCAAATTTTAAGGGCATATGTCGTATCGTTTGCGAATTACCAGTACCAAACCCTTCAACCGATTAAACAACCATCAAAATATAAACAGCTCCAGACCTCGTCATGGTATATAAGTGTTCCAAATTTGAAGTTAATACCTTAACGCGTTCTCGAGTTATCGTGTACACAAGAAAGGGTAACAGAGCGACCGACAGACAGAAAACTTTTTATATCGATCTTAAACTTAAAATCTCGACGTTTCAGAACATTTTAAGAGGATTTAATACAAATTTTGTAAAAAAATTTCAAGGACACTACTGGGTGTCGCAGTTATATTGTTCCAATGGCATATCGCCGTTAGTTAATAAGATATAAAAAAATTTGGGGCATCTAATTTACACACAAAGTTCTTTACATAGGGCCTAATATTAATATTCTGCCACTTCCGGTTTAACCGGAAACAACTCTAACTTTCTTATTTCAAACGACACCCTGTATATTTTTCTCAAAATTTGAATTCTACGCAAAATTATTCCCTTTCCAATGATGTATCACACTTTGTGTTTTGGATTTGAGAAAGGAAGCAAAATCGAATTTTAAAGATTTTTAAAAAATGATCGAAAGTAAATCGATCAACCCAGGAAAACTAAAGCAGGCTTTGAACATATTTGAATAATTGTTAACTGTTTGACTTTGACAGTTTATAAAGTTATTAATTTGTATTGAAACTTAAAATTGCTTCGAACAAAAGTGGTATTAATAATGAATTACGACAATGTTTCAAATGTAGAAAAGTTAGATATGATCCTAATTTATGGGGAATGTAGAAAACATCGGAGTGATATGTGTTTATGGAGAGAGATATCCTGACAGACGTACAGTGCCAAGTGATACGTATTTTACCCGTTTGGCTTCAAATTTAGCCACATGTGGGGCATTCTCAAAAAAAAACAAACTGTTTTTAAAAGAAAGACTACTACTGACGAAGAGCATAGTGTTTGTGTTTTGGGAAGCGTGTTTAATGATCCACATATTTCAATTAGACAAATTGATTCAGAATGCGATATTTCTCGTTCTTCTATTCAGCGAATCCTAAAATCCGCCAAAATACGACCTTTTAAAATCCATCTGCATCAAGAATTAGAACCAGGAGATTATGAGAGAAGAATGGCGTTTTAGGCATTGCTAGCGACTGCTCATGAAGATGGCAATATTAGCTCAATATTATGAACATATGAAAGCCGTTTTCATAATAATGGAACTATAAATCGGTACAGTTGTCATTATTGGTCTGAGGATAATGCTCATTGGATGAGAGAGACTAATTTTCAAAGAATTTGGGGAATTAATGTGTGGTGTGGCATGATCGATGGGTACATTATTGGACCAAAGTTTTATGGAGGAAAATTAAACGGTAAAATCTTCCACTAGAGATACGTATCAACATGCATTTTCAACAAGATAGAGCACCTCCCCACAATTCTAGAGCTGTAAATGATTCTTTGAATTAAATGCCTCAAATTTCAAATTTATATCTTCTTAACTAACGGAGATATGCGATTGGAACAATACAACTGAGACACCCGGTATGGAAGTCCACTCCACCACGTGGATGTGGAAGTATAAGTAGTGTAGGAAGGAAAAGTAGACTAACTGGCCTCGATCTTCCCTGTAGTACATTATTAGTGGAATTAGCCTTACTCACACAATATTTCAAAATATATACATATACTTACGATATAACCTGTACATATTATTCACTTCATTTATGTGCAAAATAAAATTTTCTAAATATACTGACCTATCGAAGGCGATATTTTTTCGCATATCTAAAATGATTTATAGGCTAATATCGTAATTAATTATAATGGTGCTCAATTTTCCTTTACAGTTATGCATATGTCTATTACAGGTACACTCATTTTTTTTGACGAAATTACTAAATTATAGAAATTAATGTAAATGATATCGTAATTATTGCGTTATACATATTTGCTCTCTCCCATTAAATAAACTATATCTGACATAATGTTTATATTTATTAGAGACATCACTTACATATACAGTCCGTACTATCACATAAAATGTGTACATATGTACGTTGCTCATTAAATAATGTTATAAATCTATTTCCTTCAAAAATATTACATGTTACTAGACTAAAATGGAAAAATCATTTTCATTATGCTGTTTCCCAGGTATACTTGTTTAGTTGCATAGTCCTAACAAATATATGTACCTGCTTCTTCATTTCTATTTGCAATGATTTAGTTTAGGTATGAGATTGTTATGTACGACATAATATTTAAAGTATACGGACACTGTCAACCATACAATTTATTTTGACGAAATTCTTTACAGAAGTAGGTCAAGGTCAAGAGTTCTAACACTCGATAACGTCCACTACACTATGAATCCAGGATTTTTAACTTCTCGGGTAAATCTTACATAGTGCCTAAATATGAATAGGTAAGTTTTATTTCACACGGTCCTAAACCACTTTTTGATTTTTTTTATTCAAAATATATACACCCTCAGATTCAGCAGATTCAGAGTATTATGCAATTTTATAATTTTACTTTATTTATAATTATACTTGATATACAGGGAGTCATTAAGAGATTTATTTCGCCTATAGTGTAAATTAAATTTTAATACAGAAAAACAATTGACTGACTGAAAATTTAGTATGTCGTCTTTATATTAACGAATTGTTATTAGCTAAATAGTATTAAGGATGTTTAGACTGCAGCTTGTGGTGTTCAGACTTTTATCGCTTTATACCACTTTTGTTATACACGGTGGAGACTTTAACTGGAATATATTCGCTAGGGGTGGTGAATGATTTTTCAAAAAATTCCCGAGACATGTCAACTTTTAAATGTATTTACCTACATTTTGCAAGTAATATGAAAAATATAGCCCTTCAGGGGTGGCTGAAACCACCCTCGACATGATTTTTTCAAATGCAACCCTATGGCTTGTGACCCCTCATTGTAAAGCTGGTGGAAAGAGGAATCCAACGCACTGATCAAATTTTAATTTTTAGTATGTTTGTAGGGTTGCATACAATTAAAACGTAATTTTATAGTTTAATTTATTTTTAACGCAACAATTTCGTACTCAAAATGTGTGTTGTTTAGTTTTGGAATGTAAACCTTACTTTTCATATGTCCCCACAAAAAATTCCAAGCAATTTTTTGCCACAACTGATATTTGTTATTTTTTGTTAGTGTTTTTACACGGCCGCAAAGAGTAATTTAGTTTGTATGCTGTATTCAGAGTTTGAAACGAAGTGTTATTTCAAATTGGTGAAAATGTCTTATTTAACTGAATCACTAAAAATCGAAATTTGATGATGATTGGATATGGTGATAGGGCGCGAATTCAATGCGAAGTTGTTCGCTTGTTTCGAGAAACGCATCCTGACCTGCCACCACTAAATCAAGGTACCATTAGTAAAATTGAGGCACAATATCGAGAGATGGGTCATGTCAGGAAAGTATCGAGTAAGAGGCAGGCTGTTGTTGATGACGACACGAAGTTGAATTTGTTGCTTGCTCTAGAAGAAAATCAAATCACTCCAGCCCGTCAACTGGCCCGTGATAGTAATCTTAATCACAAAACAGTTTTAAAAATACTTAAATATGAGAAAAAACGCCCATATAAAATGCAAGCTGTTCAAGAGCTACTTTAAGATGATCCAGATCGACGAGTGGAATTTTGCGATTTATTGATGATTTGTATTGATCAAAACCAGTTATCTTTAGAGTGGATAGTTTTCTCTGACGAGGCTACTTTTACATTAAATGGGCACGTAAATCGCCAAAATTGTCGTTACTGGGCTGAAGAGAACCCCCATTGGATGAGGGAACTTCATACTCAGTGCCCACAGAAAACTAATGTGTGGGCCGGAATAATACAAGATAGAATTGTAGGACCATTTTTCTTTGATGACACTCTTAATGGAGCAAGATACTTGCGTTTACTCCAGCACGAACTAATGCCAATGCTATGTCATTTATTTCCAAATCCCTTAAACCCTAACTTGACCGACGAGAGGTTATGGTTTCAGCAAGATGGGGCCCCACCACACTATGCTGCCATTGTTCGTCAGTATCTGGACAGAATTTTTCCCGGTAGGTGGATTGGGAGGCGAGATAATATTGAGTGGCCAGCAAGATCTCCAGATCTTACACCACTGGATTTCTTTTTGTGGGGACATCTTAAAAGTAGGGTTTACATTCAGAAACCCAACAACATAGCAGATCTGCAGGAAAGGATAAGAGAGGAAATCGGAAAAATAACGCCGCAAATGTTGCATAATGTAAGGGACGAAACCTACCACAGACTGGGATGCTGCCAACAAGTGAATGGTGCACATTTTGAACAATTGTTACGTTGAAAATAAATTTAATTTTTAAATTGTTTTAATTGTATGCAAGCCTATAAACATACTAAAAATTAAAATTTGATCAGTGCGTTGGATTCCTCTTTCCACCAGCTTTACAATGAGGGGTTTCTTCACAGCTTCACAAGCCATAAGGTTGCATTTGAAAAAATCATGTCGAGGGTGGTTTCAGCCACCCCCTGAAGGGCTATATTTTTCATATTACTTGCAAAATGTAGGTAAATACATTTAAAAGTTGACGTGTCTCGGGAATTTTTTGAAAAATCATTCACCACCCCGCTAGCGAATATATTCCAGTTAAAGTCTCCACCGTGTATATATTTTTTTCTTATTATTTGAACGCATTTCACTAAGAAACGCTCAACATATCACTTTGATTTTTATATACATACATACCTTTGTGTGTACTTAAATTCATTAAAATACAGTGGTACATTAAGCGCCTCTAAGTGAAATATGGCCAAACTAACTGATCATTTAATTACGGAAAATGAGCAAAAACGTTCTAATATGGCAGACGACTGAAGATCCCTTAGGCTGTAGAATAAATTTTCACGAACATTTAGCTCATAAAACTACAGAAACATAAAATAATACATATTATATTTTTGAAATCACAGTCAAATGTGTTTCTGCATCATACATGCAATATACGAAAGTGACTAATAACCTTTCAGACGTTTGCCATGTCTTATTATAAAATTATGTCACACTACTCAACTTATTGTATATAGTGGAGGTTCTACAACAGCACGAACTGACACGGGACTACTGCAATTAAATTGATTTGAGGCAACCCTCATCTTTCAGACATTTGCCATATCTTATTATAAAATTATATCACATTATTCAACGTATTGCATATAGTGGAGGTTCTACAACATCACGAACTGACACGGGACTATTGCAATTAAATTAAAGTGAGGCAACCCTCGTCACATGCCACACGAGTTGCCTATGTGTCTCATCGCCGTAAGCGAACTTTACAATAATGTCTTAATTAGGAAGCCACGCCCACCGCTTTCATACTTTTTTCGGCGTCTGTACACTTGGGTCCTTTCCCTTCTGCATAATGCTTCATTTGTTGCATTCTTGATTCCTTGAAAAAGCTTGTTGAGATATCGGTAATGTGTTGGATGTTCCGTTTTAAACATTTTTGTTTATGTATGTACTCTGGATTGGAGTTGCCTCACAAGACACCATGATCTTTACAAACTGCAATAAGTTCAGCAATTATTGTTTTTTCCTCGTCATTATACAAAGTAGATATTTCGTTGGATAGAACACAGAAAATCACAGTGAAAAAAAATAAACGAAATACAAAAGGCATAGGGCAAATCTTTCAGTAAACAGTAGAAGAAAACGCAAAGTACACACTCAATAGACGTAGGGGAACGGGAGCGAGGAAATGAATTGCATTACACACGCTCTTTCAATAAGGAAGGAATAGTAGGGAAGCGTCGACTAGGGAGCTAGGACGATTTGGACCTTCCTTCCTCCGATTTAAGATTTCAATTAGGTTTTTGATTCCTGACCAGCGAAACGCGTTCCTGAAAAGTTATACTGGTTTTACACCGACAATAAATTGATTAATTTATTAATCAACTTGTTCAAATAATTTTGATCAAATAAATTTGTGAACTTCTTGGTTGCTTAGTTTGTTTTACACCAAGTCAAATTTTTATATAGTGATTATCAGTCATCAATTGTACAAACATTTATAGGTAACTTTCGGTTTAAGGGTATCTAAAAATGTATTATACGTAAACAAAATAACAATAACCTCACTTTTCTGTATGTTGGCCCTACTGACCTTACAACTTCCTATTTGACATAATTCACTTCAATAAATTAGGTTAAAATAGAATCTGTTCTAATTCGTGAATAAATTGATGAATATATGACGGCAAATTCGAAATCAAATTCCCGCTTTCCACCAGTTCAACTAAAGTGCTGGCCACTCGAACTTACACATAGAGACTTTTAGGCAAAATTAAAAGTTAAATATTTTTAACAGGAATGCAAATTTTTGAACGCGGCTTGCAAATTTTAGGAGCTAGTTTTTTTCGGATTAAGCGTATATTCACTATTAAGCGTATATTTTTTCGGATTTTTTCGTATATTTATCGTAGGATAATAGGTTTATTATATACGGGGTGATCAATGAGGTCATGCAAAAAATCAAAAAGTTTGTACGAGTGAACTTTCCGCAAAAAAATTTTTTTGGTCGTTGCAATATGGTTCGTTACTAAGGTAACATCAATATCTCTAGACGTTTTTGTCAGTTTTTGGATTAAGGCCCTTAGGCTTTGTACACACTACTCAACTTAAAATTTGGGTAGCAAAATTTTTAAAATGCTATAACTTGACATTGGATTTACGGTTCTTGATGATTCTCTGGTCTAAGCATTTTATTTGAGGATTGAAATTTACACATTATACCGGGTCGATAATAAACAAAAACGTAGTGTACGACGCGCTCTAAGGTTTGGCATTATTTAAGTTTTTGTAAAAATAAATTCTCACCTCAAGTTGTTTTTATTTAACTTTCTTCTCACTGTTCTGTCCGAAACTCACACCCCCAGTTTGTTGTCTCAAAGAATCATTCAGTTTTACAGAGTTCTTTGTCCACCCCCGTGCCCATAATTATGATCGGGTGTAATTTCTACGCGACGCGTCAATTTCAAAGTAGGCATTGGAAAAACAAATTTGTTACTATGGAATTAAAAACTGTTAACATTATTCTAGAAATTATCTGACACATTTCAATGTTATAATTTTGTAAATTTTAATTAATATGAGGCGTTTAACCACGGCAGAAAGGGAAAATTGCATTCGACTTCTTAACGAAGGAATGTCAAAAGAGCAAATTCCGCACATTTACAATGTCAGCCGAAAGACAATTTATAATTTGAAGCGCCGCGTCGAAACTACTGGTGATCATAATTATGGGCATGGGGGTGGACATACAAAAAAAAAAACCAAAGAACCGAAATAATTTTAATGAGAGAAACTATGCAGAATAGAACAAAGAACTCTAGAAAACTAAATGACTCTTTAAGACAACAAACTGGAGTGAGAGTTTCGGACAGAACAGTGAGAAGAACATTAAATAAAAACAACTTGAGGTGAGAATTTATTTTTACAAAAACTTAAATAATGGCAAACATTTTAAATTATAGAGCCCGTCGCAGAGCAAAATGTGTGCACCATAGATCGAATAGGCGGGCATGGGCAAATCGGCATGCGAATTGGGGTAATGCAGAGTGGAGCCATTGTTTATTTACTGAAGAAACAAGATTTAATTTGTTTCACTCCGATGGCCGAATGTTAGTTTGGAGAAAGCCAAATCAGCGATATTTGGAGGAAAATAATAAACGTGTTCTTGTCGCTACGTTTTTGTATATTATCGACCCGGTATAATGTGTAAATTTCAACCCTCAAATAAAATGCTTAGACCAGAGAAAATCTACGTGAAATAAAGATTACAAATCCGTAAAAATCTCAAGAACCGTCAATCCAATGTGAAGTTATAGCATTTTAAAAATTTTGCTACCCAAATTTTATGTTGAGTAGTGTGTACAATGCCTAAGGGCCTTAATCCAAAAACTGACAAAAACTGACAAAAACTTCTAGAGATATTGATGTTACCTTAGTAACGAACCATATTGCAACGACCAAAAAAAAATTTTTGCGGAAATTTCACTCATACAAACTTTTTGATTTTTTGCATGACTTCATTGATCACCCCGTATATAATAAACCTATGGTCCTACGTAAATATACGTCATGCAGCTTAATCCGAAAAAAACTAGCTCTTAAAATTTGCAATCCGCGTTCAAAAATTTGCATTCCTGTTAAAAATATTGAACTTTAAATTATGCCTAAAACTCTCTATGTGTAAGTTCGAGTGGCCAGCAGTTTAGTCCTTGAAGTTACTTGATGAATAAATTCATCAATTTATTGTTGGTGTAAAGCTAGTATTAGGAAAGGATTGTGTAAAGGAGGCTTTAATCACTTCCATTCAACCTTTAATACTCCCTTTAATCACTTCCAATCAACTAATGTTTATTGGAATATGTATCTTCACAAAAACTAATCTGGCTCACTGTGAAGTAAATAAAGAAAAATGCAATTATTCGTGGGTATGCGAGTTATTCCATTTTTTTAAATAAATTGTTCTCGTAACTATTGAATAATAAATAATATACCTACTATTTTTGTTTATTATTATAATTTTTGAATATTATACAAACAGGCTCCAGATAAAAAACGCCTTCGCGAGAACGAATAGGGCAAGTGTTTTTTTCTTATTTTCTGGATTTGAAATTTTCTTTTGTTTTTTAAAATTACTCACACTTTCTTCAACAAATGTTGTTCTACGCTAACATTATCTTCTTCAAATTTGTAATGCTCTATTCAATTAATTTTATTGTCAGAGATGTTTAGTTGTGTCGAAAGAGAATTATAATATGATGCCCAGGTCTGGTAACCATGTTAGGACAACTAGAGGATTATATATATGTATATGAAGTGATTAAAACGAGATACCCATGTTTTAATGCAGTGAATGTGAAAGACTGATTGTTAGATGACAGTGTAAAAGTGACAATGTGCACTAAAATACCTCTTATACACTGTAGTGCTCATAAATGAGACTAAACGTGGTCCAGTAGATCTGACAAAGTCAACAACCACTAGATATCTTCCGAATGATTCCCCGTTCATCGTCACTCACCAACAAAAACCACAGATCCGAATTTCAATCTCATTATGTTTCGGCAGTGTGATTTATCTGATAGTGAAGACCAGGAGATCATACGATGATATTACGCACTATTATTCATTATTCACGGACCGCCCTCTAGTGTGCATAAATTTGAATTACTTTGTAATCCAGCAAAATGTTAAATAGAAAAAAATGGTGTAACTGGAAATCAAGCTGTTTAATTGTACAATGCACAAATCACATTTAATTACTGTCCCATGATGAAAATTAAGGTTGCCGTCATGTGTATAATAGACACATGACGGCACGGCAATGCGAATTTGATTCACCACAGAAAAAAAACTGCAAACTAACGAAGCGACTACAATATGTTTTTCGGTTTTATGCGAACCATACATCGCCGCCTTTCGTCCACTCATGAGCTACGTTTCACGAAGTGGACAAATTGCACATATCTAGTACTTACCTAATTAAAGTATACATTTATAAAGTATAGCGTTTATTTTTCATTGGTCTACCCGAATACGACATGACTCCCCCCTCAGAACCCCCCTCCGGGTCCCTATCTGAGGGGGGTTGTTTCAAGAAAATATTCTTGAAACTTGTGAAAATTTTTATCCTATCAAATAAAGCATCTACATAAAATTTCGTATTGCTGCATACTTGATGATTACAAATACTAGGTACTCCTATAAAATTATTCTTGCACTCGCATGGAAAAAAATAGCAACAATGATTTTGTTTTCCCAAACATTTTACTGTAGTAAAGCTACATTTTAATATCTTTTTTTTTTCATGTATTACTGTGACATTTTTACAAACATTAAGGTTGAAAACTCCCACCTCCATTTTCTCATTAAACCTGTCGATACATTGATTTTCTGTGGGCGTCGTTAGAGCTCTAAACGTGAAAGTTTTATTCTCTCTAAGGCACTGCCGTTTATGTAGGTGTATCTAGTAGTCTACTTAAAATATAAGCCCTAATATAATTACAAGTATCTACGTGATATTTTAAAAAAATTATGTCCCACATACATATACGTCTAACTATACCACTGGCTACTCTAAATGTATTCTTAATTGTAGGTTCTAAAAGCAAACATGATTCTTTTAAATTGTACCGGTACTTTGAATCGTTGATCAATAAATGGACCACCTTTCATTTTTAGATCCAATTCCGAAGGCCGTTAAGATTTATTAAATTTAAGCATATTGCTTACTTTTAATGAGAGAAAATAAGGTTAATGAGAATATAAATTAACTTTTTTCATTATGTCGCATGATACTAGAAGCAGAGTTACTGTGATCAAGTTGACACCGTAATGTCTATACCAAAAGACTGTTTAATTCAGAATTATTGCAAAATCATTTTAAAAATTTTACTCTAGGTCTTAACACCAAAAGCTAATATTATACCTACCTACATGTTGATTAAGATCAACGTGAGGAAAACAGTAATTTTAGAGACAGATTTCTATAAATTTGCTTAGATATAAATTTGCTATAAGGTGTTTATTGTCGGCAAAAAATGATGGAAATTGGCATTTTGCGGCGTAAAAACTTGCTAGAAAAATGTCAATTTTTGAATGATCACAGAAAAATTGCTATTTCTTATATATATTTTTTATTTTTAAATTGCTTTACTTACTAGCACTTTATTTTTGAAGTTTTCTCAAAAACATAATTTAGCGGTATCAGATTTGGCGATTAGACTAACCACTCAATTTGGCCTCCTTTTCCTACGGTCAACGATTTAGGAAAACCTCATCTAATTAGATAGAGGCTGGATAATGCAAAGGTGTTCCATCTTTCGGAAAGAATATGCTTTTCTCGGAAGAGCCGGTTCGTCTGGATCTTGATATAACGTTCTCAGGACAGGGTTGAGGTCGTATTGAAGAAAATAAAAAATCTCTATAAATGGTGTGTCTCTAATATTTGTATTTCTCTTGTTTTTTTTTTAATTTTTCAAAGTTCTAATTTTTGTTCATTATGACAGAATAAAATGTACCACCACGTAAACAAGTGAAATGATTTTGATAAATTATGGAGTCTTGGTTAGAATAAAAAAAAAACAAACTCACGAAATCATCACACAAAAAGTAACCGGTATATATTTCTATCTTCTCTCATTTTTAATTTTACATTACTTACATATAAATCTTTAATGATAGATGTTATCGATATTAGCTTAAGACCTACATTATCTTCTCTAAAGAAAATTATATTAAAAACTGTGGTACCATTTTCTTATCATTTAAAAAAGTATTTCAGAAGTCCTTCAACTTTAGCACTTTGTAATATATTATTAATTTCTTGAAGATTGATTGAAAAACAATAAGCGACAACACATTAAAATATATCACCGCAGGTACTACTGCATTAAATATACCATATAACTCATAATAAGTACTCATTTTTCACGCAGAATATCAAGCTCAGCTTCGAAAAAACGCAAAAACTTCAATGTTTTGTATGTCTCTTTATGCACCATCAACTGGCCTATGACACAAAATCAGTTTCCATCCAGCTGAATGTAATGTCAACACTTCTACTCAGTTCCTTCAATTTTAAACAATGTTGAGGCAACTTTGAAACATTTATTGTGTATAATTACTTCGCAACTTCCGTTTATATGTACATTTTAACCTCATTTTTTTGTCCACATAGTATATTACGTATTTCACATTTTTTTTTATTTTGATTGCATGAAGAGTCGGTGTTGTCTTTATACGAAATATTTTCTTTTCATTGCGATTAATGCGACTTGAAAAATTATAAGTGGAGGATAAATTACATTTTTTTTGAGCGATTGAGTGATGTACTTTCACTACTTACATTAGTTGCAACTTGCATTTTAGTTTTTTCGGATACACATACATATGTATATGTTTTTCTTACAATAATGTCTTAGAAAGGTATATTAGTAATTCTATCATCCTAAACTTGTAGGTCGTTTTTTTAACAAATTACATTATTTTTCCTACAACCGCATTAATGCGTAAAGAGAATTTCCTTTACCTACTAGTGCGTAAGGAAAAGGACAATAGAACTTGTATAAAAATTGAACACTTTTTGCAAAAATACACAACTAAATTATACTTGATACATAATTACTCTTGGTTTCATCATGTAGACATTAGTACTGTTTTGTTTAGAATTAGTATGTTTTAGTTTATATAATATCATATCATAATATAATATCATAAAATAAAATTATATTATAACTCCGTGAGATATGTCATTATTGACATCACATTTTATGACACACGTGAACGTTCTTACCTATCTTACCGTGTTCTTACCTATCGGCTATGTCGGCTATGAGTGATGACCCAAATTGGCCAAAACGGATGATGTTTCTTAATTAATTTTAAATAGTTATCTAACATTTACATACGAGGTGTGTAAATTAAGTAATGAGACTGGCAACGTAGTGCCCGATCTAGCAACACTGTTCACATGTAATGCACCTTCAGTACAAGTTTGAAATTGTTAGAGTAATTTATTTGTTCTTTGTGACTAGTTTCGTAAATCAGTTTTTTTTCTAGAGCGTTTAAAAATGTGTGATGAATTGTTTTAAAAATGAGTACGATACGGAAACCAAGTGCCAAAGCATGGAATGGCACACTTCAAGCTATCCAAGGCCCAAAGAAGTAAATATCAAATGCATGTTGATTTGCTTTTTTGATGGCTATGGAAAGTCCACAGAGTTTGTGCCTCCAGGCCAAACAGTAAATCAACACTTTTACATAGAGGTTCTTGAAAAACTTCGAAAAAGGGTCATGCATGTGAGACTAAACATCAATGTTGCATCACGCCAATGCGCCTTGTCTCACAGCCGTTTCAATAAACGAGTTTTTAGCCAGTAAAAACATTCATGTGGCTCCTCAGCTTCCTTATTCGCGTGACTTGAGTCCTTGTGACTTTTTTCGCTTCCCGAGATTGAAAATCACCTCAAGGGACGTCACTTTGGGACCATAGAAAACATTCAAACGGCTGTAACCAACCAGCTGAATGCTATTCCAGTATACGGGATCCAGAACTGCTATGAGGCATAGAAGAACCGTCTCCAACGCTGTGTGGCCAAGGAAGTTATTTTGAAGGAAACAGTACTGAATTGTAATTCTATTCGAATAAAAAAAATCAGTGTCATTACTTAATTTACACATCTCGTATGTATGTCATATTAATTTCACACATTTTTTCTACACCCGATTTTGATATAAAAACTTAGAATTACTTTAGAAGAAATTAGAAGTTTGTATTTTTTTACATAAAAAAAATCGGTTGTAGAAAAAATATTGTATAAAACTCGTGTATAGATAAAGTTCTTTTTGACTCGTGTGATTGCTGCGCGAGTACGAAAATAGAGAAGTGCGAACATTTTCATAAAAAAAAGGTCACTTTATCCTTTATTGTATAAATAAGTATTTTGTTGGTGTCTGTCAAATAATTTTTATTTTTTTCCAAAACTGGATAAATCGAACAAAAATGGGAAAATATTTTATCTAGTAGAGTAATTATTGTGACGTATTATTTTCGTTCATTACACAGGACCACAATTTTTTTTTCATGTGCGGAATACTACACTATGCTTACTATATGTTTTTTGGGTCGCTGATTACGAATACGGGCTTAGTTTTGCTTGATCAGCTAACCTAACCTCAAAAAACACTCAAAAAACTCCAAAAATCGAGTTCATAAATTGAATACCACACGAGACCTGAATTTTTAAACTTGATAACCCCCTTAAACTGAACTCTTGCATCTCCTTGCAACTCCTAGTCGCTTAACCTAACCTCAAAACCCCCAAAAACTAAAAAAAAGAACGAGTCTAAAAACTCAACAGCACACCACCTGAATTTTTAAACTTGATAGCCCTTTTAACTGAACTCTCGAACATCAAAATCTCCGAATCCAAATCTTCAAACCCCTAAAACTAAACCCCCAAAAACTAAGAAAAACGAGTCTAAAAACTCAACAGCACACTGGACCTAAATATTGTAAAACAATAGACTTTTCAATTTATGTCTTTAACTGATCCACAACAAAGCCTTGAAACACTAACCCATAGCCTCTTGTCCTTGAATGATGTTGATGATATGTATCTTCAGTCGTCGTTTCTAGCGATAAATTGATAAAATTTTGTGATCCTGTGTTATCGACACGATACGGATATGCGAATTAGGGTGATTAGTGCACAGATATTGCAAAGTTTATGCAGGGAACAATTTATGTCTTGAAGCTTAATGAGACTACGAGCAACGACAGACTTAATGAGATTCTGAGTGAAATGAATATAATGAGTGTAGGTTAGCCGTTTGTGTAAGAATTTTTTGCAATTTAGGACTTTGCTAACCATGACTCAGAATGGACTTGAATTGCATTTACGTATACGGGTTAACACAAAGGGAACATATAACGGACTTTAATTTCTTTATATATTGATAAAACATTTCCAAATTTAGAGGAGTTATGTAACTATCGATAAGATCGATATCGCTTTTGTTTCCGTGTAACAGACATTATTTACCGCTCCCGGTTTAATCAAATTCAAAGTCGATCAAATTTCTTATTTTAAATAGAACGCTATACATTTTTTAGCTTATGTTATTCGGCTTTAAATTTTCTATTCAGCCATGTATGACATAGTGGTATTTGTTTCTTTACAGACAGTTAAAATGTATTTTATAAAAAAAATGCCTAGGCGCTCATGACGCAATGTCCACAATCTTTTGCAGCTTAGTGGGATGCGAAAACGAAAAACAACTATTAAACCGTTATGAACATCTTTTTTTTTAATCCAGCTCATTCCTACTACTGATAAATCTTTTTTTTTAGTTTTGAGAAAAAGTCGAAAAACAACTCAATTTTAAAACTAAGTTTCCTACCTTAGTTTTTACCGTAATACCCACCATATTTTTTAACTGGACGTAAATAACCTAACTGACTTTAATGTTTGCCACGAGGAATTAACGTGCTGTCTTCATTTCACAAAATAAAACTAAAAATGTAAATCCATTACACTAATTTTGTACAGTTTCGGACTCATGAATTAATGAGAGCACTGTAATTCTACATAGCATACATGAAAGACGGTTAGGTACTTTACAACCATACTTAAAATATTGTGAGTTGTCTTTCCATTTTTTGTCAAAACTAAAAAAACATATTTATGAGTAGCAGGAATGACCTGGGTTTCAAAAAATATGATGTTTATAACGGGTTACTAGTTGATAGTCGACAATCGGTTAAATCGGAAGTTGTAGATATTGTCTATTAGGTTGAAAAAAGCATTTTCAATTGTTTCATAACTCCCATAAATTTCAAAATTTTATGTCGATAAATGATAAAAATAAGAGTATGTTACATGCTTCCAGTATCACCCAGTATAAACATATCTGTGAGATTTACTAATTTATTAGATTTACATTTTTCACTACTATTATACTACAAAAAACACTGTTAGGATTTTAAAACTAATATACGTAATAAAATAATATTATTAACGTTAAATACATATATTATTATTAAAATTAAATCACATTGTGAAATCACAAGAGAAATTTCCAAACAATGAAAAATATAGAAGTACATAATTGATAAAGGACTCAGAAGTAGGTATTACATACATCAATCATATGTAGGCATATTATGCTTTAATCAATTCATGCTTTAATAAAATTCCTCAAAGAAGATAATAATAATTAATGGAAATATTGGGTACACCAAAATGTAGTATTTAATAACAGTGTGTACTCATTTAATAATCGTGTATCGATATGACTGCCCTGCTTCATGTTGGTGATGAAAGATTTGCGATATTTTTTTTGTTTAAATACATAATAAGATCTTAGATGTCGTTATGGCTTTTATTGAATCGTTGCTGAAATATCTTCACAATTTTCTCAAAACGTTTCTCTGATCAATTGTTCAATGTTCGAGTATGTGTATACTTGACTGAAGAAAGAGGTGTGCCCTATAATAGTGTCCCCAGTATAAGCAAATCACGCGCAAATTTGGAATACCATTAGTAGGTCAAGCCCAATACATTTTTACGTGCCAAAATTAGTAACAGCACGAAAATATACATAAAAAATCGGAAAAATTCCGTAGAATTGTATAAACTACTTTTCCACAGCTAAATTTCGCCGCGTCATATTCAAAATGGCGGCCAAAGTTGGCCAAAAACATTTTTTTTTTGGTTAAAAAAAACTATGCGTCCTACAAAAAAAGTTTCAAACAAAAGTCTTGAACTTATTAAAGCAAACAATTTAAGCCTAATCCGAGTTTAATGAACATATAAAAAAAAATTATTGCAAAAAACAGCTAAAAATCGCGTTTTTTTTCAATTGCTTATATCTTTGAAAAATATACAATATTTTTTTCATGAAACTTGGGAAATGTATAGTCCTCGATAAGTAGAATAAGTTGATATTTTGAACATTGCAAAATTCTTGATAGTTTTTGCAAAAATCGCATTTTTCGCAAAAAAAAATGTTTTTTTTTTTAAACTCCAATAATTCATACACAAATGTACTTAAAGAGTTCAGTTAGGGCTTAAAAGTCTCTTCAAGACTTGTACTTTCGTGTACAAATAAAGCGCGAACCGTAATATGATCGTTAATATGTTAAAATAACCGCGCAAAAGTCGCCATTTTTTTTTTACCGAAAAAAATTTAATTTTTTCAAAAAAATTTAAATTATATCGAAATGGCGTTATTGCCATTCGATAGCTGCTATTTCTTACAAATTAAAAAAATAAACTTTACCCTACGACCTTCTGGAGCCGAGATTTTTTTTTTTTTTTTTCGAAAAATCGCCACTGCCTCATTTCTTAATATTAAGGGCTGAAATTTGCACAGATCGTAGTTAGATACTTGTACTTTAATATACTAAATATTATTTTATGGCAGTCAATGTCATTTCCTGGTCTGTAGACTACATGGTATTGATGCCTATCAAGAAGAATGGAGACCAGGAGAGGGAACTCCGATGAAAAATGTGAGACGGTATACGGATCCACGAGATGGCGATGCTGTCGACCAAGATGCAAGACGTTCCGTGGTGGTGAGTCGGAAACGGAAACCGGAAAACGGCCCGTTTTTCGGAAGGCGACGAATAGCAGCCGCGGCTCTCTCGATCCTGTTTTTTCAACGGCGTCAATATTACGGTATTTTTCCGAATTTTTCGAGGGGTCGCTCCGTGTTCTACTTGCCGTATTAAAAATATCGTTTTCCGTGTTGGGACGCCCGGTTTCGCTAGTGTCATCGCCGAAATTCACTGTCACAACCGCCCGGCAAACGTCCGATTTTGCCACTTTTCCAACGCGGTTATTTTAGCATATTAACGATCATATTACGATTCGCGCTTTATTTGTACACGAAAGTACGAATCTTGAAGAAACTTTTAAGCCCTAACTGAACTCTCTAAGTACATTTGTGTATGAATTATATTATTGGAGTTACAAAAAATAATTTTTTGTGAAAAATGCGATTTTTGCAAAAACTATCAGGAATTTTGCAATGTTCAAAATATCAGCTTATTCTACTTATCGAGTACTATACATTCCCCAAGTTTCATGAAAAAATATTATATATTTTTCAAAGATATAAGCAAATTGATTGAAAATATCGCGATTTTTAGCTGTTTTTTGCAATAATTTTTTTTTTATATGTTTATTAAACTCGGATTAGGCTTAAATTGTTTGCTTTAATAAGTTCAAGACTTTTGTTTGAAACTTTTTTTGTAGGACGCATAGTTTTTTTTTAACGAAAAAAAAAAATGTTTTTGGCCAACTTTGGGCGCCATTTTGAATATGACGCGGCGAAATTCAGCTGTGGAAAAGTAGTTTATTCAATTCTACGGAATTTTTCCGATTTTTTATGTATATTTTCGTGAAGATTTATTTATTTACTAAACTTGGATTAGGCTTAAATTGTTTGTTTTAATAAGTTCTACAACTTTAATTTGAAACTTTTTTTTGTAGGACGCATAGTTTTTTTTAAACGAAAAAAAGTGTTTTTGGCCAACTTTGGACGCCATTTTGAATATGACGCGGCGAAATTCAGCTGTGGAAAAGTAGTTTATTCAATTCTACGAAGTTTTTCCTATTTTTAATGTATATTTTCGTGCTGTTACTAATTTTGACTAAAAAGACGAGGTATTTTTGACAACGGGCCTGGCCTAAGATTAACCTAATAAAAGCAGATTATAAATTCTAATTGGCTAGTCATTTAATTGAACAGCTACTGTAAAATAATATTGCTAGTGCCATAATATTGTCAAATTCAGAAAATAATTTAGGTAATTCAATTTTTCCCTAATACAAACTGCTCGTCAAAATTAGCGTAACACTTTTTAGATTAGCGCCATTTGCATTCTATTCGAGTTAGAGACTTGCGGTTTTTAATTTTCGGTAACCTATAGGGTTAGTTTCAATGCTCCGAAATCGATACGTTGTGACTTAAACGGGTCGACGTCCACACCCCAAATTTGAATCGCAAGATTTTGACGGCAACTTCAGAGACCTACCGGATGGACTAAGAAGGACGCTGCCAGGTAAAAACTCCAACCCGGCACACACGAAGACCTCCTCAATAAGCTCTGTGTATTTGGTCGCTGTCTCATCTCTTCAATCCATTTGCGTGGTTCATCTCTGTTGGGCGAACCCATTGATCCTAATGCTACCTAATAAATTGGTATGGGGTGCCACAACTCACTTTCACCCTTTGACAACTTAAGCACCCCTCCAAACCACATCCACACCGACCCCCCACTCACCCCTTCTGGTTCCGCTCCTGTAGAAGGCTGCGTGGGATGTCGTTTTGTCTTGAATTCATGTCATGGCATTACTTGAAGTCTCTCGAAGTTAGCGGAACACACTGCGGACGGCCGATTGAGCGCTACCAGTGATATTCTAGCTCCAACTCACCCCCTGTCTCAAAAGCTTTCCTGAGGATGCACGAACTTTTTTTGGCACACCCCGAACCGTTTAAATCCTCTGGAAATGGGTTGAAGAAATGGGACAGCGACATAGACTACACAGAACTTATCGAGGAGGTCTTAATGTGTGCCGGGATGGAGTTTTTACACGATAGCGTCCTTCTTAGTCCATTCTGTATATCTCTGAAATTGCCGTCAAAATCTTGCGAATTCAAATTTCGACATGGGGTTACTTTTTGGGGTGTCGACAGCGAACCGTTTAAGTACAACGTAGCGCTTTCGGGCATTCAAACTAACCCTACATGCTAACGAAAATTAAAAACCTCAAGTCTCTAATCCGAAGAGAATGCAAATGGCGCTAATCGAAAAAATGTACCGCTAATTTTGAAGAGCAGTTTAGTAGGAAATACTTTAAGCAGTAAAAATAATACATAAAACAATGTCTTAAATATATTTATTAACAAATATAAAAGACAAATACACTAAGAATACAATAAGAATTTATGGAGGGAATTAAATAAACGGATAATTTAATAATAAACGAATATAAATTATTCATGGTGCAATTCGAAAAAGCACTCTATACACCGGGTATCCGGTAAGTCTCCGGTAATATTCTAAGGCATACGGGAGAGGTAAAAATAAAACTACTACCTAATTCTTTATAAAAAAAATCTCGTACGGTGCCCTTCTACTGATTGTGAGAGATTAAGCCTTAAAGAGGTACCTTGATATTTACTTTTCTGGCAAGAATTTTTATAGCTCTCTGTAGATTTTAATAATTTCTGGGTATTTTCTGTGTATGACTTGAGTTCAATATTTGACGTCTGTCAAAGATTTACACTTTTTGTGTTTGGGTCAGCCCACTTCTGGCTTGATTCCTTCCTGATAATTTGAAACGCCCCATAATGTTATTGCCCCATGTATGAGTTCTTATAGTACGCAGAAAATGCTTAAAAACCATTAAAATAATGAGAGAGAAAACAAGTTCTTGCCAGAAAGGTAAAATTCATGGTATTTCTTGGGGGCCTAATATTTCGGTAGGAGGGCACCGTACGAGAAAACATTATATGAGGAACTCCTAGAATATTGTCGCATACCTGCCGGACATCTTCTATAGAGCTCCATTCAGTGATTATTAGGTTTCGGAATGTTTGCCTTCACGCGCGTTAAACTGCGTTAGACGATCCTGTTCTCCCGCACCGGGATGGCGTACTACTGCGCATACGCGAGTCCCGGCGCGTCGTCGGATAGGGTCAATGTCGTACGTAGCACAGTATTAACAAGACGCCTAAAATATACGGTTTATACTTAGGTACTTACTTATAGGTAAATTATCATAGAGTTTAATAGTGCCGACCAGGAGTTATGGCACACATTTGTGGACCATAGTGAATATACAAATTTAAATTGCGAGTGGCACATCACGATGCGGTTCCAAAAATATCACACTTTTTTGGTCAAACCACATTATTCTCCTAAAACTTGGCGCGGAATATTTTATACAATAAAAATAAGCGCTCATTCTGAAAAGAAATGATGGAGTCCCATTTAAAACTCAATTAATCGAGATGAACGAAGGTGTAAATATGTGTCATAAATAAAATATGTATGTATGTGCGAGTTAACTTGGCTGGGTGTCAATGCAGCTGAGTATACGTCTGGAGATGGAGAGAGACGTTCGCCTAGACAACTATTTTCGAACCGAAATGTCACAAACCCGATACAAATATAAAATATAAACATTTTTCTGTCTGGTAGATATTTTTCAGATGCCAGAGCTATATTTAATGGCAAGAAACTTTACAAAAATTAGCCATTGTTACGACAGAAAGGATTTTTGGTTTGAAATATTTGTACAATATTTATTGATTATTATGACTGACACTATATTGATACTGATAAATAATTATTTTAAGTTATACGTCAGCTAATTGAAAGCTACATAACATACAAACTGTTATCTATTTTCTTTTTCTAATTTGGTTTCTGTAACTATAAATTTTTTAAAGAAGTTCGGAAGATCAATGGCATTTAAAAATCTTTGAAATCTTTAAACTTCAAATGTAGTAACACCAAATACATTCTTTTTGAAATTTGTCAATATTCAGAATCTTATTTAATGACGGAACATTTTATTGTAAAACACATACATATATAGTTTAAATAAAACTTTGAGCGAGGTAAAATAAGACTAGACAGCGAGCGTCTGGCCAACAGTCTGGCCAACGCGGCAAGTCATGTATGTTAAGTAACTCAGTCTTTATACGTGACTGCCTGCTTCCCGTGGCCTGTCGGGATTTCAAGGTCATCGGGATACGATGCCTTTTCGATACGAATTTAACTATTTCGCTGAGTCAAGGTATCCAGAATTTTACGATTACAGGTATGATGTGTTCCTGTTTCAATACCTGTTTTGGGCAAGTGAGACTCCTATTTTTACTAAATAATGAGTATGTGTCTGTACTATGGAACAGAAATTTGGTCTGTAAGGACATCACAGTAATACACTAGGCGCAGAAATTAAAGGATATGCAAAAATCCCAAATTTGTAGGTGATTTTCAAGGAGCTGTAAGGGGGGAGAGAGAGAGAGAGAGAGAGAGAGAGAGAGAGAGAGAGAGAGAGAGTGAGAGAACGGAAATTGATGCTCAAAGTTTCTAGTTTTTGGATATCCAGTTTAAAATTTATTAGCTTCAGCAATTTTTGAGTAATCAAATCATAAGAAAACTAAAAACACACGCTCGCACGCATGCACACATATTTGTACACGCATATTTTTCATTTAAATATATTATTGATTTTCAAGTAACTGTATTACTAACCAAAGATTGAGTATGTATGTATACTGTGTTGATTGATAAAAGTGAAAAATCGATCCTTATATTGATTTTTAGCACAAACGACAACTTCAACCATTCCGAGCACTGTGAAAAAAAAATCACAGCGAATTTTCACTTTGCAACTATTAGGGTTTGAAGGAGGAATCACTTAGGAAGTTAGGAATCACTTTGAAACTATTAGGGTTTCTTTGGGATACTTTAAGGTTGAAGTTGCGGTCAATATCCTTAGTCGTCTATCCGTTATTTCCAGTTATGCCAAGTTATGCAAATATCCCTTTTTCCTCTTCTTCAATAAACAATTTCGGTTCGATTTTTTTTTTTACCAAAATCCAATCTTGTAAAGGATACTTTGCGGTTTTCAATACCCTACTTTAATTTTCTGTGAGTTCATTATTTCCCGAGTAATTGATTAAGTCAAAAATGACTTTTTTTGTTTTGAACGATGAAAAACACAGTACAGGGCTGGAAAACAGGTCAAATTAAAGATGATTAAACTACTTATCTAAAAGAGATTTATGATGAAATTATCAAAAAAAAAAATATTGGTATTATTATAAAGTCCGTGGACCTTTTTAAGAGACAGGCAAAAATTTCGAAAATCTTTTTTTCAACTGTTTTCTTGTTACTCAAAAACTGCTGACGCTAAAAAAAATTTAAACTCAAAATAAAAAAAAATTAGAAACTTGGAGCTCTTTTTTCTTCTACCATGTTTCTCCAAAATTTTGAAAATCACTTAAAAATTTGCAACTTGCGTGCCATTTGTCGAATGCTTGTAACATTCCATAACTTGTTGAGGAATGTACATACTATCCTCATATTTATTAACAAAACTTTGATGTCACAGTGAATGACAACAGTTCCATCAATCCGAGACAAAAAATAATTTTGTTTATTAATCATGATGCTAACTGATACCTAACGTATGGACTCGAATGTAGTTGCTCAGTTGCGCAAAAAATCAATGTCGGAAAAAAATCGTTAGGCCAGTTGAATAAATACATTACATCCGCGTTTTCATACAAGATCAACTTTAAATCAATTTTTGGGGAATGAAATGAGATATAAAAAATGGGTGAAAACATATTGCACTTTTTACTCTACAATCCGTTACAGAAAGTGCGCCCTCTGAAAAACCATTCTTTATTCACAAATAATACGAATAGGTATACAATTTCAAACGTTGGATGTTAAATGTAAAACACCAAACGTGGTGTGGTGAGGATGGTTTTATCTGAGGTTAGAGGCGGTATCACGAATGTCATGGATTCACAGCCGTACAAAATTAAAAAAAAGTTGTGTTCAGCGGACCCTAGGGTATGGATTAGATGTATTTTTTTACGTCGAATCCAAATAAAACTCTAGGACGATTGACCGTATCATTTTTTTTATGGGCGAAAAACCGTTACCATGTGGAGGTGTCCTGGTCGCAAAAACATGAAGGAAGAACAAATAGAGCTTCAATAGAGCAACCATCTAAAATGCATAGAAAAAAACTAGAAATTCATAGAAGGAAACTTAAGATTGATCATAACATTATTAGGTACCTCAATAAGATTCCTGCCGGTTGATCACGGTGAATCATATAAATAACATCTCGGAGCATCGATTAGAAATTCTACTAATGTGATATTTTCACATCGATCATATTGGATTTTGAAAATCTGATATACATATATTGATCATATTTGAAATCAGCGATCCTAAAGCTCTCTTACAACACTTGAATGGATCATTTTTATCGAATTTACATTGGTAAATAAAGTTTTACTTGGAAACCAATCCACGATATAAAAAAAAAGTTACATCAATCCATGATATATTCGACTATAAAAAGGTTAAAGAGATATCATCTGCAGATTAGATGATTTCCGCCAGAGGTTTCAAGGTTCTTCATCTCCTGAGTCGGCTCCAGCACCGAAAAATATCTGGGAATGTCATTTTTGGTGTACTCAATCATGATATTCCTTGGAAAAGCCTGTTTATTACGTCTGTAGCCTCCCTAATCAGTCAATTTTTTTTGTCCATAACAAAATTGACACGGTCAATCGTCCTGGGGTTTTGAAATTTGGATTCGGCTTAAAAAAAATACATCGAATCTATACCCTGGAGTCCGCTGCACAGAACTTTTTTTTATTTTTTGTGGGTATGTTATCAGTGGATACTTATCTACCATCAGTTTGATATTGATTATGCTGGTTTATACTTATGTATTGTAGTTAAAAGCGTTTAGGATATACACCGTGTAGATGCACAATACAAGGGAACGTATGGACGAGGTATGTTCCGTGGCACGATGGCCATCGCGGAGTCGTCTAGGAATCAGGCGGAGGCCACGGATGGGCGGTCAAGCGAGTGCCCCCGCCGCGCCAACGACCCCTGGGCGAAAGCAACGCTGCTCCGCTCCTGACGGCGTGGCGGCCAATACAGTGTAGCCAATTGTTGTTACATTTTTACGATACAGTTACGAAATCGTAAAAGCTCTTATGGCTCAGTCCAACACCATAAATCTAAAATGTTTACTAGAAATTCTTGAGCAGTAAGCATTTGGTTTCAACGTGATTAAAAGAAGATTTAAATACAGTTTCTTCTATAAACAAAAACGGAAAAAGCAACAATTATCTAATTTGTTCCATGTTTTGGGGTAAATAGTGAATCCCACAGGAACCACATTTTCATAAAGAAATAATTGTTGCCTTCTCATCCATCTTAGCAACATATCAATAGTCTAGTTAAACATTAAAAAGCAATGTGCATCAGAATTGTTTAATGTAGTACGAGGTAATTTTATAGAATACGATATGTTAGGAAGTAAAGGTCATGTATACGTTTAACAAACGAACCAAGGGTGCCTCATTTATTTCAGCAGCAAGTACCATTAAATATTGCCTTAATTATTTAGAAAACTTGTATTCACTATCTATATTCTATACTATGGCGAAGACAAATTTTATTGTTTATCAACTGAAGCACCATTGCAGAGGAAAAGATTCAAGATGTAATTAAAAAATTAATAATAAAAAAAATTCAAAAACAAGCTTTTATTTAAATGCTCTAAAAAGAAGAAAATAAACTTTAAATTGAATCTAACCCATCAATTTATTACATTACACAATTTATATGATGTAAAAGCTTGTCACGAGATTTTTTGTAGATGTATTTACCTATTTTATAAAATACATACTTTTTTTTCTTAGATTTCCTTATGTCAAGATCAAGTTACATAATTTTATATTCTTGTTTATCTACACACGTAAAAAAAGAGCTTGTTTTTAAAAAAAATTTATTATTAATTTATTTTTTATTTTTTTAGTTACCGTCGTGTTTTTTGTATGTAAATGTTTCTCAACCTGTTCATACTATCCCTAACCTATACCAAGTTATAAAATTTGGTATGGTGGCCATTAAAATTTTTTGGTATGGTGGCTCTTTAAAATTGATATGGTGGCCATCTTGTTTTTCGCCATTTTGAATTTGTTTCACCACCGCTAGAATTTGCCTAGGGTATAGATTGATATTAGTTAAGAAATCGGATAGGAATTATTAGAAGTCTGTCGGTAGAGAGCGAACGTCCGTTTAGACGACTTCTTAAGTGGGTTGACCGTCGATCCGTTTTAAAAAAGAAATATAATTCGATGAAAAGTAAATACATGTTTGCAATGAAATTTTTTTTTATATTTTTCACACAATACCCCCAAATAAAACCGGCTAAGCACTACCAAAGGAACTATGCTGGCCGCTGCGCTACTTCTTAACCTTTTTTTATCCAAATGACTGTTCGGCAGAAAAAATTAACTGATATAAAAAAATATATATTTCATTGTTTACGGGAACTTGAGGGTGAAATAAATGAGTCACCCTTGGCTTTTTGGTTAAACACGACCTATAATTTTCGACATATCACAGTGTGTAATATTATGAGCACAAAAATCATGCGGTCGGATATTGGACTAATAGTAACCCCCTACTTTTCTAAAGGGTTTATATTCATCTTTCAAAATAAGGCCAACTTTCTGATTGATCACCTATGTCTAAACTCAATCATAATCATTTTATGAATATTCAAATACAATATTTGAAAGTTTGATTATTTTCGAATACAATTTTTACTGTCTTCTAAATAGGATTTTTCACACCTTAATATTTTTCACACACAATTTTTCACACATTAGTATTTCTTACATTTCTAAAGCATTTGGTTGTGTTCTGGTGGTTACTGTTATAGCAAACTATATTCTACATATACATATACAGAAATCACATTGCAAAATGAATAATGAATTGTGATATAACTGTACTTTTCTCAGAATTCCCTACTGCTGTTTTTGAAAACTGTAAAATGTTTCGAAAACTTGAAGAAACAGATTGGATAGGGTGTTATATACACATGCTATAATATACAAATTGACATCTAAGTACTTCCAGTATAAGTGGAAGTTCCAAATATCTCAAAATATTTTAGTTAAATAGAACATGTCGACTTTTAAAATTTCCAGAATTTTTCCAGAAAGTCATTTAACACATATTAATATTACATTAATCATTTAATACATATTCATCGTATAATGTAAGATTACACAACATATTTTTGTTTAATAGAGCTTTTTGAAGTTTTGTCGAAGGTCGCAGTGTATAATCTTTCCCAGTTACCGTATGCTTCTCTTTTATTTTAGATGATTTAATATACAAACGTCTCATCAGCAACGGTACATCTTCGTTGAGCAGACGACTGTAATTTATGAAAATTACAATTTGAAATTATGCGTCTTGTCTCATTTGGATAACGGCGCATGCGGCTTGGACGTCTTTTAATTTTGTACTAATGTCCCTCTGAAATTAGTTAGTTTCAGCATACCGTATGGAACAGCCAAATGGAATAAATCGAGTATCTGAATTACTGTGTACATTTATTTTAAAATATCCGAAACATGTCAATTTTAGATTCTCGAAATTCAACCCCCTTCGAATGACAGTTACGAACCCCAAAGAAGTTTCAACAAATGTTCCCATCAGCAAAAACCCATCGCGTAATCACCAGGATGAAAAATACACAGTCCCGAAAATCGATCAAAAGTTGGCGGGAGGTAAACAAGGGATGTTCCCGTTGCAATTTGGACCATATAAAAGCACGAACTCCGGCCACAGCAGCCTGTGTGAATTAGAATTCAAAAATGAATTGGAAGTAAACCAAAAGTCTCAAGTGGCGTATTCGGTCCAATCAATAATTTTCAACAAGTCTACAACAAGCACTTCTCGGTGTGGAATCAGAATTATGTACCTAATGCGCCATCCTCAAATGTGGCTTGGCGATTCCTGATGTACTCGACGTAAAACCATTTCGCGGTTGTGCGCAAATGAAGACCTTTTAATGTCCACTGAATAAACATTTCAACTGACTTGTTTGAATTTTGAGATTTAATTGAATTCAATAAATGTTTTTCAAGGTTTTACCGCGTCATAGTAGCGTTTTTGACGCGTCATAGTGGCTTTTCATGCCAATGACTTTTGCTATTATTATTTCAGGAGACATGCTATTATTATTTCCCCAAAATGTACTCGTCGAAAACTTCGCCACTGCTAATCAGACACCCAAGAGCAACCCTCCTTTTACAGCCTTTTTCTCCAAAGTCCATTTTGCATCATAAGCGGAATGCATTTTTCAAGACTTTGAACAAAAGATCTACCTGTTAGCTGGAGGTACCTATCAACTTGGATTAAGCCCATCATATTTATCCGATTCGTTAAAAGACCAGAAAGAATTTATCATTAAAGTTGTCAAGGACACATTTTTGACCCAACTGTCTTGAATACAAAACTTCACAACTACAATATCAATCCAAATGTTCACGTTCTTATCAGAGGCAAATATAACATCAAGATACTGACACAGAATCTAACACAATTATGTGCACCAAACACTAGTGTATTACAATTAATTGCTGCACTTCACGTTGTCTCTATATGCCCGAAATATGTAACTCATATATTAATACGAGACCTTTGCATTATTAGTTATTATTCCTTCAACTGAGCAGCGTAAACCTGGATGTGAAAGGCTGCGTTTGTGACAGTCTATCATTCTAGCCATGTGGGCTGCAGATCCGATGGTAACAGAATTTGTCAGTTCTTCGAAAAAAAAAGATAAGATAATATTTTTACCTAAAATAAATAGGACATAGGTGATCATACCTCATTTTAAAGGTCGTTTCATTCATTATTAAACATGCTATGGCCTTAAACTGTATTGCAAATATTATCAGTAAAAAAAATCATCTGATTGACGAAATCTAGTCTATATAGTTTCTCATCTTGTTGGATAACATCGTTAACTAATCTTTGCATCATTTGTTAAAAAAAGATCTCGTTTTTATTTGGTTAGTTTTCGTTTCATTGAAACTAAAGATTTCGCTAAATTGAACATTAATCACATACCGGACCTTAGGCCTTATAAAACTATACAGCTACGAGTTGCAGTTTTGTGTCATCTCAACGCCGTTGTACCATCTCTACCAGAATTGCCTGCACAATCAATTGGTTTATAATCACCAAAGAAGTTGTATAGTAAGCGGCACCCTAATGCGTACATATCCGAATGAAGGGCAATTGATAATTTAACTTCTTTATTGAGCACATGTAAACATGAGGTGAGAACCAACCGCGATCTAGTCGCTAGCGCAGGCGTATGAAAGGCATCCGGTCTGTTAGTAGGGCTGTTTGAGTTAAAATTTCAAATACCATTTTATATTTTATTCTGGTCTAGTGCCTGATTAGAAAAGTGCGTTATTACGAGCGTATTGTAGAAGCACTACATACATTCATAAAAATAAAAATGGATATTTATCACATTGACGGAAAAGTTCAAATAATTAAATAGTATTTTGGTGGTCGGTCTGTAAGGGATATTAAAGCCATTTTTAACGAAAAATTTCCCAATAGGCGAGTCCCCGACCACTGGCACAGTAGTTTGAATTTGACATGCGCAGATGCTACTAACATCACCATGGTGATTACGTCAGAATTTGGAGAATCTCAACAGAGACGGACTCGGATTATTTCATTATTATTACAAAACGATAATTCACAGAAAATTAAAACGTACTCAGGGGCCTAGATATTACAAAATGGAGCCGTATTTAGGTGTGGTAATGTTAGTGGTCCCGAAACATGGCACTTAAAAGAACTTACCCACGAAGCTCATAAAATTTCGACCTAAAATGCGAAGAAATGTAATTCACAAGTTCTAAAGTTATAATGACAGTTAGATTTTTAATGCCCAGTTATAAAAGTGGGGCATACAGGGTCCGTGTTGTTGCCCTAGGTCACAAGTCGGTAATAGCAGTACACTATTGCTTTCTTCGTCGTCTCTTGTTAGACAATTGCGGTTTCCTTACAATTGATTGGAATTTACTTCATCAATTTTACCTTTAAACCGACAAAATATTCGAGTCTTTCTTGCCAAATTTTTATACTTGCCAAACGGATATTTGGAACAGGTCTGCCCCTGAAGGGAGACTCGTTTTTCCAGGGTATACCTGTTCTAAATTCCTGCTTCCATAATACCTGTTTTGAGACAAGGAAGACTCTAATATTTCGTCAGATTAAAGGTAAAATTAATTAAGTAACACAAAATCAGCTGTAATAAAATTGCAACTGTTTAATAAAAGTTGCAAAAATATGCCCTACAAAATATTATACGGTATAGTTAAAAAGTAATGCTACTCTTTGTACCAAACAATTTATGAGTTTTAATTGGTATGTCCTGTTAAGTTTCATTTTTCGTGACCACTGACATTACCACACCTAAATACCGTAGTGTAATAGTAAGCTTCATAGTACGTTTATTCGAATATTCACTAATGTCTTCTGATGTATTTTCTGTGTATCGCTTTGCACTAATAGTGACCTGAGCCCGACTCTGACCTGAGCTACGATTCGCCACAACGTTGCGCTTTAGAGTTCCGCTAAAAACCCCACTAAAAACAAGCCCCGCCGGCCCAAGTAAATTCCCCTAACTATGACATAAAAATGTATCATTTATTATGTGTTGTTAATATCCACCTATGTACGCATTAGGCTGCTGCTTATTGTATATTAAGCCTCCCACATGAAATTGTGGGCTCTGGTTGATTACACAGCCACACAAAAAAAAATAATTTCGGGTTCGGGGGTCAGACCATGTTTACTACAGGTTTTTGGGGTCGCTGAATCCGAATCAGAATAACCCCATCGGGCTAGGGTTTCCCATAACCTCAAAAAACATTTTTGAGTTATATACCGATAAACCCTTCACATCAAACCCCTAACCCCTTGAAACCATATAACTCCATAACCATATAACCCCATAACACCATAACCCCATAACTCCATTGCCCCCAAATCAAACGAAAACAGTCCATCTCATGCAATTTGTATTAATACAAATTTTCACGGACATTCAGGATACGTTCGAACAGTGAAATGAAACGTAATAACCCTATAACCCAATAACCCCCCTAACCCCGTAACACCATAACCCCATAACCCCATATCAAACGACACCTGTTCATTTCTGGCATTCTGTATTTGTCATGACATTTTGGCACGGATATTCAGAATGGTTT